>CM035416.1:54692450-55252450 GCA_020310875.1 Ceratopteris richardii | reverse complement strand
GGGGGGAGAGAGAGAGAGAGAGAGAGAGAGAGAGAGAGAGAGAGAGAGAGAGAGAGAGAGAGAGAGAGAGAGAGAGAGAGAGAGAGAGAGAGAGAGAGAGAGAGAGAGAGAGAGAGAGAGAGAGAGAGAGAGAGAGAGAGAGAGAGAGAGAGAGAGAGAGAGAGAGAGAGAGAGAGAGAGAGAGAGAGAGAGTCATATTAACGTCTACTTGAGGCCAAACTTGGCTTATGAGACAAAACCATGTACAAGTGTAGTAACCCTGTGTAGAAAATGAAATGAAAAAAGTACTTACTACATAAAGCTATATCGGGCTGGAAAAGGCTGGGAAGAGGTGGCTCTGACTCTGCAGATAATGGCCACCTAATACATGGAAGGCCCATAATGTGAGTGAGTAAAATACCCTAGCTACTGGTGATGGGTGGAGATGGGTGTAGTATGTGGTACATCGGTGCTGGTCTGAGTGCCTCTCGAAGGAAGACAACCCAGGTGGTCGTGGTACGCCTCTGCTCCATCATGTGGTCATAGGCTGTCCTGATGCATGAGATATCCTCCTGATAAAGTCGTGGTCGACGATATCCAACCATGCGTGGTCGACGTCGTGCTCTCTGTGCTGCTGCCTGGCGGAGCGTAAGACCTCTAGATGGATCTCTTTGGTGTAGCTCAACTTGCTGAAAGAACTGAGTAATGGTCTGCTGGATACTCCTCCGTGTCTGATGTGTCGGCTGTAGTGACTGCTCTCGCCTCTCATATGCCGCTGTGAGGAAGCGTCCCAACTGCCGCTGGTCTCCCATAGTCATGCACAACTGGAGCGACTCCTCTATCTGGAATTGTGCACGTAGGTCTAAGTATGCTGGGCATCTGACAACAAAATGCTCCTCACTCTCTACCTCTGTCTGGCATACTGGGCACCACCTCTCCTTTCGGGGGACTCCCCTAGACCGACGCCTCTCAATCTCGAGCTGATGTGATGAAACCCAGAGCTGCCCAATGACAACTCGAAGGTGGTGGGGTAGGTATGTCTGCATGTATCGCGGAATCTCAATGAAGCCCTCGTCCGATATATGTAGAAAGTTATATTAACATCTGCTAAAGGCGAAAGCTGGCCGCTGAGATCGAACCATGTACATTTACAATAATCTGGAGGACTGGAAAATTAAAATAAACATAAAGTGAACTAAGGTAATATGGCTCTGCCACCACAGAACATGACCATGTCATATAAGGGGCAAATACAACAATGAGCTAGAAAAAAGATAGATAAAATATCTGACAGGCTGTGACAGCTTTGTATTTATATTCTTGATATTATTGTATTCTGATGATGATTCCTTGACTACTCTAGCATCCGAGCTTAATTGGTTTTTAATGGTTTGGTTTGTTTGTTTCTAATTATTTTTTAATTCTTATTTCCTAAATAAAAAGCTGATGATACTTTTGCTTCTGCACTTTGTGAGCAGATTCTTGAAGGGCTTATGAAGCTGCCAGAAAACAGGGAATGTGCTGATTGTAGAAGCAAGTAAGTTTACATCGGCCAACTCTTGGAAAGCAACAATAGTTTTTTCATGCGACTCAAACGAGCAAAAGTAAAGACTGTTGTTAAGCTGTTAAACTAGATTATACTGTAAGCCTCTTTGAGATCAGTCAAGAGAGACGAATGGATCTAATTGGCAAGCTTATGAATTTTTCTTGGAAGTCTGCAAGCAGAATATCCACGAGAAGGGTGTTTGGAATCAAGTCTAATATAATCTCACTCCCTGATAATGTTACTGAGTGCCTGCATTTGTACTTCTTTCCAGGGGTCCAAGATGGGCAAGTGTTAACTTGGGGGTTTTTGTATGTATTCAATGCTCTGGAATCCATCGTAGCCTAGGAGTTCACATCTCAAAGGTACACATATAGACACTGATAACTCGTTTTCATTTGGCTTATTTTATTTCATTTAAGATTATACATTACTTGATGCAGATGCTTGAAAATTTTAAGTGAAGCTTTTTGCTTACCTCTGTATTAATTTTCCCTCCATGGCCTGTGACATTGATCAGCAAGTTATACTGAAGCTCTAATGGGGCTCTCAGATTCCTTATAATTTGCACAAGAAATTATCTCACAGGTCTACATGATGATGAGTTTGCAGAATTAATCTTTCACCCGCTTGGCTATTCCGAGAACTTGGGAGGCAACTGTTTGCGTTTGTGACATGTTGCAACTTGCATTAAAATGTCAGTATGGAGTCTTTGCCATGTGTACAGTAGGTGACATTACATCTTTTTATAAAGCTGGGGATTCCTAGACTCATATTTTTGGAGAGATTGTCTTTTGAGTGAAAGAGGTGTTCAAATGATATAGTTTGGTTCTTAACCAATCGATGGATATCATGTCTAGGAGAGTTCATGAATTTGAGGAATGATGGCAGAAAAATATCAGTCAGTGGTGAAAAAAGTTTCATGTGCTTGATAATGGCTGGATGTCTTTCAAGAGAGGATGGAATATGCATTGAGACGATGAAAATATGCATAGAATGTTTATCATACGGGGTGAATTTTAATCTTTTGGAGAGAAAACAAACCACTGATTCAATTTATGACAATTGCACGTGTCTGGAGTTTGACATCATTTCGTAGTTTCTAGCATCAGAAAAGGTGCAAATTTAGTCACTTAAGTGACAAGCAGAGTGGTGGTCAATTTCTTCGACGCTTATGTCATATTTGTGCATTGATGGGATGATTATTGATTTGTGGATTTAGGTTCTACATTTTCCTTGAATTGTAAGCTCATTGATGTGTTGATAATCATTGTCTAATTGCACATGATAAATTTGATGATCTCATAGTTAGTGCACAGATGATACATATTCTAAGGTTGCAGTGTTGAAAACAAACTTGAACTGGACCCCTCTGGATGTTGTTCAAGGTAGGAACATTGTGTTGTGTAACGTTTTAATTTTTAAATGCCTTTTGAAGTTTTGGGCTTCCCTTTCCCTTGTGTTTTCTCAAGGCAGTGTATTTTTTTGGTTTCTATTCATCTGGATCAACTTTTGCAGCATTTGACCCACTAAATATGGAAAATGCTACCGATGGACATATCAATATGCAAATTGAAATCAATTGGCAGCCTGTTCTTGCAAAATACTATATGCAACTCAGTATTCAATCTTGATGTAGCCCTGATATTTTGCTCTTCTTGCTCTTCTTCCCTTTCTCCATAAAGAAAGGGAGATGGCAGTTCTTTCAAGTTTCACGTAGACATCACCTTAACATGCCTCCTTTATTAACTAATTGGTATCAGAGCTGACATTTCTTCATGTAGAAAATGTAATTGCAGAGGTTTGCTTCATGTAATAGTGTGATGGACATCATTTCACCTGTAGAATCCTTCCGTAGAAATCCGGTTTCCTCTGTGGGAATTTACTGATTTTCTGGAAAATATGAGTTCAGCTCATTATTCTGATCTATTATTGCACTGAAATTTCAGTTCTGAGCTCTCTCCAGGTGGCTTTAAACAACAAAAAGCTCATCCTTGCCATTTTGTTAAGTTTGTTATAGAGCTGGCAAATTCAACAAGATGCTTTTGTAAAATGAGAGTACTTTTTGATTAATTATATTCTATTATTTATTTTAGTGCCCACATTTTTGTGTATAGAGTTTGAAGCAAGCTGTTTGCTATAAAAAGAAGTTTTGGCAGGTATTTTAGCCTGTTTTACATTGAGAATCAAGAATCCACAGTAGGGCAAGTTCCATTGATGGAAAGAATCTGTTTAAGATCTAATTGTGAAAGCCCCCCTTCCCACCAAAAAAAAAAAAAGAAAAAAAAAAGAAAAAAGAAAAACAACAACAACAACAACAACAACAACAACAACAACAACAACACATACACACACACCCACCCCAAGAACTGTGAAAAGCCTATTAGTGGTAGCTGGTTCAAAGGTGGACCCTTTCGTTTATGTACTTTGATCAAGCGTGCAATAGAAGACCAGATAATAGAGAGATTAAGGACCAGAGAACTTCATATGATTACATGGAAGCAACTCAATTTCACCTATTGAAAAACATTATAACGAATGAAACTTATGTGTTAAGCCATGTGCATTCAAATGGACGAGACCCAATTTTTTATTACTTGTATATATGTGCTGGAGCGTTTTCACATGTACATGTCATATGATTGCCACCTTTCAGAAAGGCTCAAAAGCAATTGTTTTTTAGATTGTCTTGAGTGATAGGGAATGTCTTTTCAAGTAAGTACGATGGGGCCAAAGTGATACATATGGAGTGTAAAAGGAGAACAAAGAATGCTAGTGCTTCGAAAGGAAGAAAGAGTCAATGTAGAGGGAGAAGGATTGAAGTTTTGTGCCAGCAAGATGGAAGAAAAAGGGCTTAAATGGCTTCTCTATCAATGAGAAAGAAAAGAAGAATGATATGCAACACAAGAATGAGAAGAACTTATAAGAAGGGCAAGCTGAAGGACTAATCTATAATGAAGTTGAATTTATTTTCCAAGGAGTGATCAAGAGTTGTCTCTTTGATGAAATGTAAGGGCATGTTTGTTAGTATTCTAGTAAACCTCCCCCCTCCTCCCCCCAAAACAAAAGTTTGTGTATATGCCCATAATCCTAACGGGCTACTTATCTTTGTATATTCTACATTTAGTAATAGAATGTGCATTGTGCGTTCAAGCTTTGTCTTCTCCCTTGTGCTGGTTGTTTGAATTCCAACAATTGGTATCAAAGAATGTTGCATCTTGTTGCGGTGCATGTTGGGGATAATGGACCCAAGGAGCCTGCTTTTGTAGATTTTGACTATTCCAATTATAGCTCTCTTTGAGAGTTTTCAAAATATTTTTCTATAATATTTTTTGGCCCCCAAATTGGAGAGATTTTCTATTAGATGCATTTTTATGATTTTCTAATGACTTATGGACACTCTGCCCTTGTTCACATTTTGCAAAGTGACGAAAATCCTCATTTTATTAAAACTTAGGTCTAAAGATCTTTCAATTGATATCAGAGCCTTCAGCTTTTCTGTTGCGATAAATTTGCTGAAAGTGGAAATCTTTCTCAGCTTGTAACAGAGCTGAGGTGAAATTTTAGGTTTTTGAATATTTTTGTCACAAAAAACCTTTATTTTTTCCAATAAACAAGCTTCTTGGATGAGCACTTTATCCTACACTATAGTTGGACCAAATCTTTAGGTTTTGGGAGAGAATGGTCATAAACACCTTTCATTTCCAGGTTTAAACACCCTCCCACAGGTGTTTTTCAGTCTTACACAAGCTGAAATTAGAGGTTGCGGTCTTCATTGCAGCTAAGCACTCTCATTTGGAATGAGAGTGCATGTAAAATCTTTGTGAGAAGCTTTATTTGCTGGAAATTTGAAATGCAGCATGTAATTTTTGCCTAAAAAGTTTAAATCTCAAGGCAACCTAAAAATTCAGGGCTTTTGCAGAATTTAGCTTCCAAAAGTATCTCTGTTGCTCTATGTAACCTTTTTGCGACAAAAAAACAACAAATTATTGTAATCTTCAGCAAAATTCTGTTTCTGATTTGTTCTGCGAAAAATCTTAAAATTGTGCATTCGTTGTTTTTTATCACAGTTGGCCCATTTGATGTCCTTGATACATAAAACACTCGAAATCGAAGCTTCTTATGGAGAAATGAAAAGTCTTTTCAAGATAAAAGGTTTGAAGGGTATGGTTTTAACTTATAAAAGGATAGAGTGCAGGACATCCTTTTCCTTAAATATTGTGAAAATGCCAAAGAAGAAGGGAAGCCTGAAGACATGACAGAAACATAGTGGACCACTTTGAACAAGAAAGCCATCACATATATATATAGGTGGTTGTATAAAATGACATGACATTTGAGTGGACCTGAAGGGGTTCACCATTGCATTTCAGGTTTGGGAGAAATTGAAAGCCACGAGAATACCACACTTGTAAATCAAGTGCATTTGATGTGTAAGTTAGTGAGCATGAAGCTTGATGAGTCTAAAGTGCTCCAAAACACTTTTCTCCTTTTACAGGTACCTTTTCTCAGCCGTAGGATTCGAATTTTTTTGCTATTAAATGATAAGCTGAAAGCTAACTTCTTGCTGATGACACTACTTGACTCATGGGAGATATTGGTTTTCTCACTTTCTAGTAACCCAAATCTTACACTTGATGGTGTTAAGGGTTCTATACTTAATGAAGAGATTAGGAGGAAAGTGGAGGGGGAAGTGGTGCAGTGAACATGGTAAGAGGAAGAACAAAAAAAGAGAGTGGTAATACACAAAGGAATAAAAGTAAGAGCAAAGGTAAAGGACACCTGCAGATGTGACATGCTACCAAGTGGAGGCCACAAGAAACTTGATTGTAGGTATTATAAAGAAGAGCCTGAGAAGAGAACAATACAGGTGATAAAAAGAAGGAGAACAAGTTAGTCATACATGATAGTTCAGAGGAAAAGGAGAAGGCCAATGTGGTCTCTAGTGTGGTGATTGAGGAGTTGAAGGACATCTAATGTGCCAATATGACATCTAATGATGCATGTCTATATCATGCCTCTCATATTGTTCATGCTCAGGATATGCAGATCACCAAGAGTGATATAATTGATGCCTTGCTTACTATGAATGATGGACTCTATGAGACATGTATTCTTGATTCAGGTGCACTGTCCCATGTGAATTCTGTCAAGGATTGTTTCTCGACATTTCATGCAAAAAAGTATAGAAATGTATACCTTGGGAACAATCATGCGTATTCTATTGAAGGTATTGGTACAATGCATCTTTTAGTAGATGGCACTAATGAACTTGTCTTGCATGATTTAAGATATGTAGCTTGCATAAAAAAGAGCCTTCTCTCTGTGGGGCAAATGGATTTGCATGGATATAGTACTCACTTTGAAAGAGGGTTATGGAAGCTCATCAAAAGCTCTAGGCTGATTGTAAAGGGCTCTATAGAGCATGGAAAAGCCCCTTCTGGGCAAATTTATTGCTTTGGTTGAGATTAGCTCTTAAATTCAATTATGGCATAAAAGACTTTGCCTCATGAGCCAAAAGGGTCTTGATAAATTGTGCACATCGAAAAAGCTTTATTTCAGAGGCAAAAAGCTTGATTTTGTATTGATTGTCAATATGGAAAGCAAGTGAAAAGTTCTTTTTACTTTGTTGTCTCTCGCAAGTGTAATGTGTTAGATCTTGTTCATTCTAATGTGTATAGCATGCCAACCAAGTGTAGGGGTTGGTTTGTATATTATTTCCTTTGTTGATGATTTTCCTAGAAAGCGGTGAGTATATTTGCTGAAATCTAAGCTGCATTTAAGAAATTTCATACATTTGTGACCATCCAAATAGGTAGGAATCTTAAATGCTTACGTGTAGATAATGGGGGTGATTTTACAAATGCTGAATTCAACAAATTTTTTGGCATTAAGAGGGAGCTAACTGCCCATACAGCCCCTCTTCTAATGGCGTGGCTGAAAGATATAATAGAACTCTTCGTGAGAGTGTGAGATGCATGCTGTTCAAAGTTAATCTCCCTCTTGGATTTTGAGGAGACTCGAGAGGCTTTGGAAATTGCAATACACATTTGCAATCAATTACTTCATACGTCACATCTTTGGTTGTGATGCTTTTGTGCATGTTAGAGTTGAGGAGATCTATTTGTACTAGGAGGCCTGTGAACAGATGTGACACCTCTTCACATTACATTAGTTATCAAATGAGGGTGAGAACAACGCACACATACTCTTACGTCGTATCAAATGAAAGTGCAACTATAAACTGTAGTTGGTGGTTTTGGCTGTGTGTTTTTATTGCTGTGACCTGTCCTACATATGTGTTAGATATGGGATAGGCATCAGTTTCTTTTTTTCCTCTTATATGCACCCCATATATTATACATGAAAGGAGCTGTGTGCTTAGGTGCCACCTTCTCTTCTTGAGCAGAAGGTGTTCACTTACCTATATGCATTGATGGAAATGTTGCAGGTGCGCTCTGCAACTCTTGACACATGGCTTCCGGAGCAAGTAGCTTTCATGCAAGGTGTTGCAAAGTTGTTGCATCTTTTGTGTTCAGGAAAAGTGTTCCAGTTGTGATTTGATAGAAATGGTTTGGTTAGGTATGGGAAATGCAAAAGCTAATGCTTTTTGGGAAGCAGAGCTGCCCAGTTCATTCAGGCGTCCTACTGAAAACGATCGAGGAGGACTTGAAGCATTTATTCGTTCCAAGTATGTGCATATACATACTAAAAATTTATTATGTTTTTGGCCCTTTTCTCAGTTGATGGCATTATTACATATTTGTTTTATGGTGTTTGTGTTTAGATATGAAGCTAGAAGGTGGGTTGCAAAAAAGGATAAGTCTCCGTCAAAGATTCAAGAGGAGAGACATACACCCACCGTTAGCAAAAGTGATGGTAAAATTCAAGAGACATCTGGGAGTGAACAGAACAGTGCAACTCAATCCTCTCAGGCTTCTAGTCAGAGTCTTGCGACATCATCCGCAGCTGCATCTGAAACATCTCAAAGCAAGGTGAAAAATTATTCTACATTGATCCATGCACAGTTATTCTTTATGTTGTATGTCTCCACGTATTGTATGATTTTGGATGTATATGGTATGTACAGTATAAAATGAGCTTTTGTTTGCAATGTGCATTTATGTATGAGCTACTTAGTATTAAAGTATTCATACATCTATGATGTATCATGTGTGTGTGCATGACACAAATTATACCATTGTATTCAGGTATTTATGAAATAACCTATATGAGATGTGCATGTACCGTTGATTATTTATTGTTAGTATTACTACTATTACTACTATTAATACCCGTTCCAAACAAATCACATACAAATGTATCTGAATCTTATATTAAGCATCTGTACTTCGCCTATTGTATGGCTCATACCTGAAAAAATATCCATGGTGTAGTTTTCACATGATGTTATGTTTGCTTATATATTTTCATATGTATTGGACAGGAAAACATTCGCCACTCTATTTTTCTTCCCGCTCCCAAGCCACCTCAGAATCCTTTGCACCCTGTGCAACCTGCAGAAGCCCCCAAAGCCCTGAAGAGTGAAGTTCCTACGGATCTTTTTGATCTTCTTAACATTGAAGAGGCTGTGAAAACAGAGGATTCTGCTGCTGCAACATCAGTGCCAGATGATCAAGGATGGGCTGCGTTCCAATGTAAGAATGAAGTTTTTTAAGTGTCATGTATAACAACCAGATTCTTTATAACAGCCAGTTTGTATCTGGCTATTTAAAGGAATCTGGCAGAAATTGAGGGTCCATGGAAAGGAGTGAACTTGATTTTTTTTGCAGCCACATGTTTGTAAAAATGGTCATGAAAGCTGTTATCAATCAAAGGAACTTAAATATTTACTGAAGGTTTTGTTTAGCAAAGCTTTTGATAAATATGCATAATGGAGCTGATGGTTAATTTGTTTTCTGGATAACCACTCTGGTCATATACTCTTGTGGTTAACTACAATGAGCTTACGGTTGTGCTTTTGTTTTGGTGTGAATCTTGGATTTGCCGCGATTCATATTGGTATGTATACTTGTTTGTATTAATGGACGTGCAGTTTTCATATGCGGAACCATTGGTGGAGTTGTGACCATTTCATATTTTTGTATACCCTGTCAACAATGCACTTGCTTTGATTTTCTTATATTGAGCCTCCATCTTGTGCTAGCCTGTACTTTGCCCATTGCTTCCGGAAGTGATAGAAACTCAGTTTGCAAAGCTTCCAAAGTCATTAGTGGGGATGCCATAGTATTCAGTTGATACTATTCATAATAAAGTTTAATTTTTCCTATTTTTAGCTTGCATCTTGTGCTAGGCTTCATTATGGCTGAATTTTCCCATCACTACTGGAAGGGATAGAGCTTCCTTTGAGTTCATGCTCGGTGTGTGTATGTTGTGGGGTATATGTGTGAGCATGTATTCATTCTTAGTTCTACACCCACTAATCGGCATTGATGACGTTAGTGGGGATATCATAATATTTAGTCTACACTATGTGTAATGGAGCTAATGGATATATAATCTTGTGATTGACTACCATGAGCTCATAGTTGCACTTGCATTTGAGGGTGAATTTGGGGTTTGCTGGATTCATCTTGGCACACATGTTTGTTGTATTAGTGGACATGCAGTTTTCACTTGTGGATTCTTTGTCTGAGTTGCGACCAACTGATAAGTGTGTATACCTTATCAACTATGCGTTTACTTCAATTTTTCCTATGTTTAGCTTGCATGCTTTGCTAGACTTCATTATGGCTGAGTTTGTCCATCACTTTCAGAAGTTGTATTTTTGTTGGGTATAGTTCTGAAAGCAAAGGCTATCGTCCGTATCATCCACGGACAAAACGCATTCTGGTTAGCCATGATGTTGTTTTTGTGGAAGATGCTATTCAGCCGTTACTTTCATGTACTAAGGAGACATCTGTTATCTCCAAAGACATGTATGATACTCTGTTGTCTCTTTTTACAGGTTGACAGTCTAGTGTTGGTCCTAATGAGGCAACTTCTCAGCCTTTACAGGTTTCATGTGATGATGCAGATCATTCCATTTATGATGCAGATTTGCATATGCACTTGTTGATGAGAGAGCTAATATTGAGGAGGCAAAAACTATGCCAAAATGGCTAGTGTAGACTTTGCGTGACAACAAATTAGATGCACCTCTGTCATATCGTACTCGGTTAGGCTCTCATAGTGCCTCTTTTGCATCAGATTGCTATGCTATGGCTGCGTCTAGTCTATGTGATGAGACTGAGCGTGTTTCTTTTGATGAAACACAAAATTCTGAACATTGGATGGTTGCAATGCAATTTGAATATGATGCTATCATGAAAAATGGTACTCGGCCTTTATGTGACTGGCTTGCTGGCAAGAAGCCCATTGGCACTAAGTGGGTATACAAGCTGAAGCGTAAACCTGATGGAAGAGTTGACAGGTATAAGGCTAGGCTTGTTGCAAAGGGTTATGCATAGGAAATAGTTATTGATTTTGATGAAACCTTTGCACCTACTTGCCGAATGACTACTATTCGTAGCATATTTGCACTTGCAGCTCATCATGGTTGGAATGTACATCAATTGGACATTAAAACTGCATTTTTGAATGGTGATTTGCATGAAGAAGTTTATGTTTTTCAGCTCCATGGCTTTGTGCAGAAAGGGCCTGAAAATCAGGTGTGCTGGTTAAAGAAAGCGTTATATGGTTTAAAGCAAGCACCACGTGCTTGGTATGAAAAGATACATGCCTATCTGATTGCACATGGTTTTGAGAACAGTCCAATTGAAAGCACCTTATATGTTAAGTGTGCTAATGATGTGCTTCTGATCATTGTTGTGTATGTTGATGACATGCTGCTCACTGGTCCTCATGAGAAACATATTGTTGATTCAAGGCTGATTTGCATGCCTCATTTGAGATGTCTGATTTGGGGCATTTGCATCATTATTTGGGCATTCAGTTTATGCGAGCTTATGGCGGAATAGTTGTGTGTCAAACAAAATATTGACACATTATTGCAGCGTTTGGCCCTTGAAGACTGTAAACCTATTGCCACTTCTATGGAGACAGGTTTACGATTGAGTCTTCATGATGCTGAAGATGCATTTGATGCTGTTCTCTATCAACAGGCTGTCGGATGCTTGATTTACTTATGCGTTACTCGGCCAAATATTTAGTTTGCCATCTTATAGATGGCAGGTTTTTGCATTGCCCAGGTGTCAAGCATTGGCATGCGGTTAAGCACATCTTTCGCTACTTGAGTGGTACCCGGCTATTTGGGTTGTTTTATCCCAAGGGGGGATCACTACCGCCATATTTGCATGCTTTTTTTGACTCTGACCGGGCTGGCTGCTATGACACTCGTGTGTCCACTAGTGGTTTTTGCTTCATGCTTGGTAGCTCATGTATATCTTGGCCGAGCAAGAAGAAGCCTATTGTGGTCACTTCCAGTTGTGAGACTGAGTATAGGGAAGCTTTTACACTGTTGAGTGTGTGTGTGGGTGAGATGCCTTATGGCTGATTTGGGTGTTGGTCAGTCTTCTGCCACCACCATCTTCACTGATAGTCAGAGCACATTGGTAGTCGCGAGGAACCCTGTGTTCCATGCTTGCACTAAGCACATTGAGGTGCACTATCATTATGTCAGGGAGAGGTTCTCTGCTGGAGAGATCAGCTTGGCATATGTGCCCACGTAGGAGGACATTATAGACCTTTTTACGAAGGCTTTGCCTAGGGAGAAGTTTGAAGCTTTCCGTAAAGCTTTGGGCTTACTTCCTTTTATAGATTCCACATAGCTTGGCAGTTCCTTATACATAAGTGTCAGCTCCTTGTTCTCCGCATCACTTCCAAGGGGGATTTGTTGATATATTTAGGTAGTGATGTGTGTGAACACACTAGGACCGCGGGGGCACTTTTTTCCCTCCTTAGGAGGGTTTTTTCTCTAGGCTTGTATATACGTCTATAGCCCTAACGGGTTACTTATCTTTGTACATTCTAGTGGTAATACATTCAATATTGTGTGTTGTGCTCCAAGCTTCTTCTTCTTCCCTGTGTTGTTCGCGTGCTTTTGCAGATGTATAACTCAAACAAATTGGTCCATTTGTAAGGAAACCCAAATGGTGGTCGCTCCACATGCGATGTGGCCAACCCTAAGAGTCGTCACTCCACATGTGAGGTGGCCAACCCTAAGGGTGGTCGCTCTAGAGTCCACATGTGAGGTGGCCAACCCCAAGGGTGGTCGCCCCACTTATGAGGTGGCCCACCCAAGGGTGGTCGCCCCACTTATGAGGTGGCCGACCCCAAGGGTGGTCGCTCCACATGTGAAGCTATCTCCCCATGTGGTTTTCCCATTCATAAGGTGGCTTGGTGGTGGTCTCTCAAGCTTACTAGAGGTGGTTGTCTTTAGTATGCATCCAAGGGGAGGAGGGATCTCTTGTAGTACTCACCCAATGGGCGAAGGGAGTCATCCAATCCAAAAATTTGCCTAATAGGATTCATTGATTTGTTGGTTTCCTAAGTAATCAACCTTAAGGGTGGTCACCCCACTCGTGACGTGGCCCACCCAAGGGTGGTCGCCCCACTTATGAGGCTGTTGAACTCAAGGGTGGTCACTCCACATGTGAAGGCAACTCCCAAGGTGGTTGCCCCATTCGTAAGGTGGCTTGGTGGAAGTCACTCAAGTTGACTAGAGGTGGTCGTCTTTAGTATGTGTCTAGGTGGAGGAGGGGTCTCTTGTAGTACTTGCCCTAGTGGCGAAGGGATTCGTCCAATTCAAGGATTTCCCTAAAGTCTCACCAATATGTTGGTTGCCTAGGAAATCGTTATGAATAGGAGATGTGGTTGGCAAGGATGAAGTTGCTCGCACCAGTGACCAAGATTTGTCACCCAAGAAGTCGTCGTGAACATTTCGGAGATGAGATCGTCTCTTACTGGATGAAGTTTCCCACACCAAGGTTGGTTCCTTAAGAAGTCACCCATGAACATGTTAGAAAGGTGGATGTCCTAAGAGGTTCAAGCTGCTAGCACAATTTATCTTAAGTCCTCTCGACCATGCATCAATGGTAAACCAAATGGGTAGTAGCTGGGATGAAGTTGAGATAAGTAGAAATTTGTTTCCTTAGATTGATACATTATTCCATGAAGATGCAATATTCCAACTATGATGCAATGGAAGTGCAAAATGCAATGAACAATAATTTAAGTGCAAGAATATTGTACAAATTGGCTATGACATATTTGTGGAGATTAATTAGAAGAGTTTAAGTGGCGAGTATCATGCTCATTGCCTATGTTGAGCTTTATTTTTGACATATTGACTTGTGCAAGTGTCATCCCGCACAAGATGACCAATTTTGCTGCTCCTTGTGGCAAGATTCGCTGAAGTTGATAAGATGATGGATCGCACACATCTGATAGAAGCTTATTTTTTTCCTCCAAACAAGGGGGGGTTGGAGTAACATCTTTGATCTTGGTTTGTTATGTCTCGGACCTCATGGGACATTGTGATGGGCATTGTAGATACTTATGACCATGTGTCACTAGTATGAACTAGGACAACTTCTTGGGCCTCATTTCAGGAATTCACACGAGTCTCACGTCTTGTCTCATTGTTCTTGGGCAGAACCATCCACACACTTGTACAGTGTGGGCATGGTGATATGGGACACCATGCCCTCATGGTGGTGGCTGCCATGTATGGCTAAACGCTAAAGGCTCCCAAGCTTGGGAGTGGGTTGTGGTGGACCCTATGGATGGGAGGTGAGCTTGACATCCGGTTCTGTGTGTGTGTGTGTGTGTGAACATTAGTTATGTGGCACTCAAAATTAATAAGAAAAATATAGAATATGCCTCCCCGTAAATCATGGCAGAAATCCTACATGAAAAGCAGCTTTTGGATTTTTTGAGGCTTGTTGATCAAGGAACTCCTATACTATAAAAAGACATAGTGCTGAGCACTTTTACTCATCACTTGGAGTGCTTTTTTTATCATGACTTGGAGTGTTCTTCACTTGAGTTAGGCTTGGAGGGTGGTACTCAATGTGGAGGAGGTAGAGGTGTTGTTCTTCATCAACTTGAAGGTGTGCAGCGGTGAGCAATTTCGTCATTGTGGGTAGTTCATATACTTGCTTGGAGGAGCTTATTTATCTCAGAGAAGTATACACTACAGCTTTGGAGATTGTGGAGTTATGGATAGCCTATGATTCTTGCATATTCTCTATGCGATCTTGTATGTATGCCAACATGGAACGTAATGAATATATATGGAGCTTTGCTCCTTTCATATCTCTTTTCTCTTTCTTTGTGTATTGATTGTGGGCGTAAAAACCAACAATTGGTTTGAGAGCAAGAAAAACTAAAGTACACAGAGAATATGGCCACATGTAGGAAGAATCAAGATCCAATTTTAATGGCAAACTCAGACCAAGCTCAGCTACTATTCAACAGAGGTATGCATGTGATCAATCTTTATAAAAATGCTGAATATCATGCTGAAGAGATACACTCTAGGAGGGGTGACAAAGAAGAAGAACTTAAAAGCTTGGAGCTATTATAACAGTAACAAACAGTTTATATTTGTTGGATTTGCTGGTAACAATCAATAACAATTTGAAAAGCATTGCTTCCTTGTGTACCTGAGAAGTGATGTCCAAACTATTAGTCAACCTTCTAGTGCTCCTTGGGGTTAGTCACTTAGCCGTATCTGGAAGTTGGCAAAACAATTTGGTGGTCATGAAGGAAGACTTACTTGAGCAAAGAAGGGTTTTATCTCTACATTTTGTAACGTATGAAAATTATTTGATAGCTTATAACCTTGATTTGAAAAGGACTAGCGAACGTTTATAATTTTGGGAGTATTTTTGAGTCTATATCCTATAGTAACATGGCATCCTATAAGTCTCTATCCTTCCAAGTAATACTTGGTTGGCAAGAGTGGGGGATGTGTGAGTTCTCTTTGCGATGTGTATTATGAGAGTGCTTTTCATGACTAAGGTCCTTGTGTGTGCGGGTGGATACTTACCATGATCTCTCAAAATTAGAGGTACCTAAAATTTTAAATAACCACAACTAATTAAATATCAAATATACTTACTTGGCATACTCCCAAGTGTCAAGCTTAGAGGGGATTGTTAGAAAAAGTGACCAACCTTCCACCAAAGAGCTCACCTTGTCAAAGTCATAAAGATTGATGGTCACAAAAGGTCTTCAAGGATGATCAGAAATGGTCCCATTTTCGGGAGATGGTGGTAAAAAAAAAATTATCATATAATGCTATAGTATTGCTCAGGAGTTATCGAATGATATATAACACGGGTATTCGGCATAAGTATATAGATCAAAAGTCAAACCCTAATTTACAACCTAAGTGCGAAAAGCACTTTTATTACTTGAAAAGCCTTATACACTTGTCAATATCTTATAAAATCCATCCAATGGCTATTATTAGCCCTTGCGGCACTCAAAATTAATTAGAAAAATAAAAAATATGCCTCTATGCTACAACTTTGGAGATTGTGCAGTTATGGACAGCTTGTAATTCTTGCTTATTCTCTATGCCAGCTTGTATTTTTATGTACTTCAAGATGGAATGTAATGAATATATCTGGAGCTTTGCTCCTTTCATCTCTCTCATGTGCTGCTCTCTCTTTATACTGTTTCTCTTTCTCTTTGTCTCTATATTGATTGTGGGCATTAAAACCAACATGCATGAAGGTTGCATATATGCATAGATACTTCAACAATCTCTACCTGTACAGCTATAAAATATAGCGTTGCTGTGCAAGAGATAGCTTTTTTGAGCATTCTCCATGATGAGAATCTCCATGAATTCAGAGAGCCATTGAAAAGATGTGAGCTGTTCGCTTTTTCTCGCAGATGTTAATGCTCAAGTCCCTATTGGTTGTGTTTGAGTTGTGACACCTTAGTTTTACTGAAATGGCCTCTATGGGCAGTCGGGGCAAATTACAGTTTGAAAACTTTTTGAAGTCCAATTGACCTGATCAAGGTAAAATCTCATAAGAGAATGGATGAATAGTGTTCTGAATGGGACAAATAACAGTATAAATAAACTGAAAAAGATTCAGTGGGCCATTAGTCGTTTATCTCCCAACTTATACAGATCTAGCTATCAATAGTGGATGCTTTTCAGTCTATCCTTGATGTGAACTCCTTTTTAGTGATGTTTCATGATAATGTTTGATCTCTGAACTGAGTATTGTTTCTATACTTAATTTTTATGAATTATTGATGCTGAGAGTGATTTTGCTATTCAAATACAGAACATTATTGAATTCAGTATATCTATAGTTTGATACACATATGCAAAGAGTACGACCACTGTGGTTTGACCAGGTTATCCTGATAATCGAATCTGCAGCTGCAGAATCGTCACTTGCAGTGGAAAGTGAAGATCAGAAACCAGGATTTCCAATCAACAAGAGTGATTCATCGGCATCCACCACTAATGCCGAATCTTCAACGAAAGGTGATATTATGGCAGGACTAGAGGATCTTTTCAAAGGCTCACCGGCTGTGTCACTGACTTCCTCAGATGCCCCTGCATCAGCTGTTTCCCAACCTCAGAAGGATGTTAAAAAGGAGGATATATTGAGCCTTTTTGGTCAGGTTAGATTATGATTTTTAGTTACATGGAAAACATCAGCAGGTTCTGAGATTCTTGATCTAAGCGATTTCTGCAACAGACACCAGTGGCATCCCCATATCTGGACCATCAGCGACAGATGGCTGCGATGCTGGCACATCGGCAGTCTATCTTGATGGCCGCTGCAGCATCAGGGGGCCAATTGCCTGTTGGAACGGCAGGAAACCAGCAAATGCAGGGTCTAAACTTAAAGTTTACTGATGCATCTCAGGCTGCAGGTTTAGTTAACGATGCAAACACTCACATCTCAGGGTTGCATTTTGGTCAGGTGCAGGTTTCTCACTTCTTTGCTCTATTTTCTATGATCCATAGTTTTCAACTTTTGAAGTGTATCTTGATTGAGCTTCGAGTCCAAGATATAATATTATAATTCATATTCCTAAAAGACTTGTTGCCTTATCTTGATAGTTCTTTTTCGCTTCAGACATTAGAATTAATTGCCGTTAGTGTAAGACAGTGGTGGATTAGAATTAAACTATTGTCTCATGACGAGCTTGGTTTTCATGTATTTAGAGAAGCTGGCACTTTTTAAAGTGAAAGAAAGAAAACAAAACACAAAAGACATTTTCGAACATCCTTTTGTGCACCCATCTGTGTGGTCAGGCGCCCTTGCTGTTTTATATCTGCTCATCCACCTGTTCATACTTTTGTTTGTACTTCATGTTTTCCTCCTTGCTATCCTTGTGTTCATTTATCCATCCATGTGTCTGCCTGGCAGATTGTTTACATTAATGGCAAGAATTATATTAGATATATGTTGGTAGGTATGCTATATTCATGAAGTGTGGAGGTATTGCAAAGAACAACTGGTGGTTTACTACCTCTATTCTAACGTTCAAGGAATGCACATTCTGTAAACAGGCTTGAGTGGTTTATTCAAAGCTGCAGAATGCTTTTGCTATCTCTTAGAGCATGACCATCGTCCATTTACTATGATGTATGTGTGACCTTTTGAGTTTCGGAGTTTTAAATTACATTTGTTGTGGCAGGTAGGAGCACCATCTTATCTTCAGAATTCAAATGTTCAGCCTCCAGCATCCACAAAAAGGTGCCTTGTTTGTTCTTCAATGCATGCATTTCAAAGCCTTGTCCATTGATACTGATATTTGCTTGCGTGTTTGATGTTTCAGCTCGACTGGTGCAATGCATGGTGGTCCTTTTCAATATCAATCACTTGTTTCTTCTTCCCTGAGTGGAATAGGTGCAACTGGAGTTACCGCAAATGGGTCTGGTCAGCCAAACTCTGCAAATCAGTCAAGAAATATGTCTCTTTTGGGATTCAGCCCACTTTCATCAAATGAAATTGGGCAAACAAATACCTTGAACAATCCCAGTCCCGCAACTGCATTTGAAACTTCTTCGAAAGCTACAGGAGCTGATTATGATTTTTCTGCATTGACAGCTGCAGCACTATCGAAACATTAGAATCTCTCTGAATTGAGTCACATTCTATTATTTTTCGACTGTGACTCAGGAAGTATCTAAAGTTTTGGTGGGCCTTGCAACCAATAATGCCTTCATTCTTTCTGGATTGGCAGCTTCTATTCTTTGTAAATTTGCTGCCAGAGGCATGATGAACTTTGTAAGCCATATCTTATTATTTGAATGGCGTGGTATATTGATATCAGGTTTTAACTTTTCCTAGATTCGATAAATCGTATCAGGATCAAGCTTTGGTTTGGATTCCCAGCAACTGTTACATTCTTGCATGTATTTCTGTGTATGTGTATGCAATCCTTCTACAATATTTCTCAGACTTGATTATAATGCTGTTCATGAGTATTACGTAAAATGGATTGATGCTCTCTCTCTTTAATTTTACACAACTTTCTAGCATTATCCAAATAAGGTTTAATGTGTCATACTATACTATCGGATGAGCTGGAAGGATCTCGTTTGAAGGCTTATGCTTTACTCAAATCATGAATGGTTTAATAGTTCTTGTTTTACAACTGATTTTCAATGCCAAGCTCTCCTTTTGCAACTGATTTTAAGGTTATGCTTGATGCTATATACCACGTGCTTGTATAGTTCTGCAGCACTAGTGTGCCAGTTGATGATAATTTCCATGAGAATAAGAATGAAATTGATAGATTTTATGAGGCATTGAAGTATTTGGGATATTGAATTATTGCGAAAATCAGAGAGAGATGATTTAACAGTGATGCTGAGGATCCTTGTGTTCTCTGCAACAACCAATTATTGAAGTCAGACTTTATTTCCATAGATATGCAGGCTTCGTAATGTAAGATGTGCATCGGATGTTATAATAATCATTCTTCATCAGAATTTACTCAATACATATTTTTTTTCTGCTGTCAGATCTACAGAAATTTGGCTGTAGAAAGTGAGCAAAAGGATCATGTGTCTCTCTCCTTCCATCCATGCATATGGTTAATGCTGATTCCCTTGCCCTCCCAGCTCAAGGTGGCCTTGGGTTCCTGCGAGCTAGGAAGCTTGTTCTATGATCCTTTTTACCCCGCTTCCCCTTGTTCCACACACTGAAGATCTAAGATCTTTAATGTCACAGGGCTTGAAAGTTTCCCTTTCCTGCTATTATGAGTTTGAATATTGTTGTGTGTCATGTATTAACTGCTGCTTTATATTATATGGACATCTGGCCTCTATATCGGTATGGAATGGCTAAGAAATATCATGAAAAAAGTAGAATAAGGGGTTTTGTATCATTGGTTTTTGGTGAGATGGAATATGATCCATGATGGGATATTGTGGGGATTCCAATCCTTAGTGTATGTAAGATTTTGGATGGAAAAGACATTGAGATTTTCAATTGCAGGATTTCCTATGGCTCAAATGCTTGGTTTTTATTCTAGTGTGATATGCTTGGCTTAAGCTGGAGTTCTGGAGTAATTTAATTTCACTGTTACAAAATTGAATAGATAGTATATTCCTCGTGTATTGACCAATTTTACTTGTTTTCTTGGGTTCTATATAAATAAGCCATATGTTGAATAGATGGCACATGTTCAGGGTCTCGTGTTCCTGCAATCAAGGGTACTTCTCAATTGTTTGAACGTTAATGAAACATTGGATTCATATCTAGCCAATCAGTAATGCCAGTAGTAGTATTAATATAATGTTCAATGTCCAGATTATGGGTCATCCACGGTTTCAAGAACGTCTTCAATTTTAATTGGAAAAAGATCGTGCCATACGAAAAAGTCCCAATGCAAAGATGAAGTCCATGGAAGCCATCTAACAATATAAAGAAACAAATAAAAAAATGTTTGCCTTACATTTCAAACAGGACATTTTGAAATGTGGAGCCCATTCCTTTGTATCTTCATTTGTACACAAATATGTTCACCTGAGCCTAAACTGATAAGGTAAGCTCTGCTGACGTAAAGGATTTCAAAGGGACTCAAAAGTTGGATGTGTATTGTGCTGATTGTGCAGAGATAAAAGAAGTCTTTCAGGAATGAAAACGTCTTGTTGAGGGAATTAAATTTCCATGATGGTTCCGTGTTAGTACACATCATTCAAGTTCTACAAATGATCCCTCTTTGAAGTTATGTGGTGGATAAGAGTTGGCACTTTTACGGGGAAGTGAATGGTAGAATAATGTGTTTTGGTTTGATGTGCACAGTATGAGTTCGGTTAATGAATTGAATTAATTTCTGAAGTTTCATGATACACAAATAAATGTAGATATGTAACAAATGCATATTTTCTTACACACAAATACATAAATGTAGATATGTAACAAATGAGAGAGAGAAGGGGGGGGATGTACCCCCCCCCCCCCCCCCCTTCTCTCTCTCGCGTATGTGCATATAAGTGCAGCGCATAATACATACACACGAATACATAACACAAATACAAAAATACAAACATATGTATGTAGAAGTGGATGGATGGATATACATTCTCTCTCTCTCTCTCTCTCTCACACACACACACACACACACACACACACACAAGAAAATTCAATTATGGTTGCACATAAAAAAATTGCAACTTGTACATAGTGATGTCTATGGTCCTATGTGGACACCTTCATCTAGAAATTACGTATAATTCATGACATTCATTGATGAATGTTCTAGGTATGCATGAATTAATCCATTGAAAGCTAAGTTTGAAGCTTCAAATAATTCCTCATTATGATTGAAAATATTTAAGCATGTAAAACGGACACCCTTCATTCTAATAAAATGGAGTTATCGAGAGCAAGATTAAATCTCTCATGGAAATGGCAAGATGTATGGTCAAAAGTCAAGCTTTACCATGTAGCTTTTGGCTTTGGGCTATTATGTGTGAAACATAAGTAGTTAATAGTTGTCCTAAATAAAGTGTTGTATTCTATCACTCCATATCAAGCTTGGCATACTTGGAAGCCTTCTATTGCTCATCTTTGTCTTTTGGATTTTTTGGCATATGCATTAGTGCTTGAACAACACAAAAAGATTAGACGATAAGGCTGCAGAATGTATTTACATTGGGACAAATCTGAAAGCAAAGGCTATCGTCTATATCATCCATAGACTAAGTACATTCTAGTTTGTCGTGATGTTGTTTTTGTGGAAGATGTAGTTCAACCCTTACTTTCATGTACCAAGGAGACATCAATCAGCTCAAAACATGTGTATGACACTTTGACTCTTTTTTCAAACACATCTCCTATTGAGGCGATTTCTCAACCTTTAAAGGTTTCAAATGATGATGAAGATCATTCTATTTTTGATGCAAATTTACATTATGCACTGATTGATGAGAGAGTTTACATTGAAGATGCAAAAATGGGCCTAAACGATTGGTATAGGCTTTTAGAGATAGCAAGTTGGATGCACCCTTGTCATTTAGGCTCTCATGATTTTTTGTCTGCATTAGATTGTTATGCATTCGTTCCCCCTAATCTTTGTCATAAGAATGATGATGCTTTTTTTTTAATGAAGCATATAAATCATAAAATTGGATGGCTTGTATGCAATCAAAATATGATGCTAGTATGAAGAATGTTACTTAGTCTTTATGTGGTTTGCCTCTTAGAAAAAGGCCATTGACACTAAATGGTTATACAAATTGAAACACATGCCTGATGGAACAATTGATAGGTATGAGGCTATGCTTGTTGCCAAAGGTTATGCTTAAGAGAAGGGCATTGATGACACCTGTTCTCCTACATGTCCAATGAAAAATCTTTGTAGCATTTATGCACTCGGATTTATTCATGCTTGGGATGTGCATCAGTTTTATATTAAAACTATATCTTTGAATGATATGAAAAATTATATATAAAAAAGGCATGGATGCAAAGTTTACATGTTGAAAAAGACATTGTATGGATTGAAACAAGCACTGGATGCTTGTACCTACTTGTTAACACATGGATTTCAGGACTGACCAATAGTGAGCACCTAATATGTTAAGTGTTAATCATTGTTCTATATCTGGATGACATGCTGCTCACTGGTCTTAACAAGAAGCATACTATTGAATTTAAGGCTGATTTACATGCCTATGATGTGATGTCGAATTTGGCATGTTTGCATCATTATTTGGGCATTCATTTTATGCAAGTTTGATGGGGGAATAACATTTTGTCAAACAAAATATATTGACAAACTATCGTAGAGTTTTGGCCTTGAAGATTGCAAACCTATTGCCACTCATGGAAATAGGTCTACAATCGAGTCTTCATGATGTAGAAGATGCATATGATATTGTTCTTTATCAGCAGCCTATTGGACATTTAATTTTCAGTTTGCTATCTCTTAGGTGAGTCGGTTTATGCATAGCTTAGGTGCCAAGCATTGGCTGGTGATTAATCTCATCTTTCTCTACTTGAGTGTTGCTCGGATCCTTGCATTGGTTTATCCCAAGCGAGGATTATTATTGCTAGATTTACATGATTTTTATGAGTAAGATTGGGATAGTTGTTATGAAAAGTCATCGTGTTTCATGCTTGGTAGCTCATGCATATCTTGGCTGAGCAAGAAGCAACCTACTATGAACACTTCTTGTTATGAGGCTGAGTATAAGGTAGCCTTCACATCTACTATTGGGTATTTTTGGCTCACATGCCTTTTGGTTGATTTGGGTGTTGGTCAGTTTTCTACCACCATCATCTTTATTAATAGTCTAAGCACATTGACAGTTGTGAGGAACTTTGTGTTCCATGCTTGTAGAAAACACTAAGGTGCACTATCATTCTGCCAGGTAGAGTCTTTGTTGGAGGGATCAATTTGGCTTATGCGGCCACATACAACAATGTTGCATTCACAAAAGGACTTGCCTAGGGAGAATTTTGAAGCTTTTATAAAGCTTTGGGCTTACTTTCTTCTATGGATTAATTTCATTCCACATAGCTTAGTAATTTCTTACACATGAGTGCTAGCTCCTTGCTCAATGCATCACCCTGAAGGGGGATTTGTTGATATATTTTGGTACTGATATGTGTGAACACTATCTCAATAATACTTTGGTAGATTGCCTAGCATAGTGCACAACCTTCATCGCATGGTATAATTTGAATGCCAAAATATGATGCAAGGAACCCAAATCTCACATCTTAAATATTCTATCAAATTAAACCATGAATCCAATTTATCACATCATGAGTGACAAGAAGTATGTCATTTACTCAAACCAAAATAATTTATAAGTGCTTTACCAATATGTTTGACATTCAAGCTTCCCTTGTGATAAAATTAAGAAGTTTCAAGAAAAATTCTACAATGCTATCCTTTATAGACACATCATTCAAGTTTTACTTTTATGAGGGCCCTCTTCTTGGAATAATTACAATTTAATTAAATATGTTTTGTGCAAGCAAGGTTCCATGAAACAACACCTAATCATGGTGTTGATGGGAAAAATGTTACTCAACTTCGAAGACCACTAAACTATTTTGGACCACATACACAATCATGAAGCTTGTTAGTCAAACACCCAACAATAAATGGCTATAATGAATTTCTTATTTCTTAACTTTGACATGAATGAATTAGAACATGATGTAAAAATGAATGGTGAATATTCATAACCAAATCAAAAAATGTTTGAATAAGTATGTAATTCTAGTGGAAATGCTTTCTGTTTGGACAAAACAACCCAAAATTGTTGGAGTTATGAGGTTTGGGAAAGCATTCAAACAACACAAGGAAGAAGAAGAAGCTTGGAGCATAATATAATACTAAATGTATTACCAAGTGAATGTACAAAAGATATGTGACCCATTAAAGTTATAGGATTATATACAAGCCATGGGGAAAAGACCTCCTAAAGATGGAAAAAATATCCCGATGGTCCTAAGTGTGTTCACACACATCAATATCAAAATATATCAACAAATCCCCCTTGGGACTGATGCCATGAATCCATGTGTGTGAATATAAAATCTATTATGATTAATTCTTGCTCATTTTTCATAAAAGATACTTTGTTCTTTACAAACTTAAAGTGTCGTAGAGAGAACAAGGTATACATTTTTGCTATAAATATTAAATAATTTAAACTATTGTGATTTTTTGAATATTGATTCTTACTTCACAATAGTATGTGTAAATGTATGTGCATATGATTAAGAATTTAGAATCTATTGTGATTGTCTGATACAACATTTATTCTTACTTCACAATAGTATGTGTAAGTGTATGTGCATATGATTAGGAATTTAAAATCTATTCTGATACATTAAATTTATTATTGAAAGATGTAGGTAGATTATGTTTGACTCAACATTGATTATGTTTGACTCAATATTGATTCTTACTTCACAATAGTATGTGTAAATGTATGTGCATATGATTAGGAATTTAGAATATATTGTGATTGTCTAATACAACATTGATTCTTACTTCACAATAGTATGTGTAAGTGTATGTGCATATGATTAGGAATTTAAAATCTATTGTGATACATTAAATTTATTATTGAAAGATGTAGGTAGATTATGTTTGACTCAACATTGATTCTTACTTCAGAATAGTATATGTATGTGTGTGTTTGAGTATGTGTATGCATATGAGTGTATAATTGTAAATGAAAAATCTATTGTGATTGTCTGACTCAATATTGATTCTTGCTTTACAATAGTATGTGTAAGTGTATGTGCATATGATTAGGAATTTAAAATATATTGTGATTGTTTGACTCAATATTGATTCCTATTTCACAATAGTATGTAACACTGAGTCACAACAAAGGAGAACAAAGACATGTTCTCTTTTTCTTTTTACCTAAATACCATTATATGAAGCAAAAAAGTGGGCATTTTACAATATCTAGAAAGCATCACGAGTCTTGCTTGTAAATATTGTCTTTAGAAGCTTGATCTCAGATCCCAAGTAGTCAAGATAGATATACTAAAATTCTTGCTGCCATGAAAACTAGTTGTTGAGCATGACCAAGAATCCCACATCATGATCTTGGACAATAGATTAGAGTTGAAAAGGTACATGTAAGAATTCGCGAAGCTCCTTCATTACATCTATAACCTCAATAAGCACAGAAGATAGCTAATTAAGAGTTACTCGAAAGTTAGAGAACATGTGTTGTAAAAATCAGAGCATTTTAACAAGGCAATTAAGATCATCCCCTTTGTATGGTTAAGATCCCCATTGAATGCCTGGCCATATTAACGGAATATGAAATACACTTCACAAAAGCATTCCCAAGAGAAGATAATATTCAACAAAATTATACTAAGAAACATTCACACATGATCAGAGAAATGCTCAAGATAAATCAAGCTGAACACGAAGTGGAAGCAGAACTCCAAATTATATTTCCATTAAAATGATATTTTACATTTCATGTGTTTTACAAGAGTTATGTGAATCTACAATAGAAGCTGATCATAGCTTTCCTCAGGCTCAAGGGTATTGGTATCCTCTGGCACATTAGAACACCTATCTTGCCTCTCTTGCTCCAAGATTGGCTCTTCAAGGTCAGCCATGTCCCCAGGTTCATCTGCAAGTGGGGGAACAGGCTCCCTTGAAGCTGCTTGGAATCTCTCCGTATCTGCAATGTGCTTCCTTCCAACCTCTTGGTCTTCATCTGGGCATTCATTCAGCCCATTGATTCTCATCCTAATGAAGCTCACTTGAGCATCATCCTTCTCCACAGCTATGCAGTGCCTGAACATCTTTAAGGAGCAAGCCAGAGTCGTTCCTGAAACAGCAGAAAACCTATTAGAGGCTTCAATCAACAATGACTAATGAAAATTGTGAAAATTGAAATTACCTGTGCCCGAAAAAAGGTCTAGGACCCAGTCATCATCATTGGAAAATAGCTGAAGCAATCTCATTATGAGCTTCTGTGGCTTCTGATAAGGGTTAACCAATGTCATGTCCCCAGCTACATGACGAAGTTTCTTGGTAACGGCTGGGAACATGAGCACATTTGAGATCCCATTCTCATTGCAATGCTCCCTGACCCTCCTTTTGCTTACTTCATCATAATAGCCCACTGTAATGCATTCAGTGGCACTCACAAACCGATGCAAAGGAGTGTGATTTACGTTTGTCTTCACCCTGCAAAAAAGAACTATGAGTCACATAGGGCATCATGAAAGCCATGGAGATAGAAAGAAGATTACTTACCAAGTGAGGCACTCGACAGCATGACATCTTGCTTTCAAAGCAGTTGAAACAGAGAAAGACTGGTCTCTGCTATGGAAAATTACTATCCTCCAAAGAGGAGACATAGTTAACTCTGCAAAATCAGTGACCATCTTCCGAATCTGAGGGTGTTTGAAGGGTTCATCATCATTAACTGATCCTAACATCCTAAATCCATAGGGTATGTCCGCTATGAGAAGGGAGAAATGTTTTCTAGGCACAACAGAACAAATATTATTTACATCACTACAGAACACATTGTAATATACAGGCCTAAGGGGGTCTAGGGGATTGGAGAAACATTTAAGATCGGGTTCATCATCAAAATCCATCTCCTTCGCTTTCAGTCTAGATTTCTCATGCCTTGCTCTTTGAATGTGAGCAAGGAATGCAGGGGGGCAGTCATCTAGTACCTCTGTAGACTTACTTTTCCTTGGTTTCTGCAGAAGAAATTGGAAAAACAATTAGAAGAGCTCTTCAGTACAGCAAACAGAACATAAAGAACGGATGTATGGCATCGATTTCTTGTTGGGGTAGATGCTAGGCATCGACCTTCTACTAAAAATCGATGCTTGGCATCGACCTAGGGACCTAAGTCGATGCCTGGCATCGACTTTTGCCACGAGGTCGATGCCAGGCATCGACTTTTGTTGCAGGTCGATGCCAGGCATCGACTTATGCTGCAAGTCGATGCCAGGCATCAACTTATGCTGCAAGTCGATGCCAGGCATCGACTTATGCCCCCAAGTCGATGCCAGGCATCGACTTATGCTGCAAGTTGATGCCAGGCATCGACTTATGCCCCCAAGTCGATGCCAGGCATCGACTTATGCCCCCATGTTGATGCCATGCAATGCATCAAATTGTTTAGTATGAAATATTCTGATAAGAGAATCTACCCAATCACGAAACAGGATGAAATATTCTGATAAGGCTTTGTAGGATGATGTGGTTGGATAGTCTGCTTGGACCTCTGTCCAAGAAAAGCAACCCAGCCTCTTCATCATCACCTCCTGAATCTTCATGTACACTTTATGACTACAGACACATAAATATAAAAGAGACTAGGTTAGACAAGAAGCATGGGAGGAGGGAAAAAGGATCTGAGAATAACAAACATACTTATTGAGCTCAGTGACCATCTCCTCGAGGCTCAACTCCTTCGAGATTACCCTTGACAAGGTTGATATGATCAATGTATCATCCTTGATTCCTTGAAGGGCCCTCCATGGGGTCAGCTTCATGTCCTCAGGAGCCTCCTCAATTGAAAGGTCAACTTTCCTTCCCTTTCCCCTCAGATCAATTTGTGGGTCTGGCCTCGACTTTCGTTGCTTCTGGCCCTTGACTTCCTTATGCTCCCACATTGTGAAGATTCTATCCTGAAGATCCCAGATCTCACCTGATCTGAATGCCAGTTGAAACCATGGGTCATATTTCCTCAAAGCATCTGATTTTCTATTCTCATCCAATGCAATTCCAACCTCAATAAGGCATTGCTTTCGTAGATTGGGATGTATTCTCCCAGCTTCCTTCACAAGACAATCTTCGTATTCATGGTGGAAGAACCGAATTCTCTCTATGGAGGACATTTTCTGCCTGTAGTCATTATCGTTGTTGTGATCCCAAGCAAGAAGCTTGGCTTCCTCAGTTGTAAGACCAGCATATATCTTACACTCTGCATACCTAAAGAAAAATGTAGTAGGGTGCTCCTTCACTAACTGTCTACGAGCCTCTGCAGAGTGTGAACCTCCAATCACATAATAAGTGTACTCCTCAAACAAACTCTCATTGAAATCCTCCACACAGCTGCACTCATGCGGATCCACCATTACAAGGAATGGCACAACAGTAGCATGAGGATTAATTTTCATTTTCTTCTTAAGATTTTGGACATGCAAATTATGTGGCTCCCTGATCTCAAGGGGCCTCCTCCCTGTGACTGGATCCACTGGTGGCCTGTGGATAATATTAATAGGCAGGTGGAACAACTGCCCCTTCTTCACAATTTTTCTTCTAGCTATGTCCTCCCTCATCTTATTCTGCTCAGTGCCAAGCACACCAGATGCAAGCTCTCCACCAGGTGCAACAATAATGTCCCCAGAGCTAGAGCTTGAGTCAGAAAAGTCCTCTTCTGCAATTATCTTCTTTTTCTTTTGGGGCTTTTTCTGCACACTCTGCTTACCCCTTGCCTTTACAGGGGTCGTCTTCTTGTGCTGTGTTGGCATGATATTGCCCTGTATCCATGGCATCAGGTCCTTGATGAAATTCACTGAGTCTCTGCACATCTGAGCTAGCTCCTCTGGAACACAGCACTCTGGGCACAAGAATTCCATCTTGCATATGACATTTCTTAATCCCTTGGATGTCTCCACCAAGAAAAGCAGGTTGTCAGAATCTTCATCTTCATAATCCAATTTGTAAACAAGGCCATACTGAAAACCTTGTGTTGTCGTGATCTTTCCTCTGCCATAGGCCCCTGCGAACACAAGGAGGACTGCATTCTTCTCTTCCACGTACTGAAGGCACCATTCGAGATTTGTCATGTCCCGAAGTGGACGATCTGTCTTCATGACCTCTGTCTCCCTCGACCTTTCCTTCATACTTGGATCCTCCACAGGAATTTTAATGCTACTCTGTCCACCTGAGGATATTCCTAGTGGGTTGCTGGCCTTCTCAGAGGATAATGGTGCAATAATTTTCTTTGCCTTTGCTTGGTGACCACTGCCTTTGTCACGTTGCTGGTCAGCAGAGCCCATGGTGACTCTGAGCTTCTTAATGGGCCTTTCATCCTTGTACTCCGCATCCCTGAAAGCAATTGGAAATATCAAGCAATAAGAAATATCAGCCCATGTCCATGCAAGGCATGGATTTTCAGCTTCAGGTCGATGCCAGGCATCGATGTTTAAGTGCATGTCGATGCCAGGCATCGACTTTGTGTGCAAGTCGATGCCAGGCATCGACTTGAGGGCCCAAGTCGATGCCTGGCATCGACTTTTGGGCCAAGTCGATGCCTGGCATCGACTTTTACCCTAAAGTCGATGCCTGGCATCGACTTGCACACAAAGTCGATGCCTGGCATCGACTTGGGCACAAAAGTCGATGCCAAGCATCGATTTGGGCCCAAAAGCCGATGCCAAGCATCGATTTTGCACCCAAAAGTCGATGCCTGGCATCGACTTTTCAGTGCATGATGATGCTGGCAAGTCGATGCTTGGCATCGTTTTTTGGGACCAAGTCGATGCCTGGCATCGACTTGGGGCTGCAATTCGATGCCAGGCATCGACTTGCACCCACAAGTCGATGCCAGGCATCGACTTGCAGGAGCAAGTCGATGCCAGGCATCGACTTGTAGGAGCAAGTCGATGCCAGGCATCGACTTGGGGCTGCAAGTCGATGCCTGGCATCGACTTGCAATCCTAAGTCGATGCCTGGCATCGACTTACACCTTAAAGTCGATGCCAGGCATCGACTTGTACATGCTTTGGATCCATATTTTAGACAGGCAAGAAAAATAGAGACCTAGAAATGAGAAATTTACACAGACATACAGAGGGAATCTTTTTGGAATCTTTTTTTTAGTTATGATTTTGTCTACCTCTTGGTACTTTTGCCAACATTCTTCTTCTCCATCAGGCTTGGCTTGCTGGTATGCTGACCTCTGTGCTCCATGGCTGTCTGTGCTCTGCTGCTCTCTCTTGCTCGTGGATTTTGAAAATGAGAATGATCTCCTCCTCTGGTATTTATAGGCAATTGGGTAACTTGAACCAGAAACTAACTGGATCTAACTGAATGAGTCCACTTGCTAACTAAATCTGTCAACTTATCTAACCAGGGAATAGCACCCACACAAATAGGCTGTTTCAGAGCCACTTTAATGAAATATTCATAGACCCTTACAACTATTTATATACATTTGCATAGAAATTACATTTCAATGGCAAGAGTATGGTATGTCCATGAGGATGTCTCAACTCATGTAGAGATTTGTTTCTAAGAATCTCTTTCTTGGGAGAAAATCAAGTCAAAGTTGTGTTAAATGTGAGAGACTAATGACATCTTCATAGTATTACCCTCCACACTTTAGTTCATATTCACATTTATCTTGTAACTCACTCTTGAAATGGAAAATCACTTTGAATAAACATTCTAGTACAGAACCTTGCAACTATTTATATACATTTGCATGGAAATTAAACTTCAATGGCAACAGTATGGTATGTACATGAGGATTTCTAATCTCATGTAGATGTTTCTTCTTAGATTCTGTTGCTTGGGAGAAAATTAGGTCTAAGTTGTGAGATTAATGACATCTTTATAGTGTTATCCTCCACACTTTAGTTCATATTCACATTTATCTTGTAACACATTGTTGAAATGGAAAATCAATGTATGAATATACTTTCTGTGTGCCTCTTTTACACATAATTCTTTTTCAATATACTTTCATCTACCTCTTTGATATCTAGCCAAGACCACAATAAAACCTAATCCTTGAAATCTTAACCAAATGTAAAATTTCTTCTTGTATAGTGTTCAATGGCATAGCATATTCCAGTTGGAACTCAACTTGGATATATTCCAGTTGTAAAATTTCTTCTTGTAAAATTTCATCCAAACAATTTTATTATATATTCCTATTGGAACACAACTTTGATATATTTTGATTCATTCACAATGCTTAGACTGAATGACTCATATGAAGTTAGAAAAAGATCATTTGAATCAAAAGTGAATCAAATCTTTGGTTCCCTTATTAGTGTATATTTGAGTAATTAAGTGATTTGATGTAATTTGATGTTTTATGTTATTTAATGTACTTTAATAAGCTTTTGATTTCATATCTTCTTGATGTGACATTTGATGTGATATCTTCACTTGATCTCGGATTTCTACTTATTTAAAAAGGTCATTCATCTTCAGTCTTCTCTGAACTCAGTGAAGATGAGCTCAATCTTTTCAGTGGATGCTTGGGCATCAGCTTCCTCTGCTCATATTGATTCATTGTTCTCAGTTGAGCCTTTCCAGAGAAGTGATGATCCCTATGATTTAGAACGTGCTGATGATTCCATGTTTTCTGTTGAGTCATTTAAGTTATCCAATTCACAGTGCAATGCTGCTCATACAAATGCACCTCTTGATCTCCCATCTGATCCAACCATTGATCTCCCTTCTGATTCAAGTGCATGTGGAGCAACGAAAAAGCAAAGCAAGCTCAATCTACGATTTAAAAGAAGGTCTCGTGAAGTAAGTCGAAAAAGATTTAAATTTCTTACTTCAGATAGACAGATTGCATTGGATATTGTGAAGCATTGTTGTGGTTTGAAATGCTTGTATAATTTAGGGATGAAGAAACTAAAGCACATAAGAGAAAAATTCCTCCATTTAGATAGTGAAAGGCAAGATATATACCTTGTTTCTTGCATGCAAATGATTGAGGATAACATGTCAGTAATGCGTGTTGGTTTTGAATATTTCTTTACTCAAGGGATGCCATGCTGTAGGGCTGCATTTAAAATTGCAATGGGTGTAGGAAATTTTAGAATACATAGGGTTCAACAAGGGTTTTTGAATGGGGATCTCATTTTGGATACGTTCCATGTTGGGACCAAAGGATCTGTTGGACGTCATGCAATGAATTGGATGATGAACTATTTTAGCTTGCATTGTGAAGTTATGCCTACAACTGGAAGGTTGCACTTGTCAGATAACTTTACTCGTCAAGAGGTATTTCAAATATATAGAGAAGACATGGAAAATAGAAATGAGAAGTATGTGTTGTATCGTCACTTTACTCGATTATGGAAGGAAGAGTTTAACAATGTTTCTATTCCTCGTAAAGTTAGAATGGGTGAATGTTCAGTTTGCGCCACTTTGAAAAACATGGCAAAAGGGGCTACAACACCACAGGAAAAGCATAATTTTAAAAACCTTCTTAACAACCATCATGAGAGTCAAGCATTAGAGAGAAAGAAAGCAATTCATCATCGAAGTAAGGCACTCAGAAATCCGGAGCGTTATATGTGTTTGTTGATCGATGGTATGGATCAGAAAAAAACTTGTTTGCCACATTTTTATCGCATCCCTAAGGACATTGGAGATGAAGTCCTTGTGCAAATGCATTTGGTTGGCGCTTTGGTATACAATGGAACTGTAATGTCCAAGGTTTTCTTCACATATCCGAATGTGCATAATGATCCAAACCTTACAGTTACTGTCATTCATCGTGTTTTGCAATCATGGAAGGGTCTTTTGCCACCAACTCTATATTTGCAACTAGATAATACTCCAAGAGAGAATAAAAATTCTACAGTCTTTGGATATTTAAGCATGCTTGTTGAAAAACAGGTATTTCAGAAGGTTAAGGTAAATTTTCTTCTGGTTGGCCACACTCATGATCACATTGATCAAATGTTCAGTACTTTCTCTAAGAAGTTGGCACGTAACAATGCTTTTACTCTTCCGATTTTATCTGAGCTGATTTCAGAAGCATATACTCCAAAACCAGAAGTTCAACACCTCACACAGATTTATGACTTTAAGCACTTTTGCTCAATGGGCCTTGATAACAGTGCTAAGGTTTTGGCTCCATTGCACAATATTAGTTTCAACCATGTATTCTTGATGAGGAGGGTTGATGAAATAACCCTTTTATTTGCAAAGCAGTATTCATCTTCTCTTGGGTGGGAGCCTAAAGAGGGATGCAGTTTCTTATTGCAGGTGCCTAATTTGTCTACTGTAACAGTGTATGGTGCAGAACAATCACCATATGAAGATAAAAACAATACAGAAAGATGTGGAAGTGTGGTTGATCAAAGTAAAAGCTGGATGCATGCACTCATTGAAAAGAAGAGACATATTGAGCGTGCAAAAAAATATGCTGGAGATCAAGATGTATCTTGGTGGGAGGACTTTTTCAATCATCAAGAAGAGATTATACAGTATACAATTGCAGGTCACTGGCCAGTTGATGTTCCATTCACATGGGATTTTTGTACACAAAGATCCGTGAATGTGGCCCAAGCATGTAATGCAGATGCACTTCAAAGTTTTATACATCCACCAGAAAGAAATATTTATGTAGGCCCAAGGATGACAAAACAGGCAGAAGCAAGATGGCAAGGAAATTTAATAGAGATAAATGTTGGAACGCTTATTGCAGTACTTGCTGATGGTGATGAGGCTACCAGACCATTTTGGATTGCAAAGGTTTTAGAGATAACTAAAGATATTGATCAGAGAAGAATAGAGGCTTTGGTGGTGCATTGGTATTACACTAAAAGTAGTAATGCATTCACAGGTAAATATAACTTAGAAATGGTGTGTGATGCTAAACGAACAGGTTCAAAAAGGAAAAAGAATATTCGAAGCACATCCACTCTTAAAATGGATGATGTAGATATTCTTGTTTATGATTTTTCCTTGACAAAAACTGGTCACTTGAGGAAAGCAACAATCAACATGATAAAACAAAAGCTTCCAGATGTATGTGGTACAGGAAATCATAGGAAAACAAGAAGAGTTGTGCATGATCCTGCAGAATTTGGTATGTACGTGGATGAAGATAGAGCTCTTGTGGATATAGAAGAAGAAGAAGAGAGCTCTCAACAGTATGAGACTGAATCAAGTGCATCAGATGATGAGGGTGTAGACATAGATCGACAAAGTTGTGAGTTGCATTGAAGCTCTCAGACATTTTTAGTGCTTATGTAAATGCCTCAAAGTAGTTTGGTTAATGAAACCATGTTTTGTAGCAATTTTGAATAACAATCAGATATCCACCCATTAAAGATATGTCTAAAATGTTATTTTTGTGTAAAAACTATTGACTTCCACATTCTTATATATATTTTAGACATGTCAATGTCTTAGCATATAGATTTTGGGCATGTCAATGTCTTATCATATACATTTTGGGACACGTCAATGCCTAATATAGTGAAATTTTGACTACATTTTGAGCTCATTTTTTTTTTGAGAAAATGACAAAAAACGTCAAAAATTACTTGTTTTCACCTCATTTTTGTAATATATGTATACTGGTGTAAAGGAATTCCAAAAATGAGGTGAAAACATGTAATTTTTGACGTAAGTGTTCTCTTTTTACGACATAGTTCTCGTTTGTTACGACTCGCTGTTATGTGTAAGTATATGTATGTGTAAACGTATATGTGTGTATGATTGAGAATCAAAATCTATTGTGATTGTTTGACTCAACAATGATTTTTACTTCACAATAGTATGTGTAATTGTATATGGGTGTATGATTGAGAATTAAAGTCTATCGTAATTGTTTGACTCAACATTGATCGAAATATTATTGGATATTGATTTATGTTGTTTTTTGTAGGTATAGTCTTCATAAAGCAATTTGCAAGCACCATAAGAAAGGGAAAAGAATGGTCATATGTGATTGTTCATCAAAAGGGTAAAACAGTGTCCACAATACAATGCAAATGTTGTGGACATTGTTATGTGGGAAATGCAACTTGAATAAAAGAGCATCTTTTTAGTACAGGTAATAATGTGGCAGGATGCTCTAAATCCAGATAGTGATGTATGGGTACATTTTTCAAGTTATGCAAATAAATGTAAATCTCAAGGTATCACATCAAAAAGATTCAAAGGCATGAGTAGTCCACAACACTTTCAAAGTAGCCCAAGTGTAGAGCAAGAATGAGTAGATGCATCGATGACAGTAGAGGATCATCAGGATATTTCTACTCAAGTGTCTCAAACTGTTTTTGAGAATAACCAAGATACATGTACTCCATTTTCTCCAACTGCATCAAAAAAGAGTGGACTTGGTGAATGTGGTAAAAATTGTGGATCTAATACTATGTCACCATGCTTTTTCCATAATAAATCACAAAATACTATACCTGTAGTTTTTGAAAAGCAAGATTGTCTTGAGCTTCATCTTAAATGGACTCAAGCATTCTTAGCATGGGGGATTCCTTTCAATGTTATTCATAATCCCATTTTCAAAGATGCTTTGATGTCAACTGTATGAAAAGGATAAAATGCGAATGGAGTATGTAGATAAAGTGAAAAAAAGTACCGAAGCTATTTTAAAGCGAACAATACTTGATTACGTACCCATGTATCGGTGTACAATAGCATTGGATGGATGGACAAATAAAAAAAAAAAACCATTGATTAATGTCATGGTTATATGTCCAAAAGAAAACATGTTTTTTGAAGCTGTTGATACTTCTCTTAAAGAGAAAAGTTCAGCTTTTCTTGTAAAGGTATATGAACATGCTATATCGCGCGTGGGTGATTCAAAGAATGTGACTGCGATAGTGATGGATAATGCCTCTAATTTTCGAAGTGCTGGAATTACAACTTAAAACAAGTATGAAGGCATTACTTGGGTTCCATGCGTAGCTCATACATTAAATTTATTATAGAAAGATATATGGAGATTATCTTTCATTAAAAAAAGCTTATTAGATGCAAATCATGTGGTTAAATTTATCAGAGAGCATCAATTTAATCTCACGATAAAGCACTTCAGATTTTTTGTGCCACACGATTTGCAATTGCCTATATTGTGCTCAGTGGATTATTGGAAGTTAAGCCAGCTCTTGTAGAAATGATTGCTAATCGAAGATGGGAGGCATGGATAGAGAAGTATCCTTCTTATCGATTTGCAACATCCAAGTGTATGTCTCTAATACAATAACAAAATTTTTGGCGTAATCTTGAAAAAATCATTGGTATCACTAAACCTTTTGTGGAACTTTTACGAATGGGTGATACTGATAAATTTGTGATTGGAAGAGTTTATTGGATTATGTCAGAAGCTATTCAAAAAGTAAAAGACTTTAATCAATTTTCATTATGAGAAAAAACACAGATTGTATCTTTAGCAGAGAAGAGATGGATGCAAATGCATACTCATTTGCATGGAACAACATTCGTTTTGGATCCAACATTTCAACTCAATGTTCAAGCATCAAGCAAAGAGTTCATGGCAAAATTCAAAACCACATGTCAGTTAGTACTTCCAGGTACAGATGGTCGAGATGCATTCCACCAAAGAGTAGCATATGTAAATCGAGAAGGATCTTTTGGAGATCTATGGCACATTGAAGCGATTCAAAAGCATCCACCTCCTATTTGGTAGAAAGAGTACGAAGGTGAAGCAATGGAGTTGCAATATATAGCTATGAGAGTGCTTTCAGTAGCAGCTTCAAGTGGTAGTTTTGAACGTAACTAGAGTGCCTATGAATTTCTTCATTCAAAACAAAGAAATCACTTAAGTGTATCACATGCTAATGATTTGGTATATGTGTTTTGTAATATGCATTTGTTACATGCTCCAACCAAGATAGCTTCTACATCAGAACAACAAACTTTTGGAGAATTTCAAACTCATGAAAGTTTAACAAATGATTCATGGAGTCTGAGGACGACCCAAACCGATACCTGCATTCTTCGGACGATCATCCCAATCTACACGTCGATGAAGAATATCTTGTACAAAAACCTTTTGAATGAAATATGATGCTATGTGATTATTATTTGGTAATGATCTCTCAACTTGCACAAAGCGTTGAAGTAGAGTTTTTGCTAATCCTTTATGTTGGAGGTCTCAAAGCTTTAAGGGTGCTGTTTCTTTTGCCCTTCTTGTAACCCGAAAGAGAACATCACGAACGAAATGATTTGGACATAGCTTTTTTAATTCTTTCATTGACAATGCTTCTCCTTCTAATCCCTCTGGCTCTAAATCTTGATGGAATAAAAATGCTAACCCTGATTGTGAAAATTGAGCATTCTGCTCAGATAAAATCCTTTTAGATCCAGTATGATCAAGATCATCATTCACATATGGCATTCTTGCCATGTTTTACTTTCAAATCTGCAAAACAAAAAACTAATTTTATATCAAAAGAATTCATAACATTTAATCCATATAACTCAAATGAATCCACTTCATTTAATCCACATAATTCAAATGATACCACTACATTTAATCCACATAATTCAAATGATACCACTTCATTTAATCCATATAATTCAAATGAATCCATAACATTTAATCCATATAACACAAATGATACCACTTCATTTAATCCACATAATTCAAATGATACCACTTCATTTAATCCATATAATTTAACTGAATCCATAACATTTAATCCATATAACACAAATGATACCACCATTTTAATCCACCATATAATTCAAATGATACCACTTCATTTAATCCATATAATTCAAATGAATTCATAACATTTAATCCATATAACACAAATGATACTACTTCATTTAATCCACATAATTCAAATGATACCACTTGATTTAATCCACATAATTCAAATAAATCCACATCATTTTATCCACATATTACAAATGAATCCACTTCATTTAATCCACTTAACTCAAACGATACCACTTCATTTACTCCACATAATTCGAATGAATCCACAATATTTAATTCACATATGTTAAATGAATCCACAACATTTAATCCACATAACTCAAATGATACCACTTCATTATATTCACATAATTCAAATAAATCCACATCATTTAATCCACATATTACAAAGGATTACACTTCATTTTATCCGCTTAACTCAAATGACACCACAACATTTAATTCACATAATTCAAATGAATCCATAACATTACTCCACTTAATGCAAATGAATTTATATCATTTAATCCAGATAGTTCAAATGAATACATATCGTTTTAAAATATGGTCTTAATCCATCTGTCATGGATATCTTTAAACCATACCAAGTTAGATGTGAAAATACTCTAAGCACTTCATGTGCGTACTCATTTTGATACATCTTTGTCAGAAGCTAATTCTAAAGCATATGTGAACTTGTAAATCCCATTCTTATCAATGTGATAACTATTGAAATCTATGTATTTCGAGAGTTGTAACAGGAGTATCAAAACAGTAAATATCTCTTGACTTTTATTAAAAGGTGGAGGACCACTAGATATGCATCGGGTGCAACCCACCAATACTTTCGAATCCTTTCATTTCTAGTTGATATTTTTAAGTTAGGTGACTTTGGAAAACAATTTTTTGTTGGTAAATATGTCGCTCTACCAAAATCGCATAATCCGACATAAGCATGTTGATCTTCAAAATGCAACAAGATGTTGCCTGGATGGAGATCGTTGTGGGATATATTACAAGTGTGTAAAAATGCTACTGTTTGTAGTAAGCCATTGATCAGCTTCCAAATGTTTGTCTTCTTGTTATGTCTCCTTCTGTGTCCTTCAAACCTCTGCTTCGTGGTACGTTTAAGTACTCCTTCATTCTTTCTAGCCACATGTCCAATGTACCACCATTCCAAAATTTGAAAATAAGGCACGGGCTTTTGCTATGGTGTCTAGGTAATCCAAGTGGACTAATAATTCCATTGTGCGTAACAATTAACATTGTGGCTTCATTCATGGCTTCATTCTCTCGTGTTTGTATGTCATCACCATGTAATTTGAATAATTTGGCAACAAGTACTTCATTGATGAATCTCTGGTGGGATATTTTGCCTTTATGGATCATTCCCTATTGTCCGTCCCCCCACGAGAGCTGCATCTTCAAAAAGAATAGAGGAATATGGGAGTAAACAAAGATTGTTCGATGCTTTATCTCCCATATTCACATATGTATCTCTTGTATTTGGATCTACCTGTGCTCTCATAAGGTGTTCAATTGTGTTCGGTTTTAATCACTTCCTCTCTTCATTGTCTGATAATGTAAATCGATAAATTTAATTTTATCAATGAAGCCGGGCATACTGGTGATATCAATGCCAATGACTCTACTACTTTGATGATATGTCCAAAGATACATGTAAGCTCTTTCGACATTTTCTCATCTAATACCTCTTCTCCACCTGACACACTGCCAAATTTATCTTTAATATTAATAAATGCTATTCTAGATAATTGTGCAATGAAATCTTTGTAATTAGATGAGTCCATGGCTATAGTGATTTCATCTTCTCTCATTTGATACATGTAGAGACACACAAATTATTCTAAAAATTTTCGCTCTTGTTTGTTTATTTTACCTGCCATCTGCGCAAAAATAAAAAAATAGACTATCAGTAAGTGTATGGATAAATAAATCAATAGTATGTGTACATAAATGATAGACACATGGATAGTTAAATAAGTAGATTTATAATTAAATAGATATTGTAATTATAATCTTGAAGTGAATCTATGTAACTATTAAGAATGTAAGAGTCAAAGAATCAGACATTTATAATAGTTCATATACATTCACTATACTATGTATGAGTTTTTCACATGACTGTATATAACTATTGTGATAGTAAGAGTCAAAGAATCAGACAATCAGAATAGTTTCTATACACCTTGTGACCTACTCTAACTATTCTCATCAGAATCTAAGTGACTATCATGATAATAAGAGTCAAAGAATCAGACAATCACAATAGTTTCTATACACCTTGTGACCTACACTAAGTATTCTCATCGGAATCTAAGTGACTATTGTGAGAGTAAGAGTCAAAGAATCAGACAATCACAATAGTCCCTACACACTCCCTATACTATTGAGAGAGTAGGAATCGAGGTGGTGATTCAAACAATCTCAATAGATCTATTGATGTGTCCTATATTACTGTGAGAGTAAGAATCGATGTAGCGAGTCAAACAATCACAGTAGTGGTTTATTTTGAATTTTTTTTCATCAATGTATACAAGTAAGAAACGCTTTTGCAAGTCAAACATGTATACAATTGACGATTAAAAGACACAAAACTAATTATGTAAATAAAAATCAAGCATATGTAAGAGACACATATGCAAATAATACAATATGCATGATATAATAAACAAAACAATAAATAAAAATTAAATTAATACCTCAATGATATGGTGAAGGAAGCTTGCTATGAAGGAAATGGTAGGATTAAAGCTCTCTAGAATAGCAATGAAGCAGGTGTAGGAATGAGATTTTTGATTGAATGTAAAAATATATATATTTTTTGCTAGAAATCGCTTTTGAACCTAAAGCGCTTTCGATCGAAAGACTTTTTGATCAAAAAGATTTCGATAAAAAAATTATCCATCCCTGTTTTTTTCGGTGTTTATTCAGATAACCATGAATAAAACGAACATATTAGGTATTTTTTTATTATTCGGTCGAATAAATGCAAACCAGGTCTCATCAAAATTAGTGCCTCTTTCTTGAGCATAACCCTTTGCAACAAGCCTAGCCTTATACCTATCAACTCTTCCATCACATTTACATTTTAGATTGTATACCCATTTATTGTCGATGGCCTTGTTTCTAGAGGTAAATCACATAAAGAACATGTACCATTCTTCATAATAGCATCATATTCAAATTGCATAGTAGCCATCCAATTTTTTGAATTTTAGCTTGATCAAAAGAACGAGGCTCATTTGCATCAAAGACTAGAGGCAACCATTGCATAGCAATCCGATGCAAACAAAGCACTATGAGAGCGTGAACGAGCACAATATGACAAAGGTGCATCTAATTTGCTATCTCTTAATATTTGCACTAGCCATTCAAGCATAGGTTTTGCCTCTTCTATATTAGCCCTCTCATCAACAAGTGCATCATGTAATTTTGCATAAAAAGTGGAATGATTTGCATCATCATGTGGAGCTCGTAAAGGCTGAGAAATTGCCTCATTTGAACCAACATTTGACTATCCACCTATAAAAAGAGGAAGACACATCTTTAGAGTTAACTAAAGTCTTCGTGGTATAAGAAAGTAATGTCTGAATCGCTGCTTTATCATCCAATTTCACACATTATTGTTTAGGAACTAATGCAAATGTTAGATGAACCATTAGGGCAAAAAATAGCAAAAAAATGGCCGGGTAAGGATTTCAATCAGTGGTGCTTAGTCCAGATTAATGTTGTCAACTCCTTAAAAACAATTCATTGTAGGTTCATTAAAAATGTATCTCATGCAAAATATATTAGTTATGGAAGAGAGAAGAAGTTCGTGTGAAAATCATGAAAAGTGATATGCCTCAAAGTTTGTGCCTATCGGGCCTTTGCCGATTTTGAAGTTTTCCCTCTTGTTCTCTGACCTATATAATGTGTGTTTAGGACGTTCTACACTTTTTTTGCTCTACCCTCCATAACAGTCTTGCTTCTCTTTTCCTCATAATTCTAGACACTCTTGTTGTGAAGAACCTCAATCCAAACACTTCCACTAAACCTTCATCCAACCAAACTCTGTGTGATAAGTTCCATATCCATATTGCAATCAATCATGAGTGTGCAACAACAAGAAAGGTATCCCAAAGAGCTCTACAATCTTGTGAAGTTGATGGATTGTGCAAAGAAGGCGAAAAGCATATTGACATATGGATAGATGGAGCTATTTATCCGATTGATCCACAAATGGGAAGATATCACCTTTTCATAATCTTCATGATCTCATTAGATTTGTAGGAGATGGTGATGAAGGTTTATGTGGATATTTTTCAAGGCTCTGGGAGTTTTCAAAGAACTATATGCAATACATAAATTATATGCAAAATGTACTACATTAGAGAGACTTACTGTTGGATTTTGAGGTCTATGGAAGCACGCAAACAACACAAGGAAGAAGAAGAAGCTTGGAGCACAACACACAATACTGAATGTATTACCACTAATGTTCGAAGATAAGTTTGAGGTCCTAGTGTGTTCACACACATCACTACCTAAATATATCAACAAATCCCCCCTGGGAGTGATGTGGTGAACAAGGATCTGTCATTCATGTATAAGGAAGTGCCAAGCTATGTGGAATCAATCCACAAAAGGAAGTAAGCCCAAAGCTTTGCAAAAAGCTTCAAACTTCTCCCTAGGTAGAGCCTTTGTGAAAAGGTCTATAATGTTCTCCTGTGTGGGCACATATGCCAAAATAATCTCTCCAACAGAGAACCTCTCCCTAAGGTAATGATAGTGCACCTCAATGTGCTTAGTGTGAGCATGGAACACAGGGTTCCTTGCAGCTGCCAACACGCTCTCACTCTCAATGAAGATGCTGGTGGTAGAAGACTGAACAACACCCAAATCAGCCAAGGCATTTGGGCCACGCACACTCGACAGTCACTATGAAAGTTGCCCTATACTCAACCTCACAACTAGAAGTGGGCATAGGAGGTTGCTTTTTGCTCAACCAAGATATGCAATAGCTACCAAGCATGAAGCAAAAACCACTCGTGGACACATGAGTGTCATAGCAACTAGCCCAATCAGAGTGAGAAAAAGCATGTAAATCTAGTGGTAGTGATCCCCTCTTGGGATAAAACAATCCAAGTATCTGGGTACCATTCAAGTAGCAAAAGATGCACTTAACCACCTACCAATGCTCGACACCTGGGCAATGCATAAACCTGCTCATTTATGAGACAAAAAACTGAATATCTAGCTGAGTAATGCATAAGTAAAACAAGCATCCGATAGCCTACTGATAGAGAACATCACCAAATGCATCTCCAACATCATGAAGACTCAATCATAAAACTATCTCCATAGGAGTGGCAATAGGTTTGCAGTCTTCGAGGATAAAAAGCTGCAATAATGTGTCAATATATTTGGTTTGATGTAAAGCCATTTCACCATCAGCTTGCATAAACTGAATTCCCAAATAATGATGCAAATGCTCCAAATCGGACATATCAAATGAGACACACAAATCAGCCTTAAAATTAGCAATATGCTTCTCATGAGGACCAGTGAGCAACATGTCATCAACATAGACAAGAATGATCAAAAGCACATCATTTGCATGCTTAACATATAAGGTGCTCTTAGTTGGACTTTTCTCAAAACCATGTGCAATCAAATAGGCATGTATCTTTTCATACCAAGCATGTGGTGCTTGTTTCAAACCATATAATGCCTTTTTCAACCTACACACTTTGTTTTCATGCCCGTTTTGCACAAAGCCATGGGGCTAAAGAACATATACTTTTTCATGAAAGTCACCATTTCAAAATACAATTTTAATGTCCAAGTAATGTACATTCCAACCATGATTAGCTGCAAGTGCACAGATGCTACAGACAGTAGTTATTCGGCAAGTAGGAGCAAAGGTCTCATCAAAATTGATGCCTCTTTCCTAAGCATAACCCTTTGCAACAAGCCTAGCCTTATACCTATCAATTGTTCCATCAAGGTTACGCTTCATCTTGTTTACCCACTTAGTGCCAATGGCCTTCTTGCTAGGAGGCAAGTCACATAAAGGCCAATTACCATTCTTCATTATCGAATCATATTTAGATTGCATAGTATCTGATGCAAAAGAAGCACTATGAGAGCCAAAATGAGTACGATATGACAAAGGTGCATCTAGTTTTCTATCATCCAAAGTCTCCACCAACGATTTTGGGATAGTTTTTGCCTCCTCAATATCAATCCTCTCATCAAGAAGTGCATCATGTAAATTTGCATAAAAAAATGGAATGATCTACATCATCACATGAAACCTATAAAGGCAAAGAAGTTTCCTCATTAAGACTAGCACTAGAATATCCACCTATAAAAGGAGGTAGCAAAGTGTCATACATGTCTTTGGAGCTAACTGATGTTTCTTTAGTACATGAAAGTAATGGTTGAATAGCATCTTCCACAAAAACAACATCACCGCTAAGCCTTTGCTTTCAGAACTGTACCCAAAAAAATACATTTCATTGCTTTATCATCCAATTTCCTGCATTGTTGTTCATGCACTAATGCATATACTAGATTACCAAAAACATGTAGGTGAGCAACAAATCGCTTATGACCATGTCAAGCCTCATATGAAGTGATAGACTACAATGCTTTACTCGGATAGTGCTAAGTACATATTCTGCACACATAACAACCTCAAGCTAGAAACTATGTGTTAAAGCCTGACTCTTGACCATACACCTTGCCATCTCCATTAGTGACTTGTTCTTCCTTTCAGCAACTCCATTCTATTGAGGTGTATATGACACTATACACTGATGTTTTATCCCACGTTCAACTAGAAATGCATTAAAGTCGATCAGAAGACATAAATTCTCCCCTCGATCAGAACAAAGGGTGCCCATTTTACATGCTGATAGATTTTCAACCAAAACTAGAAAGTGTTTGATGCACATAAACACTTCAGACTTTGCTTTCAATGGATATACCCATGCATGCCTAACAAAATCATCGATGAAAGTCATGAAGTAAAGATATTTCCCAAAAGAAGGTGTCTACATAGGACCACATACATCACGGTGAACAAGCTACAATTTTTGAGTAGCTTGAATTGAACCATATTTTGGGAAGGAGGAAACACTGCATTTTGCCCAAAATACAGCCTTCAAAAACATGCTCACAATGTGCTTCAATTTTGTGCAAAGAGGACACCATTTTAGATTTCTGTAGTCATAACAAACTAGCAAAATTCAGATGACCAAAGGGTCCATGCCAAAGCTTTGCATCTGACATAGCCTAAGAATCATGTACTGCACATGCTCAATCATTGAACAATGTTTGGCTTATGACATTCCAATCGAGAGAGATCTAATGTGGAATAGGGTACAACAATTCAAAGGCCAAACTTCCATAGGACCCCATCAAAGCGAATGCGAGGAGTAGTATTGTGTGCTCAACCACGAGGAGCCACTTTAACACCAGAAGTCACTCCCTCACCACGATGGGTACACCCATTCACACTACACCTACCAAGACATAGCTATGAGGGCCCAAGCCTAATATTCCCATGAGTCCCTACAAATCTTGAATTCCTTGGAGGAGTACACTTGGAAGAACTTACCAATGAAGATTTTGAGCAAATCCTACGAGACATGAATATTGAATCGGGTGATGAACAAGTGGTGGAACGCTCTTAACCACAAGCAACCACATCACAAGTGCCGATTACCATAGTTGATGAGGATGAAGAAGGCGAGAAAGATGAAGATGAAGATGAAGGTGAAGATGAAGATGAAGATGAAGAATCTGAAGAGAGTGATGATGAACATGATGAAAGACATCAAGAAGAGCAACAAAAATTGTCTAAACTCAGAGGTGATCTTGCATACATAGCCTAGTTACAATGATTGTACAATACAATTAAGGCTATGCAAGAATGACATAGAGTCTCATTCACATTAGGCCAAGCCTTGATAGATCATATCCTTGTAGATGAAGGGGTGGACCCGCAGTTCATCAATACACTCAAACTATCAAGAGAATCCTTGGGAGTTCAAGAAGCCGTGCACACTGCAATGTGCCAATCAATCCGGTATTACCAACACAGAGTGGAGATAAGCTCATGGGCATGCAAAGACATACATATACCCATATCTAAACTAGAAGCAACCACAGAGCCAATGACTACCTCAACAACCACAATAGATCTTACTATGAATACCTTTGTACAAATGTCACCTATCTTATCTTAGCACCCTCCATCTCCCCCATCTCTCCCATCTCCCCCACCTATGCCTCCCACCACTATAGAAACCAATGTAATCTTAACAACCACTACCTATACCCCTTCTCAACAACCTCTTTCTCCTTTCATGAACCGACCTCTCAAGCGACTCTCTTTTCTTCTATTACTAATCCACTTTTTACTTCCCCATTTTTGTTTGCAGAACTTGCCATTGGACACCCCATCATACCTAGTATAGAAGGACACCCTAGATCCATAGAAGGTAGTTTAGGTATCCTTGCTTACCCGTATTCACACATTCCCCTTCCCCATGATCCATACTTCCCATTCGCCTCACCCATGTTCCCCTATACCTCAATCACCAACATAGCCCCACCCCATGGAAAATTTCATTCATGTTCCCACCACACATATGTTAAGTTCACAAACACTTGCACCCACTTCACTATACACAGATACCACGATCACTTCACCTACCATACCCACTTACATGGTAGCTCCCATATGCACCGCATTGTCTGATCCTATGGACATTTCTCCACCCATCGCACATCCCCCTCCCACCATGATCCCACCATCCCCGCTTCCTCCTCCACCAACATCACTGACACCATCATGCATTGCATACACCATTCCCATCCCAATTCCCATTTTCTGGGTTGTCTGGTAAGGTCATCGGTTCAGGTTCCTAAGTCTTGGTTGACCTCTCTATGGTTGAGGTTGAGAGGTCTAGGCAACACTCTGCTTTGGAAAAGTAGGGAGTTCCAATAATTGCATGACCTGCCCATCAGGAAGTGAGGCATTCTGTACAAAAGATCTAGGTAGGTCTGTAGGAAGTGTGGAGGATGGGCCACAAAAGACAATTGTTCCCATTTGTTTGTTGATGTAACCCACCTGACTGCTAATGTAATTCTCTTCTTGTTCAAAGGAAGACAAGGGGAAGATCTCTTGATGTCCTCCTGAGTGGCAACTATCCATCGCCAAGCCCTCGTGGATTGACATTGGATTGATCTGACTTATCTCATAGATTTGTCCAAAAATCTTCTGTTCCTCCTTCACCTTCATTTCATCTACTCTAGGGTTATATACCTCAGACAAGGTATTATTAGGGAAGTCAAGCGGTATCACTCGCTGCTGGTCTAAGGTTCAGAGCTACAGGGAGCACTTCCAAAGATTTAGGTCCACTGAGTGATTGTATAACCAAACTTGGCCAAGGATTAACGATTCTATCAGGTCGTCATCATGGTACACTAGGAGTTTCATAGTCATGGTTATCTCATGTATGAGGATAGGAAGGTCCACCTCACCCATGCAAGGGGTTTCCGTGCCCCCTAGCCCTATGAGGTATGCCTCAATTGGCCACCTTTTTAAATCTTGAGTCCTTACATTGAGACCACCTAATCACAGTAGTTGCAGCACCTGAATCAATTAAAGCTCTAATCTCATGGTGGGTGTTGCCTTGTTCTAGCATGATTGTAACGAATGGTCTCCTATCCACTATGCTAGGATGAGCATTTGACTTTGTTTGACACATGGCCATAGGATATCTCACCACCACAATAGGTTCCTGATAAAGCTTGACTCTATAGCCACTAATGTAATTTGGCATTATCTCTCCTTCTAGAGTGGCTAATTGTATCGCTCCACTTGTCGACAATCTGTTAATAATCATAAGTCCATAACCATGTTTCTCTAGCTTCCCTGCGTGCTGTTTCAATGTATACACTAGGACAAGTCACCTTCTTTTAAGCCTTTATCTTTCACATGTGCATCAAAATAGGCTTTTTTTCGCTTCTTTGCTGCATATGTGCATGCTGTTGCTTTCAACCTGGTTTCTCCTAATAGTTCCAAGTCCATTATCCTTGATGATAATTCATGGCCGGTCCACTAATGATCTTGTGCAACCTTAAGGGTGGGTATCAAAAAATCCAAAGGGAGCACTGCATTTTGACCAAAAACCATCTCAAAGGGAGTTGCATTGAGTACAGTCTTGTAGGCCACTCGATATGCCCAAACAACGTGATGTAACTGTTTGTCCCAATCTAAATATTTGTCGTTCAAGATTTTCATCAATACATTACAAAGGATCTTGTTAGTACTTTCTGCTTGACCATTGGCTTGAGGATGATATGGTCCTTGTGAATAACCATAAAATCCCATAACAAATATTCAATGAATTGGTTTAGAAAATGCATTCCTCGATTGCTCACTAGTTCTATAGGCAATCCATATCTCGCAAAGACATTTTCAAACAAGAACTTTCCAGTCGTGTGTGCATCATTCTTTTTGGTAGCCTTAGCCTCTACCCATTTGGTAAGATAATATTTTGTTGCTATGATGTATTCTGCATGAGTACCTTTAGCAGGGGGTTAATGGGTCCTACAAAGTCTATACCCCACTTAGAGAATGCACATCCTCCCATCATGGGTTTAAGTGGCATTTCATCTCTGCAAGTAAGATACTGAGTTTGTTGACACACATCACATCTCTTAACATAGGTATGTGCATCAATGTGAAGAGTGGGCAACCATAATCCTACAAAGAGTATGGCTTTGATTATCTTGTTGGGGCCAAAATGACCTCCTGCAACACCTCAGTGTGCAATCTCTAATATGCTCAAATAATCACTTTGAACACACTATCTCAGGTATCCATCTCTCCCTCATTTGTACAAGTTATTGCCAATAAGTGAGTAGTGTTGGAGTTAGATGTCTGCGGAAGCACGCGAACAACACAAGGAAGAAGAAGAAGCTTGGAGCACAACACACAAGACTGAATGTATTACTAGAGAATGTACAAAGATAAGTAGCCCATTAGGGCAATAGGCGTATATACAAGTCGGGGGAAAAAAACCTCCTAAAGAGGGAAAAAAGTGCCCCGGTGGTCCTAGAGTGTTCACACACATCACGACCTAAATATATCAAAAAATCCCCCCTGGGAGTGATGCGGTGAACAAGGAGTTGGCACTCATGTATAAGGAAGTGCCAAGCTATGTGGAAATCACTCCACGAAAGGAAGTAAGCCCAAAGCTTTGCGGAACGCTTCAAACTTCTCCCTAGGCAGAGCCTTCATGAAAAGGTCTGCAATGTTCTCCTGCGTGGGCACATATGCCAAGCTGATCTCCTCAGCAAAGAACCTCTCCCTGACATAATGATAATGCACCTCAATGTGCTTAGTGCGAGCATGGAACACAAGGTTCCTTGCAACTGCCAATGCGCTCTGACTGTCAGTGAAGATGGTGGTGGTAGAGGATTGACCAACACCCAAATCAGCCATAAGGTGTATGAGCCACACACACTCAACAATAGCTCTGAAAGCTGCCCTATACTCAGCCTCACAACTCGAAGTGGCCACAGTAGGCTGCTTCTTGCTCAACCAAGATATACATGAGCTACCAAGCATGAAGCAAAAGCCACTAATGGACACATGAGTGTCATAGCAACCAGCCCAGTCTGAGTCAGAAAAAGCATGCAAATATGGCGGTAGTGATTCCCCCTTGGGATAAAACAACCCAAGTAGCTGAGTACCACTCAAGTAGCGAAAGATGCGCTTAACCGCCTGCCAATGCCTGACACCTAGGCAATGCATAATCCTGTTCATCTGTGAGATAGCAAACTGAATATCTGGCCGAGTAATGCATAAGTAAATCAGGCATCCAACAGCCTACTGATAGAGGACAACATCAAATGCATCTCCAGCATCATGAAGACTCAATCGTAAACCTGTCTCCATAGGAGTGGCAATAGGCTTACAGTCTTCAAGGCCAAAACGCTACAATAATGTGTCAATATATTTCGTTTGACACAAAGCCAATCCACCATCAACTTGCATAAATTGGATGCCCAAATAGTGATGCAAATGCCCCAAATCAGACATCTCAAATGAGGCATGCAAATCAGCCTTAAAATCAGCAGTATGCTTCTCAATAGGACCAGTGAGTAGCATGTCATCAACATAGACAACAATGATCAGAAGCACATCATTAGCATGCTTAACATATAAGGTGCTCTCAGTTGGACTGTTCACAAAACCATGTGCAACCAAATAGGCATGTATCTTCTCATACCAAGCACGTCGTGCTTGCTTTAAACCATATAATGCCTTCTTTAACGTGCACACCTGGTTTTCATGCCCTTTCGACACAAAACCACGGGGCTGGAAAACATACACTTCTTCATGCAAGTCACCATTCAAAAATGCAGTTTTAATGTCCAACTGATGTACATTCCAACCATGATGGGATGCAAGTGCACAGATGCTCCGAACAGTAGTCATACGACATGTGGGTGCAAAGGTCTCATCAAAATGAATGCCTCTTTCCTCTGCATAACCCTTTGCAACAAGCCTAACCTTATACCTGTCAACTGTACCATCAGGTTTACGCTTCAGCTTGTATACCCACTTAGTACCAATGGCTTTCTTGCCAGGAGGCAAGTCACATAAAGACCAAGTACCATTCTTCATTATAGCATCATATTCATATTGCATAGCAGCCATCCAATTTTCTGAATTTTGTGCTTCATCAAAAGAAACAGGCTCATTCTCATCATAGAGACTAGATGCAGCCATAGCATAGCAATCTGATGCAAAGGAGGCACTATGAGAGCCTGAACGAGTACGATATGACAAAGGTGCATCTAATTTGCTGTCACGCAAAGTCTGCACCAACCATTTTGGCATAGTCTTTGCCTCCTCAATATCAGCTCTCTCATCAACAAGTGCATCATGTAAATCTGCATCAGAAATGGGATGATCTGCATCATTACATGAAACCTGCAAAGGCTGAGAAGTTGCCTCATTAAGACCAGCAGTAGACTGTCCACCTGTAAAAAGAGGCATCAAAGTATCATACATGTCTTTGGAGCTAACAGATGTCTCCTTAGTACATGAAAGCAATGGCTGAATAGCATCATCCACAAAAACAACATCACGGCTAACCAGAATGCGTTTAGTCTGTGGATGATACAAACGATTGCCTTTACTTTCAGAACTGTACCCAACAAAAATACATTTTACTGCCTTATCATCCAATGTTTTGCAATATTGTTCAGGCACTAGTGCATATGCCAAACAACCAAAAACCCGTAGATGAGCAACAGATGGCTTGCAATCATGCCAAGCCTCATATGGAGTGATAGACTGCAGCGCTTTAGTGGGATACCTGTTAAGTACATATGCTGCACACATGACAGCCTCAAGCCAGAAACTATGTGGTAAAGCTTGACTCTTGACCATACACCTCACCATCTCCATGAGTGACCTGTTCTTCCGTTCAGCAACTCCATTCTGTTGAGGTGTCCAAAAATGCATTAAAATCAGAAGACATATATTCCCCCCCTCGATCAGAACGGAGGGTGCCGATTTTACATCCTGAAAGATTTTCAGCCAAAACCAAAAACTGTTTGAAGCACAAAAACACCTCGGACTTTGCCTTCAATGGATATACCCATGCATCTCGGGAAAAATCATTAATGAAAGTCACGAAGTAAAGATAGTTTCCAAAAGAAGGTGTCTTCATAGGACCACAAACATCACTATGTACAAGCTGCAATTTCTACGTAGCCCGAACTGAACCATCTTTTGGAAAGGAGAAATGCTGCATTTTGCCCAAAATACAGCCTTCACATACATGTTTTCCAGGTGCCTCAAGCTTGGGCAAAGAAGACACCATATCAGATTTCTGCAGGCGTAGCAAACTAGTAAAATTCAGATGACCAAAGTGTGCATGCCAAAGCTTTGCATCTGACATAGCCTGAGAATCATGAACTGCACATGCCGAATCATTCACAGATCTTTCATAGTCCATGAGCTTATACAGCCCACGACATAAAATGCCAGAAGCAATAATAACATCGCCATTTGATAGATCATGAACTGTACATCTGTCATCAACAAATTTCACAACCAAGCCAATCTTGGCTAATGATGAAACAGATAACAGATTCTTCTTGATCCCTGGCACAAATAAAGCATCTGACAAGGTGAAAGAACTACCATCAGCAGTAGTCAGAATGATCTTACCAACTCCCATAACAGGATAAGAGGAGTTGTTGGCGCATGTGACAGTATTCCCTGTAGGGGCAGACTCGAGTGAAGAGAAGAAACTGCACTGCGAGGTGCAAACAGTAGTAACTGCCCATTCTTCTTCCTGCACAAGATTAGCAGACTCTATTTTTGGTGTAGAGGCTTCTGCAACAACCATTCGAGCCTCCTTTTTCTTTGCCTCTTTTGCAGCCAGTTTTGGACAGTTCTTTATGATATGATCATTCCCTTTACAGTACTTGCAAAACAATTTTTGCTTTTCTCATTTCTTCTCATCTTTATCCTGGTTCTTCGAATGTGCAGCATTTGCAGATTTCTGCTTACTAGTAGAAAAGCTCCATTTTTCTTTGCCCTTCTGACTAGCCAAGAAAGCTTGATCTGCAACACGCATAATGGACCTATTCTGCCTGGATTGATCTTCCTGTAACAGAATAGAGACTAACTCCTCAAATGACAAGGCATTTGGATTGCCTTTCATCATCAATCGAAGAGTAGAAGCAAAACTCTGATATGAATCAGGAAGACCATTCAGAACGGTCTGCACAAGTGAGCTATCTAGTATAACCTCATCAGCAGAAATCAACTGTTCCTTCAAGTCTTTGATCTTTGTTAGAAAACCGTCCATAGAATCACCTTCATTCATGTGCTCACCCTCCAACTATTTTCGGAGGTAAGCAACATGAGCCTCATTCCTAGCTTGGTACAATGTGGTAAGTGTATCCCAAGCATCCTTTGCTATTCTACAAGAGCGAATGTGAGGAATAATAGCACGTTTGACAAACAAAGCTATCAATGCATGTGCTTGAGCATCTCTGCCATCCCAACGAATTTACTCTATAGTAGGTGCAACAGAAACAATAGCACAAACAAGAATCTGCAGAATATCATCTTCGACACCATCTCCATCAGCTTCAACACCTGTATTTAGAGTACCTGTAGTCGTAGGTGTAACAGGACGTCTTTCAACATCCTGCACAATGTTCCACAGTCCTTTTGCAACCAATACATGTTGCATCATATAAGCCCATAATGGGTAGTTGGTACCATCCAACTTATCCTCAATAGCCAACATACGAAATACATCAGTGCTTTCAGCCATGGCCGGTGACTAAAATACCTTGATGCAAAAATTGAATGTATCTCAAAAAGTTGAATGGAACTACCCAGAAGAGTTTTGCTAAACCTGTAGTAGACTTTGAGATGCTTATACTGGCGAATCAAAACAGGTATATACCTTTGGCACAAAAAGACAAAATAGCCTACACAAGCACTACGATAGTGCGTTTAGAGGCCGAAATGAGCTCAAATCACGATTTCGGCACCACCCAGCAAAGCTGTTTTGATATCTAAAAGACCCTGAGTATGCTCACCAAATTTCGTGCGAATCTGAGACTACAACCGGAGGAGTGTCGATGACGCCCTAGATGAAGCAACGACCTGCTCTGATACCAATTGTTGGAGTTAGACGTCTGGGGAAGCACGTGAACAACACAAGGAAGAAGAAGAAGCTTGGAGCACAACACACAAGACTGAATGTATTACTAGAGAATGTACAAAGGTAAGTAGCCCATTAGGGCAATAGGCGTATATACAAGCCGGGGAAAAAAAACCTCCTAAAGAGGGAAAAAAGTGCCCTGGCGGTCCTAGAGTGTTCACACACATCACTACCTAAATATATCAACAGGTAGTCTTGAGATTCTTGCTCTAGCTTCGTTGTCTTGCTACAATCATTCCTTGAGGAGATGTTTTCGTCCTCAAGTATGTTACCATTGGTTCACTCCATTTTGGTGTGAGAGACGCATGATACAGCATGGCATGCTCCATAGGTGGTCTTTCACAATAGATCGAGCATCTTTACATACCCTATAGACATCTGCTTCCATAGAAGGCCAATACACTCCTAGTCTGTGTAGAATCTACAATGTACGGTGTTTCGAATGATGTTGCTTCAATGCACCTACATGTGCTAATTGCAACTAGTTCTTGCATTCTGATTCATCGATGCAAAAAGCAAGAATTTTCTGATTATCTTGTTTATATATGCTTCTTGCTAGTCTCTAGTATCTTTGAGACTTGGTGATTTCTCCTTCTTTGATCTTCATCCTAGGATTCTTTGGTCCAAATGTGAGAATAGGGATAATGGGTTTAGCCCATTCAGGTAGTATCTCAAGGTTAAATAGGTATGCGTCTGGTAGTTCCTCCGCTATCCCTTGAGGGGCTTGTTGGAGATCTCTAAATCTCCAAAAGCTTGATCTATACTGATTTAAGAGCATCTCTATATCAGTTATAGAACAAACTTTACACAAATGTTACCTTAATTTATCAAGTCCTTCACTATCACTTTTTTGAGTGAAAACTTTTCTTTTTCAAGAAGTATGCTTCAAGATTTCACTTCATTACCTGCACATATCTTCAAATTTCTTCAATCTAATGATGCACATATCTCCATGCTAGCTTTTTGCAATCATATCAACCATTAGACCTTCAAAAGAATCATTAAAACTTTAATTTGATCTTTAAGATCAAAGGTATGTCAGAATTTTCATTTGTAATGTACATATGTATACAAGCTACAATTCTGAGATCTCTTCTCTATCTTCAATGACTTCTTTGGCTTCATTCTGATTCTTGACTTGCTTCAAGTTCTTCATAATCATCAATTTGGGATTGCTTTGTTCCAACAGCTCCCCCTCAATCACTAATTGTGATTATACCATTCTTCTTTATTCCTGCCATCTCTTTAAACTTATGTAGCTTAGGTCCATCTAAGCTTTTTGTCAACATATCTGCAACTTGCTCTTTTGTTGGAGTATACAATACTTCAATTTCTTTGTCAAGTACCTTTTCTCTCAAGAAATGATACTGAATCTCTATGTTTTTAGTCGTGGCATGAAACACAAGATTAGCTGCCAAATATAATGAGCTCATATTGTCTCAAAAAATAATTGGAGTACTCTGATCAGTTCCAAAACTCTTCAATAAGGTCTTCAACCATATCACTTCTTTTGCAGCCTCTACCATTCCTTTATACTCAGCTTCTATGGATGACAAAGCAACTGTATGTTGCTTCTTTGAGCACCAAGAAACTAACTTATCTCCAATACAACATAGATAACCATGAGTAGACCTTCTATGATCTGAATTGCCTGCCCAATTTGCATCACTAAACACTTTGATTCTTGTGTCAGAAGTAAAACCATAATAAAAACCTTCACTTAGAGTTCCCTTGATATATCTGAGTACCCTTTGAGCTGCAATCCAATGAGTTTTCTTTGGACAATGCATAAGTTGTGATAAAACACCAATTGCATATGATAGGTCTGGTCTTGTCAAGGTAGCATAGATCAAACTACCTACCAAACTCTGATATTTCTTCATGTCATTAAACTCTTCTCCTCCATATCTGCTCAACTTATGATTTACCTCCAATGGTGTGGTTGAAGGCTTGCAATCTTCCATATTGAAATTGACTAGAATATTCTTCAAGTATCTCTCTTGTGTAACATACACTCCATGTTGAGTATACACAATCTGCATACCTAAGAAATAAGACAAGTTTGCTAAATCACTTATCTTAAAATCCTTCTCTATTTGTTTCTTAAGCTCCTTGATTCCTTGAGCATCTGTACCTGTGACAATAATATCATCAACATAAATACACATGTATATATACCCATCTTCACTTGCCTTCACTAGCAAGCTACTATCTGCCTTTGAAGCTTGATATCCACATTCATTCAAGAACTTAACAAGCCTATAATTCCATGCCCTTGGGGCTTGCTTTAAACCATACAAAGCTCTCTTGAGCTTACACACATAATATGATCCAATTGAATCCATGAAACCCTCTGGTTGCTCCACATACACTTCATCTGCAATATATCCATTCAGAAAAACATTCTTCACATCTGATTGTGACAACTTCCATCCTTTACAAGCAGCAATAGCAATTAGAGAACTAATTGTAGACATCTGAGCAACTGGACTAAAGGTTTCATCATAATCTACGCCATAAGTTTGGGCATAACCTTTAACCACAAGTCTAGCTTTGTATCTAGACACCTCACCATTTGCAAACCTCTTTGTTTTATACACCCGCTTACATCCAATTACCTTCTGATTCTTTTTTCTTGGCACCAATTCCCATGTCTTGTTCTCACGTAGAGCATCATACTCTTCTTGCATTGCCTTCTCCCAATTCTGTTTACCTTTAGCTTCTTCATATGTAGTTGGATCTTCTTCTGTCTTCACAATATAAGCATAATCTTTTGTTGTTAAGAAAGATGTATCATAGCTATACCTGATAGGTTTTTTTCTTTCTCTCAAAGGTCTTTTGACCTCTGCACTTCTTGAAGTCTCAACCACATTTGATTCTGGATGAAATCTTGGCCTATCTTCATCATTGCCTAGCAATTTACTTTTACAATCATCATCATCATCATCAATATCTTCTTCATACACCTTTACTTTGGTCTTCCCTTTCCTTTGAACTTCTTCAACATCTGCATAATCATTTGTTGACCCTGTATACCATGTGTTTTGTTCATAAAATTTAACATCTTTTGTAACAAGAAACTGCTTTGTAGATGGAATCCACAATCTATAACCCATCTGTCTATCATCATACCCAATAAACACATACTTCTCTGCTTTGGGTTCTAACTTATGTCTTAATTAAGAAGGAACATAAGCATATTCCAAACATCCAAATACCTTACAATGATCAAGAGTAGGTTTCTTACCCCTCCATGCTTCATAAGGTGTTCTACCATCCAAAGCTTTACATGGTAACCTATTCACAAGGTATGTTGCAGTGTTGATAGCTTCTGCCCATAAGTAGTTTGGACAATTCTTCTCTTTCATCATTGATCTTGCAAACTCTACAAAAGTTCTATTTCTTCTTTCTACAACTCCATTTTGTTGAGGGGAGTACCTACAAGTTAATTCTCTTTTTATACCTGCATTCCACAAATAATCATCAAACTCTTTAGAAAAATATTCTCCCCCTCCATCTGATCTCAACCTCTTGAGCTTTTGTCCTATAATCCTTTCTGCATAAGCATGATAATGCTTGAATGTCTTGAACACTTCTGATATTTCCTTGATTACATAGAGTGTAATCCATCTTGTTGCATCATCAACAAAAAACACATAATATCTAGATCCATTTATGCTATAGTCCCTTCAAGGACCCCACACATCTGTATGAACCAACTCAAGCATGTTTGAATACTACTTGTATCCTGTTTTATTATATGAACTTTTGTGTGCTTCACCTAATTGATAAGCTTCACACTTGTACACCATGTGTTTGATGGAGAGTGTTAATCTCCAAAAGAACAAGCTACTCTTGAAGTTAGAGCACCTCTATATCAAAAGTAACTCAAAACCTTTACCAATTTGGAGGATCAATGATCAATTATCAAAATTTTGAACAAACTGTGAAGAAGATGACTACACAGAAAGTCTGCTGCATATAACTCTCTCATTGACTTATCAAATGTGTAAAGTTTTGATAAAAGTTTGTAGTGTTGCCTAAAGTTTGCGCACCTTCTCCAAGTTAATCATTTCAAAAGACTCAGTAGATCTTGAGAAATGATCTCAACAAGTCACCTATGTCTAAAACTGTTCTTCTGAGAAGTCGATTCAGATACCTATAACTTCTAACACTTGGTTCTCTCAATCTAGAACCCATTTATGCAAATGCTTTTAGCCATAGATGGCTTACCTTCCAACTTAGATTTTGACTCCTCATTTCTGCAAAACTTTACACTGTGCACTGAGAATTGACCATTTCTTTGACCATCGGGATTGCGCTTGTTTCAGAAGACACTTGACACTTTCTTACATACAAATGTTCCTACTCATAATTCTCACAGCCTGTTTTCAATTAGGCTCTCAAACTTTAACCATAGACTCATTAACTATGGAATTAGATGTCTACAAAAGGATTCTTGAAATGATCAAGCACAGAAGGAGAATACACAGAAACATCGGGCGCAATTTTTCTATTACTAGAAAACTTTACATCTGGATGAGAGAGCTAATCCTCACACTTCTCAAGTGTCTAATCACTTCTAATTCTTCTAAATTCTTGTACTCTACATTCTCTTTTTATTTGCCCCGACATTTTTCCTTGTATATATAGTTAAATATTTACAAACTCATAACTAATGAAAAGTATAAGTGAGCTAACTCTAAATTAATGTACATATGTGTACACATCTTCATCTTTTGGATATGCACTTTCTTCATGCTTCATAACTTGATCTTTTCTTCAGTCCTTGACTTCAATTCTTCATCAAAACTTCAATTGTTGATTGCCTTGCACCAACAGCTCCCCCTCAATCATCAATTGAGGTTTTCTCTAACTTCTTTATTCCTGCCATGTCTTTGAATCTTTGCAGCTTTGGTCCATCCAAGCTTTTGGTTAGCATATCAGCTATCTAATCTTTTGTTGAAGTATGTATAACTTGAATTTCCTTATCCATCACCTTCTCTCTTAGGAAATGATATTGAATCTTAATATGTTTAGTCCTGGCATGAAAAACAGGGTTAGCAGCTAAATATAATGAACTCATGTTATCTCCATGAATAGTGGGTATACTCTGAATGATATCAAAACTCTTCATAAGAGTCTTAAGCCATATCACTTCCTTTGCAACTTCCACCATACCTTTATACTCTGCTTCTGTAGATGATAAAGCAACTGTGTGTTGCTTCGTTGAACACCAAGAGATTAACTTATCTCCCACATAACACAAGTATCCATATGTTGATCTCCTACCATCAGGATTACCTACCCAATCTGTATCACTATATATCTTGATGTTTGTATCTGATGTAAAACCATAATACAAACCTTCTTTGAGTGTACCCTTAATGTACCTCAACACTCTTTGTCCTGCAACCCAATGTTCTTTCCTAGGACAATGCATGAATTGAGATAATACTCCTACTGCATATGACAAGTCAGGTCTTGTTAATGTAGCAGAGATCAGACTACCAACCATACTTTGATATAGCTTCATGTCGTTGAACTCTTCTCCTCTATATCTGCTCAATTTATGATTCACCTCCATTGGAGTAGGTGCTACCCTGCAATCATCCATTTTAAACTTGATCAACAAGTTTTTCGAATACCTTTCTTGAGTTACATACACTCCATGTTGAGTGTATGAGATCTCCATGCCCAAGAAATATGACAAGTCTCCCAAGTCACTAATCTTGAACTCTTTCTCCATTTGCTTCTTTAGGCTTTGAATACCTTTCTCATCTGTACCTGTAAGAATTATATCATCAACATATATGCACATGTAGATGAACCCATCATCACTTGCTTTAACAAGCAAGCTACTATCTGCTTTAGATACTTGGAAACCAAGTTCTTTCAAGAACTTCACAAGTCTATAATTCCATGCCCTTGGGGCCTGCTTCAAACCATACAAAGCTCTCTTGAGCTTACATACATAATCTGGATACCTTCCATCTCTCAATCCTTGTGGTTGCTCCATGAAAACGTCATCTGAAATGTAACCATTTAAAAAAGCATTCTTCACATCTAATTGACATAATTTCCAACCTTTACATGCAGCAATGGCTATGAGTGTCCTGATGGTTGTCATCTTTGCCACATGACTGTAAGTCTCATCATAATCTATACCATATGTCTGAGCAAACCCTTTCATAACAAGTCTAGTTTTATATCTATACACACTTCCATCTGCAAACCTCTTTGTCTTGTAGACCCATTTGCATCCAATGATCTTCTGACTATTTGGTTTAGGAACCAAATCCCATGTCTGATTCTCCATCAATGCATCATACTCTTCCTGCATAGCTTTCTCCCACTTTTCCTTACCTTTTGCCTCTTCATATGTAGACGGGTCTTCATCTGCTTTTATCATATAAGCATAATCTTTGGTAGCCAAAAAAGAAGTGTCATAGCTATACCTTGTAGGTCGCCATTTATGTCTTGATGACCTTCTAAGTTCTCCACTCTTTGAGGTTTCTATCTCATCACATTTTGGATCAAACCTTGGCACTTCTTCAACTTCAACCTATACTTCATTGTTCTCCTCTTCATCAAATATCTGAACCTTTGATTTACCTTTCTTTTGATTCACAACCTCGTCATCACCTGCATAAATATTGATTGTACCTGCATACCAAGTACCTTGCTCATCAAATGTAACATCTTTTGACACAAGAAATTGTTTTGTGGATGGACTCCACAACCTATATCCCATCTGCTTATCATCATATCCAATGAACACATACTTTTCAGCTTTAGGTTCCAATTTGTGTCTTAATTGAGATGGCACATATGCATATGCCAAACATCCAAATACTTTGCAATGATCTAGAGTAGGTCTCTTACCCCACCATGCCTCATATGGTGTCATAACCTGCAAAGCTTTACATGGTAACCTATTGACCAAATATGTAGCTGTATTTACAGCCTCAGCCCACAAATAATTTGGGCAATTTTTCTCCTTCATCATGGATCTTGCAAACTCAGCAAGGGTTCTATTCCTCCTTTCTGCTACACCATTTTGTTGAGGAGAGTACCTGCAAGTAATTTCCCTTTTTATACCTGCATTCCACAAGTAATCACTGAACTCATTAGAGAAATAATCTCGCCCTCCATCTGACCTTAGTCTCTTCAACTTATGACCTGTAATTCTCTCTGCATACACATGATAGTGTTTGAATGTATTGAATATCTCTTACTTATCTTTGATCACATAGATAGTGATCCACCTGGTAGCCTCATCAACATAAATCACATAATACCTTGAAGTATTGATACTGAAATCCTTTGATGGTCCCCACACATCTGTGTGTACCAATTCAAGCTTCTCTGAATACATAAAACCATGCTTGGAATAAGATTGCTTATGAGCCTTACCTAATTGACATGCCTCACATCTGTATGTCATATGTTGACCTGCAACATTAGGCAATCCAAGCACTGAACCATTGTTAACCATATCTTTGATACCTCTTTCATTGAAATGTCCAAGCCTTTTGTGCCAAAGATCTAACTCAGAGATCTTATGTCCTCCATAAGTGAACAAGGCATGACCAACATTACCTTGAATCTTCAATGTGAACAATCTTCCTTCTTTCTTCATTGAAATGATTTGTTTATACCCATTGCTAGGATCTTCCACAAACACTCCTTCATTAGTGAACTTAACTTCATAACCTTTTTCAACAATTTGTCCTACAGTTATCAAATTCTTAGGAATTGTAGGAACATACAGAACCTTACTCAAGAGAGTACTTCCATCCTTGGCCTTCACTGATCCAATTGACTTCACATTGTGCTTTGTATTGTCACCTGTTTGAACTACATAATTGTTGGGGCTTCACTCACTAATTAGGCATGGTTATATGAAGACACATGGAGACATATGATGAAGGAAAGAAGAAGTGAAGGAAAGACCTACAGAAAATCAAGCCTAAGTGAAGGGACAATTTCACTATTGTAAATTAGTGCAAAATTAGAGTCTAGATTTGTAATTGATCTTTAGAACTTACGAGTTCAAGTCTAGATGAATGTAAACCATAGGTATATAAGTTAATTTGAGTCAGAAACATGTATGAGAGAACTCAATTTTGTAGTTTGAGGAAGTAGAGAAAAGTCGTGTAATTTCTGAGAGAGATGGTGAGAGAAAACTTCTGAGTTTGATAGAGTTTTCCATGGCTGTGAGCAAAATTAGGCCAAGCCATTTTGTACACATCTTCTCTGATAATCAACACATGTTTGTGTAGAAGCATTGTGTCTAATTCCTATTGTACATTGAATTTCAAGTCATTTCATATGACTGTGTAAGGTAGTTGACAGTTACGACTTTTCTGGCGCACATTTGACTGATCTTCTTAAGGTCAGATCTCGAAGCATGGTGTAAAGTTTTTGGTAAGTGATAGCTCGTTGGAAAGCTATAATCCTCAACTACATTTGGTTAAAAGATCTTTGAGAAACGGGACGCGTACTCAGAGAAATCAGCTTAAAAGTGGAGGTATGTCAAATCGATGAAATCATTTTTCAGTTTTCAGACATAGTGCAAAAGTTGGAGCAAAATCAGAAGATTTTGAAGTTATTACTTGAAAGTTTTGTTTGTTATGTGTTGCTTAACACTAGCAAGAACTTCTCTTAGCAAGTAATCAAAAGATTTGGCAAAGATTGAACTAATACAGGTCAGATTGAAGGATTGAAGAAAAGGCGCAGATTTCTGTAAAGTGAAATTTTGATTTTCACTAAGTTCAGAGATGAAGACTCATAATGTGAGTGTTGCTAAGCTAATGATGGTTATGGAGGTCTTCTAATACCACATTAGTTTAGTTCTTGTGGTGTTTTACACACCAACAAGTGGTATCAGAGCAGATAAGGTCCTCGAGAGTAAAAGGAGTGCAGATACAAGAAGATTTGAAGAGTTCTTTATCAAAGAAGGAGGAAGCTGAGGTGTTCAACAACAAAAGTCTTCAGAAGGTTACTTCGAAGTCACTTCCAAGGGTAAAGGTCTACAAAAGGTACCATTCCTTAACCTTACACTTACAGGTTGAAGCAGAAGCAAGGATACCATGGCAGATCATGTGTCCATTGACAAATTGGACAGAGATAACTATCCTGCTTGGGTAATGAGGATGGAGGCCTTACTTATGAGTAAGGACTTAATGGTATATGTGACAGGTGAAGAGGAGAAGCCTAAATTTGAAGATGAAAGTCATCCAAGGAAGGAAGAGCTAGAAGCCTTGAAGCTATGGCAGAAGAGAGATGCAAGTGCAAGAGCTTATATATACAACACTATTACAGATCACTTGTTGCCACATATCAAAGGTTTAGAAACAGCTGAAGATATTTGGAATGCTTTGGAAGACCACTTCCAAAATACCACTAAAGCTAGGAAAGCTAGCTTATGGTCAGAGTTCACCACATTCAAGAAAAAGCAGAATCAAAGCATTAGTGATTATGTCACTAAGATGAAGGATTTGGCAGATAGCCTTGGATCTATTGATGAGGATATTGAAGATCATAGGTTGATAGCACAATTACTTGCAGGGTTAAGAGGTGATGAGAGGTGGAAGCCCTTTGTACTTTCAACAGAACTCTCATTAAATCATTATGTGCCAGAATTAAATCAATTACTTGGATTGATGCTCACATTTGAGCAAGACTTGAAGTCAGATGGAGACAAAGGTCAAAGTTCTGCAATGTATGTGAAGAATAAAAAGAAAGGAGATAAAGGCAAGGCAAAGGATGAAGAAGAGTCAACAACTCAAGCAAATTATGCAAGAGGAAGAGGTTTTGGCAGAGGTAAAGGTCGAGGTAATGGAAGAGGTAGAGGAAATCAGAACAATAACAAGAAGACATGTTGGATTTGTGGATTGAGCAATCATCTAGCATATGATTGTTGGCACAATCAACAAGGAGCAAGTCAAAATCAGAACAACAATGGCAGAGGTAGAGGTGGAAGGTTTCAGAATCAATTTCAAAGAGGAAGACATAATTCAAGAGGAAGTTTTGGTAGAGGTGGTGGAAGAAATTGGAATCAGAACCAATCATACAACACCACATATTATAATTATGCAAATGATACACAGAATGACAACCATACAACATTGATGATGAATTCAATAAGTTCATCAGAGAAGGAGGATCTCAAGGTATTTTATATTGATTCTGGTTGTTCAAATCATTTATCAGGTAATATAGAATTGTTGTCAGAATTGGAAGAAGGCAATTCAAGTCATACAGTACAAACAGGTGACAATACAAAACACAATGTGCATTCAATTGGAAAGGTGAAGTGCAGGAGTGGAGCTGATTTATTAACAAATGTTCTGTATGTTCCAACAATACCAAAGAATCTGATTAGTGTTGGACAAATAGTGGAAAAAGGTTTTCAAGTCAGATTTACAAATGAAGGGGTATTTGTTGAAGATCCAGAGGATGCATACAAACCCATTGTTTGTGGTAAGAAGGAAGGTAGACTTTTTACTCTCAAAGTGCAAGGAAATGTTGGTCAAGCCCTAATCACACATGGTGATGAAGTAATTACAGAGTTAGATCTTTGGCATAAAAGATTGGGACATTTCAATGAAAGAGGAATCAAAACTATGGTGGAAAATCAATCTGTATTGGGACTACCAAATGTGAAGAATCAACATATGATATACAAGTGTGAAGCTTGTCAGATGGGAAAAGCTCATAGACAACCATTTCAGAAGAAAGGTTTCAAGCATGATGGTTTGCTTGAACTCATACATACAGATGTATGGGGACCAACAAAAGAAGGTTCAATAAATGGATCTAGGTATTATGTTTTGTTTATTGATGATGCTACAAGGTGGATAACCCTTTATGTTCTAAAGGAAAGATCAGAAGTCTTTGGAGCCTTCAAACATTTTCATGCTTATGCAGAAAGAGTTACAGGTCACAAACTCAAGAGGCTAAGGTCTGATGGAGGGGGAGAATACTTCTCCCAAGAATTTAATGACTATCTTTGGAATGCAGGTATCAAGAGAGAGATAACTTGCAGGTATACACCTCAACATAATGGGGTGGCAGAAAGGAGGAATAGAACATTGGTTGAATTTGCAAGAGCAATGTTAAAGGAAAAGAATTGCCCTAATTATCTTTGGGCTGAGGCTGTAAATACAGCCACATACCTTGTGAATAGGCTACCATGTGGAGCTTTGAATGGTATGACCCCCTATGAAGCTTGGTGGGGTAAGAAACCAACACTTGACCATTGTAAAGTGTTTGGGTCAATTGCCTATGCTTATGTGCCATCACAACTCAGACATAAGCTTGAACCAAAGGCAGAAAAATATGTGTTTATTGGGTATGATGAAAAGCAAATGGGTTATAGACTATGGAGTCCTTTAACTAAACATTTTATTGTTTCCAGAGATGTGACCTTTGATGAACAGAAGAGTTGGTATGCAGATAAAGAATGTGAGCTTGAAACATTTGAAGAAGAGATAAGAAGGAGTGCAAGAGGTAAGTCACATATGCAGATAGATGGTGATGAAGAACATATGCAAACAAGCACATCTAGAGTTGGATCATACAGAAGGAATGAAGATGGACCAATATTTGATGAAGAAGTACATCCAGATATACATGAAGAGTGTGAACCAAGAAGGTCAACCAGAATGAGGAAGCAACCTACAAGGTATTCATATGACACTTCTTATTTGACTCAGAAAAATTATGCTTACATGGTTAAGGAAGATGAAGAACCTCAAAGCTATGATGAAGCAAAGGGTAAGAGACAATGGGAAGTAGCAATGAAGGAAGAATTTGATGCTCTTGAAGAGAACAAAACTTGGGAACTTGTCCCAAAGCCTAATGGTAAGAAAGTGATTGGAAATAAATGGGTTTACAAAGTTAAGAAGCATGCAGATGGAACTATAGCCAGATACAAAGCTAGATTGGTGGTTAAAGGCTATGCTCAAACATTTGGCATAGATTATGATGAGACATTCAGTCCTGTAGCAAAGATGTCAACCATAAGGACAATCATTGCCATTGCAGCATCAAAAGGATGGACATTGAGTCAATTGGACATTAAGAATGCATTTTTGAATGGATATATATCAGATGAGGTTTACATGGAACAACCTCAAGGGTTTGCAGATCATAAGTTTCCAAATTATGTTTGCAGGTTGAGAAGAGCCCTTTATGGTTTGAAGCAAGCTCCAAGAGCTTGGAATTATAGACTTGTAAAGTATCTTAATGACCTTGGATATCAAAGTTCAAAGGCAGATGCAAGCTTACTTATCAAAAGAACAGATGAAGGTATGATCTACATTTGTATATATGTAGATGACATTATAATTACAGGTACCTCAAATGAAGGAATCAAGGAGGTGAAGAAGTTACTTGAAAGAGAATTCAAGATAAGTGATCTAGGAAAATTATCATATTTTCTTGGAATGGAAATCACTTATGCAGAGCATGGTATTTATGTATCACAAGAAAGGTATCTCTTGAATCTTCTAAAGAAATTTAACATGGAGAATTGCAGAGAGGCATCTACACCATTAGAAGTCAATCACAAACTCAGTAGATATGATGGTGCAGAGTTCAAAGACATGAGGAAGTATCAATCTCTAGTTGGAAGTTTGATTTATGCAACTCTAACAAGGCCTGATCTTAGTTATGCAGTTGGTGTTCTTTCTCAATTCATGCATTGTCCAAAGGATCCACATTGGATTGCAGGTCAAAGAGTCCTTAGATATATTAAAGGGACTTTGAAAGAAGGATTGTATTATCCTTTTACATCAGATATAAGATTGAGAGCCTATAGTGACTCAGATTGGGCAGGAAGTCAAGATGACAGAAGGTCTACTCATGGCTACATGATATACATTGGAGATAAGCTTGTGAGTTGGTGTTCAAAGAAACAACACACAGTGGCCTTATCATCAACAGAAGCTGAATACAAAGGACTTGTGGAAGCAGCAAAGGAAGTCATATGGATGCAGACATTATTCAAAAGCTTGGGAATTGATCAAGGTATACCCATAATTCATGGAGATAACATGAGTTCTTTATATCTTGCAGCAAATCCTGTATTTCATGCAAGGACAAAGCACATAGAGATACAGTATCATTTTCTCAGAGAAAAGGTAATGGAGAAAGAGATTGAAGTGGTGTACACTTCTACAAAAGATCAGATTGCAGATATTATGACAAAAAGCTTGGATGGAGTGAAGACAAATAGGTTCAAGGAAATGGCAGGAATAAAAGAGAAGAAGATTATGTGAAGAAGTCAAAGCATGCTAATTAGTGATTGAGGGGGAGCTGTTGGGGCTTCACTCACTAATTAGGCATGGTTATATGAAGACACATGGAGACATATGATGAAGGAAAGAAGAAGTGAAGGAAAGACCTACAGAAAATCAAGCCTAAGTGAAGGGACAATTTCACTATTGTAAATTAGTGCAAAATTAGAGTCTAGATTTGTAATTGATCTTTAGAACTTACGAGTTCAAGTCTAGATGAATGTAAACCATAGGTATATAAGTTATTTTGAGTCAGAAACATGTATGAGAGAACTCAATTTTGTAGTTTGAGGAAGTAGAGAAAAGTCGTGTAATTTCTGAGAGAGATGGTGAGAGAAAACTTCTGAGTTTGATAGAGTTTTCCATGGCTGTGAGCAAAATTAGGCCAAGCCATTTTGTACACATCTTCTCTGATAATCAACACATGTTTGTGTAGAAGCATTGTGTCTAATTCCTATTGTACATTGAATTTCAAGTCATTTCATATGACTGTGTAAGGTAGTTGACAGTTACGACTTTTCTGGCGCACATTTGACTGATCTTCTTAAGGTCAGATCTCGAAGCATGGTGTAAAGTTTTTGGTAAGTGATAGCTCGTTGGAAAGCTATAATCCTCAACTACATTTGGTTAAAAGATCTTTGAGAAACGGGACGCGTACTCAGAGAAATCAGCTTAAAAGTGGAGGTATGTCAAATCGATGAAATCATTTTTCAGTTTTCAGACATAGTGCAAAAGTTGGAGCAAAATCAGAAGATTTTGAAGTTATTACTTGAAAGTTTTGTTTGTTATGTGTTGCTTAACACTAGCAAGAACTTCTCTTAGCAAGTAATCAAAAGATTTGGCAAAGATTGAACTAATACAGGTCAGATTGAAGGATTGAAGAAAAGGCGCAGATTTCTGTAAAGTGAAATTTTGATTTTCACTAAGTTCAGAGATGAAGACTCATAATGTGAGTGTTGCTAAGCTAATGATGGTTATGGAGGTCTTCTAATACCACATTAGTTTAGTTCTTGTGGTGTTTTACACACCAACAATAATTAGTTACCTTATTTTTCAAATCAGTCATCAAAGCTATGTTACCACTCAAGTGATTGCTACACCCTGAGTCAATGTAGAAGACTCTTTGATCTTCACTTTGCCTTTCACAAGTTGCATTCATTATCAATGTTGAATCCTCCTTCTGATATGAAGCATAATTGTAGTAGGTATTGTTGTATTGTTGCCTTTGGAATCCTATACCTGCATTTCTTCCAAAATAACCTCTACTACCTCTACCTCTGAAATTACCTCTTTGATTTCTACCACCTCTTCCTCTTGAATTAAAGTTCTGATTATATCCACCATTATTCTGAGTATTATGTCAACAATCATTAGCTAAGTGATTTGTCTTACCACAAATCTAGCAAGTCTCCATCAACTGCTCCTAATGCATCTGCAATGTCCTTCATTCTTGTTACATAATCTGAGATAGATTGAGAGGCCTTCTTCTTGAATGTGGTAAATTCTGCCCACAAGGATGCCTTTCTTGACTTTGTGGTGTTTTGGAAATGCTCCTCCAAAGCATTCCATATATCACTTGCACTTTCAAGACCTCTAATGTGAGGTAGCAAGTAGCCATTAACTCCCATATAGATAATGATCCTAGCTTGAGCATCTCTCTTCATCCAAGTCTTCAATTTTGACAATTCATCCCTAGTTGTAACACTAGGATCTCTGAACTGAGGCTTTTCTTCTTCACCTGTGATGTATCCTATCAGGTATTTGCTCATGAGATGAGCTTCCATCCTCATAGACCATGCTGGATAGTTCTCTCTATCCAATTTCTCTATCTAAAGAGAATCTCCCATCCTTTCTTCACCTGTGTATTAAATCCTTCAAGCTTTATAAGGAATAATGTTACCTTTTTTTCAAATAATACTCCTTTTGTCTTCCTTGATATCTTATGGTCTCCTTTACAAGTTTTTCTTTCAAGCTTTCACCTTTTGAACCTTCTTGACTTCAATTCTTCATCAAAACTTCAATTGTTGATTGCCTTGCACCAACAGTGTTGACCTTCAACATTTGGCAATCCAAGCACTACATCATTTTTTGACATCTCCTTTATGGCTCTCTCATTAAAATGACCTAGCCTTTTATGCCATAAGTCTAATTAGAAATCTTTTGACTTCCATAAGTAAACAATGCATGTCCCACGTTACCTTGGACCTATTAGTATATGATCAATGTCTACCCCTCATGATTATATGCACATTTTGTAAGGGCCCCCCATTATGAGGAGAACCCAAGGGTGCATTATCCAATTGATGGGAATCCCAACTTGTATGTTGGATGAAGGTCATATTGGACCATGTAAGGTATTGTAAGGAAAGGGAGTTACCAAGGTCCCCAATTGTGGGGTCTAGGGCAGCGGTGAGCAGCCCTGGCTAGGGGGTCTGTTTGTTGTTAACCTTTGGAGTTGTCCTCTTCAATCATTTTAGCATAAAGAATCAACAATACATCTTATATTTGTCAATCTTGGAAGTATACAAGAGACCACAACCCCTTCTAGATGATGGAATCCAAGAAATAAGAGACAACTGGCTAGATTTCTGAGAAATGATGAAGATGAAGAGGAATTTCTAGGGTTTTGATTATCTTGAGCAAAACTACAACATTTCCAATGATCTTGGTGTCTAAAGTGTGTCATTTTCTCAGCAGAACACAATCATGAAGTCAAATCTCAAAAATGATACCTGTCACCTCCAGACGAGACAATCGTGATTCTGTGGAAATTGACGATTTTCATCTCCAACACTATTCTTCAGCAATTTCTCACTCAACACATCATGAAACAACTCTCTTCATACACATTCATCAGAAATACACAATAGAAGCTTGCAAATTCCATGGATACACATAGAATAGATTCAACAAATCAAAGAAATTCACACAAAAGGAAGAATCACGATTTTCTGTAGGAAACTCTTCTCATTACTTGGATAGCATCAAATACAATTAACCAACCCTCTCAAAATAGAGGAAATTATCTTTTATACATTTTCAAGTGTCCCTTTTCACACTTGAATTTTGGTCCTTTTCCTTTCTAATCTAAAAATATGCTATCTAAGAGTTTCCAAAAATTCTAGAAAAATTACATATGATTCTAATTTACATGAGGAAGACTCTTCCTCATTTTTACATCATTTGCATAAATGTTTCTATAATTTTTTCATAAATATTTCTATAATTTTTTTATCATTTTACAAATATTCCTCTTCACAAAAAATGCTTCTTCTAACATTCTTCCCCTCCTAGACCTTTTGGCTCCTGACAAAAGACATTCTTGCTGATATTTCAATGAATGCTCCCTTCACTTCTTCTTTCTCTGATATACTTGTGACAACAGGTCATGAATTTTTCTTTCTGTAATGTTCAAGTTATTCACCATCTCAAATAATGCTTTTCTCCATTGCACAACAGCCTCTGGTTTGTCTATTACATCTTTCTTCAGATATTCTGTGTATGCAGCTTCATAGGCAGTGAGTCGAGATTTTGTTACTACTGACAAATTTCCAAATATTTTTGATTCTCTTTCAAAAAATCCATAATCAAATGCATCTTCAAAAATCTGAAGATAATGACTACCCAAAAATATTGTTGTGCTATAATAAGCCATCAAACATATCCTATCTGGGGTTTCACTGAGATCAAATAATAAAGCATCAGATGGAGAATTAAAACCAATGTAATTGAGAATTTGGACATCTGTATCTGTAAAAGTCTCTATACATGCCAATATGAGTCTCATCACTCTGATTAGTAAAATACATGTTGGATCATTGACATCTTTGTATGTAGATATGACAGATTCTGCTGTGTCAACCATATACTTCTTTGTTGGCCATGTTCCTGCCTTTGGTCCTGCTATCTTTGGAAAATTCAACCGTTTTGATGGAATCTGTCCCTCCTTCCTTCTTTCCCAAAAGACTGTCCAATCCCTTCTTCTTGCTACTGGACAATATGCTGGATTGATTTTTAACTGTATAGGTGCTTCTTTCCATATTTTTTGCATTCTTTATTAGCATCCAACCACCTATTTCTCCATTTAGGATTAGCTTTTTCAAATAACTCCTTTGTCACATTGATGTCTTCTTCATATTCTAAATACTTGTTTGGAGGTAATCCCACCCTTGCCAACTGATAGTTTCTAATGCTTTCCATAATCATGCAAAAGGGTATACCTAAGCCATCTGCAGCCCAATGGTGTTGATCCGGATTTATTCCTTTATTCAGAGAAAAATTAACAATCTGTTCATCATATTCATTATGCATTTTTCTAATAAATTCCATTCTGGATTCTCTGTCTGTCAGAAGTTTATGAACAAACTCTTTTGAGTACTCTTCTACTGGTGCTTTGTTTTCTTGTTCACCACCATGTTGGGATCTTTCATCATCTCCTACTTCATATTCTTCTGCTTGTGTAGTCTCTACCTGCTCTTCCACCTGGGTTTGTGGTTTTTCTAATTTTTTCTGTAGCTCTTCTATTTTCAACATTAAACTTTTAGTTTGAGAGGTCCACAACTCTCTTTCTGATTTCCATTCATTTCTTTCCTTTTCTATACTCAACTACCAATCACTTCTCTCTTTTTCTATATCCATATGTAACTTATTATATCCCCTCATAGAAGTAGTAGCATGTATACTTGCTTGTTTTTTCAACTCCCTAGCTTCTTTCAACTCTGTTTGCAATCTCATAATTTCTTTGTTCAGATCTTCCTTCTCATCCTGTGTCACCTGTACAATCTTGCTTTCTTCCTTCAATGGCCTTCTTTCATTAACAACTTGTTTATTTCCTCATTGGCTTTGACCATAATTTGATATGAACTCTGTAGGGTTCTATATCTTCCTTCAGTTTTCTTTAGCTCCATCTCTATTTTGTTGCTATGCTCTGTCTGTTTTGCACATTTCTCTTCAAGAAATTGAATTTTGTTCTGTTGTTGAACTTCCAACTCTTCCAAGGAAATCACTCTGTTGGTCAAATCCTCATTCCTTTCTTGAATAATTTTTAACTGTTCTACTAACTGTTCCTTTTCTTTCCTGTGCTCATTAATGATTCTGCTGCATCTTACAAACTCATATTCAACCACCATTCCTGATATGATCATGTTTCTACTTGATGGTCTGAATTGTTCTATATTGCTCATAATAACCTTGCAAGTAGATCTTATATCTTTAGGTATTCTTTCCAACCCAGCTTCTAATTCCATTTGTTTTACTTATATCTGCTTTTCTTCTTTGCAGTCATTCTCTCCTTCATCTTCTTCCTCATACTCTATGACCTGATTCTTTTGTTCTTCATAGCTCTTATCTGCTTCCATTTCTTCTTTGTCTGCAACATTTTCCTCATATTCTAATATCTGATCCTCCTTATTCTCATGTCCTGATGTGTCTTTAATTGTCTTTGTTTCTTCTGCCTTCTTGTTCTCCATTACTTGTTGTTCTTCTTCAAGGAGATGTCTTTGCTTTACCTATGCTTTCTTTTCCTGAATTAGGGTTGATTCAGTCTCTACAGAGAGCTTTGTTTGATCATCAATTATCTGCTCCTTTTGTCCTTCCTCTTGCTCATCTATATCCATGAGATCCATATCTTCCTCTTGTCCTTGATCTTCTGTAGTTGTAAAATCTTCATTATGATTCAAGTCATAAAGTATGTCTTCTATGCTTTGGTTGATCTCTTTTTCTGTATCTCCTTCTTCTACTTTTTGAGTATTCTTCTTTTCTACTACTTCCTCTACTTCCTTGATTTGATTTGTTTCTTTTTGTCTATTTACTGAACTGCATAACTGAACTTCTTTTTCTGTTTCTACTTTTCCTTCATCCAATTTGAAATAGGTTTGATGTAAAGGTTTTGTCCATATTGTCTTTAATCCTGAATCCACTAATCTACAGCTGAATTCCTTTCTTACTTCACTCTCTTCTTCCATCATTACTGCTTTACCTTTCAGTAACCTTTTCTCTTCTTCAGGACTAACCTGCTTTGCTGCTTCTTCTTGGACTTGTTTTCCTTGTAACTTCTCACTCAAGTCTTCTGGTGTTTTATTTTTTTCAGAGGCTTGTGTTATCACATTTGGTGTATTAGGCACTGATAAGTTCAAACCTTTCAACAAAAAGTTTTCAATATCACTTTCAGAATCTGAAGAAAATTGTGAAGAGCCTACTATTCCTGATTTGTCCATTCTTGATTCTTTCACAGCCATAGATTCCTCCTGCTTTTTTTCTTCTACTATCACTTCTTCTGTCTCCATCATTGGTACAGGTTCTGCTACTGATTTTCCTTTACTTTTCTTAGTTAACTTCCTCTTCTGTACAGGTTTCTTCTGAACCTTCTTCTTCACTACAACTGTAGTTCTAGTTTCAGGAGGTCCTTGTAGCTCTTTGAAATATGCTAACAGTTCCACTTCTTTTTTGACAAAAACTTCCTCTGTCTCTGCTGCCATCATCTGATCATGCAACTCTTCATAGTGTTCTACTTCCTCTTGAATCCAATCAATTGCTTTGCAAGAGTAGTCCTCCAACATCTTTTGATATTGAGCTTCATATACTGCCCTTTTATTATTTCCTTGAGTCAATTAGGTATACCACTGCTCTTTGCTGGTCTGAGGTGGGTGAGGGTCATTTGAAGACTGTACCTGCTTCTGAGCAGCTTCATGTTCTTCCTTAGTTGCTTCCTCCTATTCCAATTCCACTTTTCTTGGATCCAATCTTCTTTTCTTTACTGGAATGACTTCTTCTGAAATTCCTTTTCTTTTCAGTTCTGCTCCCCTCATGCTTGATTGCCCTTCTGCTTCTCTTACGGACATCTTCTTGGAAGGACTTTTGATTCCTGCCATCAAATTTATGAAATATTGGGCTGCTGGAGCCAACTTCAATTGATCTTCCATTCCTAAAATATGATATATAATCCTTGTCAAAAATTGTGCTCCATTCATGAACTTTCTTTGCTCCCAATGTTTAGCTGCCTCCTTTAATTGATCATGTATGTAGGGAGTTACATCCATCACTCCAAAAGGTTTAGTTTTATCCTTGTTATTAAACATGATCAATGTCACTGGTTTGTGTGGCATGGTATATCTTGGTAGTTTTGGAAAACAGAAATATTGAAGGAACATTCTGGTAGCATATTCTTCCATCTCTTTTCCTTTGAAATCAACAAATTTAGAATACCCTGTATATGTTTCTTTATTCTTCTTGACAAAGCTGTTATCCAACTTAGTTCCCATTGAATAAAACTGAAGAGCTGCCCTGATATGCTCTGCTTTTATTGTGATGTTCACCTCTTTGTTCTCCTTGTCCTTGACTGAACACCTAAAATATGCATCATTTCCCTTTCCAACTTGCAACAGACTATTCATCACCTGTGCAACTCATTCAAAATCTATGAAAAATATTGGTTCATCCAACAGCCTGTGTAATCCCACTGCTTTCCATCTTTTGTAATTGACTGCACTTTTCTGGAATTTGTAAAACTCCTGGCACATCATGGTGTACTTGTGACCTCCAACTCCTATAGTAAAGATATGTTGACCAATGATCCCAAGAGTTTCCTTTAGTTCCTTGACTATCTTTTTTGCTTCTAGAATCTCCTGCTCTTCATCAGATTCTAACTCTACAGTTTCCATTGTTGCTTCACTGTCTAAGAACCAATGTCCTCTGGATAGAGTTACTGAGTCTGCCTTGAAATCATGGATTGGTAGTTCCTTGAAATTCACCATTCTGAAGAAAATATAGCATGATTACACAAAAGAAAAACTCCACCCACATGAGTCACAAGAAATAAAAAATGACATTTGTTTTGAGATGAAATGAAAGAAGAATGGAAATAAAATCTCAATTAAATCCTGACTTCCTCAAAGAACTCAATTAAAGTGATCATTACATGTGTAGCAAGATGTCTAGTGCTCTCTTCTCTTCTGACAACTCTTATAAAAAAAGAAAAATTATAAATAGTTGAAGAAAATTGAATAGAATTAAAAAAAATAAAAAATAGAGACCTGCTACACTTCTATCTATATCTTGCTTTGTGCTGTATAATTAAAAAAAAAAAATGGATGATTTTTCTCTCTTTTCTCTTTTCTCTCTCTCTTTTTTTAATAATATTCATCTTCTTATTTTTTCTTTTCCTTTTTTTAATAATAATATTCATCTTATTATTATTGTTATTATTATTTTTAATAATATTCATCTTCTTATTTTTTCTTAAAAAAAAAATTAATTACCTTCACTTCCTTTCTTCCCCTCCTATTTCTCTCCTTAGAAAAAGGATAAGGTAGAACAATTTGACATAATTTCCAAGATGTCATAATTTCTTCTCTGTAACATTCTGATTTTCTTATCACAATCCTTAATGCATATCAGATACTCATGCTCTTTTTCCATTGAATCAAGTCTGATTTTTTTACCCAATAATATTTAATCCTTGCTGACCCTGTTCTAGGGATACACCCATCCTCTTTTGATAAGCTGTTCTTGAAATTTTTTGGCTTCCATATCCATTTTGTTCTGGGAATTTGTTTTGATGAGCAGGGCTTGTGTGTACTTTGTTTCCACATCCTTCTTGTTCTGATGCCTTGATGCTTCTGACTATGCCATAGTTGCCACCTTGCTTCTATCTCTTCACCATCTTTTGCTCCTTCAATTCTCTCCTGGTTTTGATTAAATGAAGTTTGATCATAGTGGTTGTATTGGTAATGTCTGTGTGTTTTCTAACGAAAAAATAAATCCTTCCAGGTCCGAGTCATGAATATCCTGTTGATCTTCCTGTTCTTCATTACTCAATAAAAACATTAAAAAACCTTTTGTCATTTATTGTCAACTTAAGCTTCATTTTTTCAAAATCCAAAATTACTTTACCTTGCTTTAGCCATGGTTGTCCCAAAATCAATTTCTCAGTCATCAAGTGATCTGGCCATTCTTCACAATCTATTTCCATAGATTCTTCATTGAACTTAACTTCAATAGAAGGTGAAGACATGCTTTGTATGATTTGTCGTTCCAAAGTTTTGATAAAGGTTTTGCTTTTATTCCTTTTTAGGTTAAATTTTTTCAACAAAGTTGAACTGATCAAATTTACTTGTGCACCTGAGTCTATCAAGACCTTGATTTTCTCATCCTGAAAATTCATTGTTATAACATGCAAATGTTCTCTTTCTTTTAGAGGTGTTTCACACAAAAGGACTTCTCTAAGATTTTTGATTTTTCTTATCCTTTCTTTTGCCTCCTGTTGAGCCTCCTTCCTAATGTTTTCCTCTTCTTTTTTTCTGTTTTGAGCTTGATGTAATCTTCTCCATTCAGAAATAGTTAATGGAAGATCATACCTTTTTACTCTACATCCACTTATGAAATTTGGCATGATTTCTCCATCTATGTTAGCTAATTGAATAGCTCCACTATTATTGATCTGATTGATAATATATGGTCCATGCCCTTTCTTTTGAAATTTCTTTTGATATTCCTTTACTGTGTATGCCAAAACTAGATCTCCTTCTTGTAGATCTTTTTCTTTAATATGAACATCATGATAAGCTTTTTGTCTTTTCTTGTCTGCATATATGATCATAATTTCTTGGAGTCTAGAAGCTCCCAATTTTTCCAATTCCATCACTCTCTCAGATAATTCATGTTCAGTCTAGTTGTATTGACTTCCCACCGTTAGTGTTGGAATAAAGAATTCTATGGGCAGAACTGCAGTTTGTCCATATACCAGATTGAATGGTGTGGTTCCAAATGCAGTTTTGTATGCCACTCTATAAGCCCATAGGACATGATTAAGTTGTAAATCCCAATCATTCCTGTTTGTGTTTACCAATTTTGACAATACAGTGCAAAGTACCTTATTGGTACTTTCTGCTAACCCATTGGCTTGTGGGTGATATGGGGCTGACTTTCTATGACTATCATGAAATATTCAGTTATGTTTTCTATGATTTGGTTCAAAAAATGAGTCCCCCTATCACTTACCAACTCAATTGGTAGTCCAAATCTGGTGATGATATTTTGATAGAGAAATCTTGCAGTAGTATGAGCATCATTCTTTTTTGTAGCTCTAGCCTCTGCCCATTCGGTCAAGTAATCTGTGGCCACTATTATGTATTCAGCATGGGATTGTTTTGCTTGAGGATGTATGGGTCCAATGAAATCCAACCCCCATTTACTAAAGGCTCTTGTTGAAATTAATGGTATTAATGGCATATCATCTCTTCTATTTGGTTGACTCACTCTCTGGCAAATGTCACATCTTTTTACATATGTTCTTGCATCAGGAAATAGAGTTGGCCACCAAAAACCCGAATATAATATGAGTTTAGCAGTCCTTTCACTTGAGAAATGACCTCTTGCCACTCCAGAATGTGCCATTTCTAACATTTCAACATATTTATCTTCAGGAATACAAATTCTTAAATATCCATCCATCCCTCTTTTATACAATTGATCTCCTATTAATTGATAATCTTCAGAAATCATTTGTAGATTCTTTGAGTCTGCACTTTCTCTTTCTTGTTTTCCTTTCTTGTTTCTTTTTAATTCCTCAATGATGTTCTCACTCTATTCTGGGTTTTTCTGAAACCAATATAGAGGTACAAGTTCTAAATTTTGCAAGGATTGGCATTACCAACATTTAGCAATATATTTTGTTACATCTTGAATCTTATTAGGCCAATGTACTCCCATCCTATTGAGATTACTTAAGGTGACTATTATGGAAGCATGAGTACAAGGGTTCCAATAATGAGCTTTTTTCAGATATTCCTGTTGCTCCTCTTCTGGAGTACAATATTCCAATATGCCTGTATGGTTGAGGTGATACAAGCGGCCAACTAGTAGCATAAAATTCCTACTTTGTAATACTAAATGTGTGTTGTTCCCAAATGTTCTGCAAGGTCCCATGGTTAGCAAAGGTACTAAAGTCATGGCCCATTCAGGAATACTTTCTACTTTGAACAGATATGTATCTGGTAGGTCATCATCTAAAGGTGAACTTGGTTCTTTAGCCTGGATTCTGGACAAATGATCTGCTCTCAAATGTGTTTTTCCCTATCTGACCACCACCTCAAACTCAAACTCCATCAGTAGAAGAAACCATCTGACTATCCTACCAGTGTGACAAGGTTTGTTTACTAGATAGAGTAAAGCTTGGTGATCCATAAAAAATTTAAACTTGTTGGCCAAAAGGTAATGTCTATATTTTTTCACAGCAAATATCATTCCCAACCCTTCCCTCTCAGTGGTTGTGTAATTTTTCTCTGCTGAATTTAGTTGCCTAATAGCATAAGCCACTGGGAAATCTAATTTGCTCCCTTCTATTGGTTGTGCAAACACACATCCCAAATCATAATTTGAAGCATCCACATGGACATGAAAAATTTTATCCCACTGTGGGGTTTTTAGAATTGGTGCAGTTACCAAACAAGTTTTTAGAGTCTGAAAAGCTTGGTCACAATCTTTGGTCCACTCAAATTTTGTGATCAAAGCATACAAAGGTTTTGCTATATCAGCAAACTTGTGTACAAATTTCCTATAATACCCACAATGTCCCATGAAAGTTTGAAGTTCCTTTACATTTGTTGGTCTTGGGAGTTCCACTATGGCCTTAATTTTTTTCTCATCTTTTGAAATTCCATTTTTGGAAACTATGTGGCCTAACATTCTTCCTTGTCTTACAAAGAATACACACTTCTCTGGATTTAAACATACTCTGTATGTTCTGCATTTCCTGAATATGTTTTCTAAATCTTCCAAATGATCTGTCTTTTTAATGAAAAAGTACACAGATCATCCACATAAATTTCCATTACATTCCTCAAGAATTCTTTGAAGATATGACACATCAATCTTTGAAAAGTTGCTGGGGAATTAGTTAACCCAAAGGCATAACCCTAAAAGCATAAATTCCCCATTCTGTGGAAAAGGTAGTTTTATGTTGGTCTTCCAATGCTATAGGTACCTGATTGTATCCTGAAAAGCCATCCAAAAAACTATAAACCTCCTTCACTGCCACTCTTTCTAGAAGATGGTCTGTTATAGGAAATGGGTAGCTATCCCTTATAGTTGCAACATTCACTTTTTTCAAATTAATGCATACCCTAAGTTTCCCATTCTTTTTTGGTAATACAACTATAGGGGATATCCACTCTGTATACTCAATCTCATAGATGAAATTGGTAGCCAGCAGCTTGTCAATTTCTTCCTTTATTTTCGCAGAGTATTTATCATTGAATGTGTAATGTCTTTGTTTGCTAGGCTTTGCATCAAGTGTAATAGGAATCTTATGCTCACAGATTTTAGGATCAATACCTTTCAAGTCCTTATAGCTGTAAGCAAACACATCCCTATAGTTTCTGGCCAACTTTCTTAATGCTTCCTCCTCTTGATTTGTCATGTCATCAGCTATTACAATATGTCTTTCTTCCCCTTCTTCTTGGGTGATCATTACCTTCTTTGTTTGTTCCTCATTGTCATATGCCTCCCCTTTTTTCGTTTCTCTCTTTGGTTTCATTTTTAGAAGTAATCTGTCTTCTACTTCATAAGTCTTGAAATTTGCACGTACATCAAATTGTTGATCCTTGTTTGTCATTTTCTCATTTTTTTCATTCTCTTGATCTTCTCCTGTTTCCTTGTGTTTGTTCTTTCTATATTTGCCTGAGATTTTATCTTTTATTGCATCTGCAGCTTTTACCTCTTCCAAATATTGTGTTTTTCCATTTTTCAATATCATTCCTTTTTCCTGGTCCTCTTCTGTTTTTGATACCTTTATCATTTGTATTCCTATGTGAAAAACATCATATTCTTTTTCATTTTGGAATTTCACTCCCACATACTCGTCATTGGGTAGATCCATGGTAGCCAAAATCTGGTTCCAACCATAAGGCTCAAATTCTTCATCTTTGAATTTTTGTGGTACATAGCTCTCATCCTGTAATTTTCTCCCTTCTACACAATCTTTTTTTCTTAATCTTCTTTTTCTATTTGTCAGGTTTCTTAACACATTGCACTTCCATATTGATGATTCTGCTCCATTTTGATCTTCAATCTCTGATTCTTCACTCAAATCCTGATTCTGATGTATTTTGAACCATTCTTGAGGGGATATGTCACAATAATGACCATTTCTTAGATTCACTCTGGTTATTCTTCCTTTGCTCTGAAGATATAGGCAATCATTACCCCAATCTTGCACAATCTGCATTTGTCTCATAAATGGTCTTCCTAGGATAATTTCATATGAAGTGGATTGTGGAAATTCAACTATGGCAAAAGTATGCTCTATTTCTATTCCACATATATCCACAATCACCTTTTCCCATATTCCTAGGGGTTTTTCTATGTGTCCATCTGCAAGTTGTAATCTCACTTTAGTGGGTATTAATTCATTTTGTCCCCATCTTTCCCAAGTTTGTTTAGTCATGATAGCCACACCTGATCCACTATCCAATATAGCTTGGGCATGATTTGTGCCAAATTGTATTTTCAGAGTTGAGTTCCCTTCTTCTCCTTCACAATATCCTCCTATTTTATCAATAGGAATGTACAACAACTCTTCCAATTCTTGTGGTTGTGGATCAAAATTCTCTGGTATTGCATCCCATTTTACCATTTTGTATTGTAAGTGAGGATTCTGTTTTACCAATTCCTCCATTGTGGTGTGGTATAAGATTGTACATTGTTTGTCTAAATTTACCTGGAATGTTATTTGTGAGTTATCTTCTTGATCAATAATTTCCTTTGTTCTTGTTACCTTTGTTTCTCCAGCTGTTGTTTTAGAATTATCTAGTTCCCCCAGTTTAAGTTGTGCTTCTTGTATGATTTGTTTGCATTTTTGCATTCTTTCATGCTCTATATCCAGTATAGGATAAGCCATTACATGGTCTGTGGAATTTGGTCCCTCTTGAATTCTTCCCTTGTATGCTTTTATCATAGTTTCCAAACTTTGTGAATTGCTTATCTCTTGCTGGGTTTGTGTCTTTTGGGGTGGGCTATGTTTTGGCAGTTCCATATTTTCTTCTTCTTGACTTTTACCCACTCTCATTTTTCTCTCCCATCTCCCTTTTTGTCTGTTTTTCTTCTCCTTTGGAGATGAATTCTTCTTTTGTTCCTTGGTTGTTTCCTGTTGTTTGGCTTGTGCTCTTGTTATAGCATTTACATTTACTTTTTCAGGGTCACTCAATTCTTCTTGCTCCATGATGTTGACTGCTTGTAATGGTATGTTATTAGAAGTATTTTGTTGTTTTTGAGGATTTCTTGGACAATCCTTTATTAAATGTTCCTTGCCACAATCCTTGCAATAGGCTCCTTCTACTCTTAGTGTGGGAGGTTGTGGACAGTCTCTAATGAAATGTTCCCCTCCACATCTATAACAAGTTATTTTTTGACTCCCTTTGAACTGAGGTCTCTGATTAGACATGTAATTATTGGTTATATACATGAATGTAGCTGTATCCATTTCAATTCTCCCATTTCCCAAGTCCAGAGCTTGCAGTTCTGGTTCTCTCAGCTCATATCCTTCCCACTCTTCCTGATATCCTTCATTCCAATGATAATATTCTTTGTATGGTGATCTTATTCTTGAGTTTCCCTCTTCTACTGGTGTGTATTTGACTGGTACCACATTTGTTGGTAATGGAGGTTGTTGCCCAAGTACAGGTCTTGGTTGCTCAATAAATCCGGATTCTCTTTGGTTCACATATTCTCTCTCTTCTTAATGGGTTGTTTATTGTAAAAGCATTCTTCTCTGGTATGATTTTTCCATTTTCTTTCTAGTGTACAATACTTGAGTGTTTTCCTATCTTGCAAATGTTGTGGTTTTTGATATGGGCATTGTTGTACTAAATGATTTTCTCCACAATTATAACATTTTTTATTTGTTGTTATCTTGGTGTTTATCAAATTTGTTTTGGTGCTAACTTCTAGGGCTTTAGCAATGGCTTGTGCCAATTCTTCTGCTGGTGGGATTTTATCTTCATTTGTTCTAGGTTGATCAAATGCTAGCAGGTCTTATCCTCTGTTATCCTTCAAATCTATTGCCTCTTTTACACATGCTCCTAGATCAGGGCATCTCTTATAATACACCAGGGTTCTCAATTGAGCACTTCTCAATCCTTCTATAAATAGGGATACTTGTCTTGCCATGGAAGGTACTTCTTCTCTGGGACATCTGTCAATGTATTGCTTGAATCTCCTAGCTGCCTCTCTGACATTTTCATCCTTTTGTTGTTTAAAGCTATGTATCAAGGTAGCTGTGCTATGTTTTATTCCAGTTTTTGAGAATTCCCCTATGAAGGCTTCTAGGAAAGATTCAATATCCAGATACATTTCTTTTCTCAAGGGAATGAACCAAGATAGTGCAGGTCCTGTTAGGGTTAGACCAAATGCTTCAAATTGGACTTTCTAATCCTCAACTTCTTCTGCTCTAATTAATTGCCTAAATTCTGCAGCATGAGCATGAGGATCAGAATATCCTTCATATTGATTCTTCATGCATTTGGCTACTTGATAGGGCCTAAGCATTCTTCCTTGATTTTGTCACTGATGTCTTCTTCTCAATGGAAAATCATTAAGTCCTTCTGCTTCTCTCTCAAAAGGGTTTGGGGAAGTATGTAGTCTCCTTCATGTTGTCTTGGCAAGTTTGATTGCCCTAGGTTTTGTTCCCAAGGTCTCTTGTCTGCACATTGCCCTAGGTCATTATAATTTTCTGGGTCTTGTGAGAAGATGTATACACATCCTTGCCTTTCCTCATATCTACCATCCTTGAATTGTGCTACTGGTGTTATATTCAGGGGAACCTCTAAATTTCTCAATCTAATGAGAAACTTATGCATTCCATCCTGATATACATAGGTTCCAAACCTATTTGTATACATGTATTTGAGTATGTTTCTATAATCACCAGTTTCAGAGGATTCATTGGTTTCATTTAAATTCTCCATATTAATTTCTTGCCCTAATTCTTTTTCTTGCAATTCTCCTACCACTGGCTCTACCTCCTTCCCTCCTAGCTCTTGCTTAGAATGTGTGTCCAATTTATTACCAGACCTAAGGATCATTCAATTAATTCAAGATTCTGTGGAAAGAATCGTGTTTTTCACGATTCTGTGGAAAGAATCGTGTTTTTCACGATTCTGTGATGAGAATCGTGTTTTTCACGATTCTGTGGAAAGAATCGTGTTTTTTCACGATTCTGTGATGAGAATAGTGTTTTCCACAATTATGTGAAAAGAATTGTTGTAGCTTAGTGATGAGTAGCACCTCCTTTAATGTCAATCTGGGAAGACATGAGGATGGTATGAAGACCTCGAACAAGTGATGGCACAAGTGCGTGAGTGAGAAGCACACTAACATGCACACACATACACACACATGCGCACACACGACAAGAACAAAGAGGAGGACAATGGATTTCTTTTAGATTACTTCCAAAATGCTCATACAAGTTCAAATCTATTAGAAGCTAACCTCAAAAATGAGCTCTCTAGCTCTATTTATAGTTTTTGACTAGTTTTTGGCCTTGTCCAGACCTAGTGTCCGGCCTAGTTAAAAATTAGGTTCTCTGGCCTATTTGGAGGTTCAAACGGAATCTAAAAAATGTGAAAACTGATAGGTAGGTACTTCTAAAGCTCCTCAAGCTCAAGGACTCCTTGGCTTGCACAAAATGGAGCTACAAAAATATGAAATGATATTTACACTGGTTTTTAGTGATAAAAATCACTATTTTTGTAGGGATTTCTTCTAACAGTTTGACATACATTTCTTGGAGCTCCCTACTTGCTTCTTCTTCTTGTGTGCCACCTCTTTGATGCATGAAAAGTTTATATGGCCTACTTGCCAGATCTTCTTTGACTACTCTGTCTGCTTGTGCCTTCTCTTCGCTCCGACTCCCTTCGTTGGCATCCTTGTCTTGTGAGTCCTTCAGTTCCTTGACTGCTGCCAACACCCCCCCCCTTCTCGCGTCTGTCGTCTCTGACAGACCCTTGTTGAGTGGGTCGTTGGATGTAGTACTCCACAACGTCTGTGGCTAAATGATGTTCTGCTATTCCCAACCCTTTGGCCAAATCAGTGAGTAGGGCATCCCAGTCTACTGGCCCTAGAACTTCTGGATGTGGCATACGTAGCTTTTCTGAATGTAGAGCTTGTTCCACTGTAAATAACTATAATAGATGAGATGGTATGGGAATGAATATCTCTGAAGAACCCTGTAATACACATTTCTTCAAACGTCTATTTGAAGCAGGCAGGTAGATACTTTATACGAGCATGCCACTCATATACGACATTAATGGATGGTGTGGTGCTCATATCATAGACAAGGTCCTAATTCCCTTCATTAAATCCAAGAGCCAAAAGATGAGGTTCTTTGATATTCTTAAACGTCCTGAATGTAACCAGCATGAGCTCAAAAATTTTGATGCACATCTGTGCCATGATATCTGGTATATTCTTGAATCTGACTGCCCAATGTCGGATGGTTGAAATCATTTAGTTGACTGTGGGTTGGCCTCTAGGTGGGGCTAAGTAGACATAACTGAGCCATTTTTCACATCCTTTGACTGTCAGCACTGTTTTTGTGTACTCCGGCCAAGACCTTCTTCGAAAGACAGGGCAGTAGCAAGGATTATACTTGATATATAAAGGCATGTTATTCCACGTGCGTACCATCTCAGTGTAGGTTTCAAGCAGACGGATCCTCCAAGTAGGTTGATGTATATTCCCCTGCGTGGCACTTGCAGGGATGTCATCCGGTGCAAACTGTGTCGCCGAGGTTGGTTCTTTTGATGTGCGTTGCTTGATTTCAGCATTGTAATCTGCCATTAATACACATAATGGAACATACAGATCATCGGATGTGCCAATCCACCTATGATGGGAGAGGTTTCTGAAGTAATCCGATTTTATGACGAATTCCTCCAATCGTGACATAGACGCTATCTGAACTGCAACTCTCTCGTCATGGGTTGTAGCAACCTTCTCTAACCTTTGCATCTATTTAGGAGCTTCGATCTCAATTGTGTCCATTCCTTCTTCTGTTTGCTTACCTCCGGGTGCTGGCATGGGAGCATATGGGTCTTCAAAGATCTCCTCAACTACAATTGGCATTGAGTCTTCAGGTTCCGGTTCCACAAGGGGAGAGGGTTGATGCTTGTATTGAAGAACTTTACTTCGTAGTTCTTCTAGTTCTGCTCTGAGTTCTGCGACTTCTTCATATGTGTCGGCTGTTGTTGTGACTTTGCTTGGTGACTCCTGTTGAGTTGCCAGTTGCTTTAGTAGGTCATCTCTTTCTCTTTCTAATGCTGCGTGGGCTTCCAAGAGGTCGGCATGGGTTTCCAACACAATTTGCATATTCTCCGAGGGGATGGCCTTGAAATTCTCTGGGTCGATTTCATGCGGGTAACCTTCCATTGCTGCTTCCAGGTTTTCTTCGTTCTGTTTCTGCAGTCTTTTATTCTCTTCAAGTGCTGTGGACATGTGCTTTCATAATAAGGCAAGATTTCGTCAAAGCTTGAGATTGTCGGTGATCTGAGCGTGTAACATGTCATCGAGTTGTTGTTTTTCTTCAGTATTTGACTAGGGTGGATTGGCAACTAATTGATCATTGCAATGTAGTATACTGCTGTTGTAATTTCCGCTTCTCCTTCTCTAAATCAATGAATCTTTCTTGGAGCGTTTCATGGTCTCTGAAGAGGCTCGTATGCTATGCGTCTAGGTGCTGGTAATGCTGTTGTAGTTGAGACATACACTGGTACATATTATTAAATACATTATTAACGGGGGTGGATGCGGGAAAGGTGTTGAATGTAGAGGGGAAGGGAAAAGGGAATGGGAGTGTGTATGCTGTGCTTGAAAAGGGTGAAGTTGGTGGTGGGGGAATGGGAGATTATGGACGTATGGGGGGAGGGAGAGGTGTGGAGGTGGGTGATATGTCCATGAGATCAAAAGTGGATGCAGTCGTGGGAGTGATTGTGAACATGGGAATTGTGGGTGCAGTGATGGTGGTGAACGTGTAAAGTGGTGTGTGTAGTTGTGAATATGAACTGCCAGGAAGTGTGATCAGGGGAAAGGGTTTTCCGTGGCTACAGTTAGAATGACAGTGTCAGTGGTAGTGTATACAAGAGGGGTGGTGATCGGTTGGGCAGGTTGTGTGGGTTGATTGACGGTCTGTGCTTCGGTATGGGAAGTGGATCCTAAGGCGGTGACAGTAGTGGTTTCACTGGTAGTGGGAGGTGAAGGTGGTGGAGTTGGAGGGAGAGGGGGTAAGGGGGGTGACAGGGGTGCACTGGATGTATGGGCTTCCTTAGTGTCATGAATGGTATGAGCTATGACCGTGGTTGTGGATGTGGTGTGATGGGGTTATGATACTAATACATTCATTTGTTTTCCTGATTGAGGGGGGCGTCTGTCGGATCGTCGTTCCGATCTTCGTGAATATGCGAGAGCGGTATGCACCGTCTCAGGTACCCCCAACGCATCAGCTATCATGTCAAGGGTTGCTCGCTATTGCTCGTCCACACCTTCCTCCTCAAGGATTTTGTTCATGAGGGCTTTTCCTGTTGCCAGGGACAGTTTGTGTTGTTCTTGAACTTGGTTGATGGTATCATACAACTTTTTCAATTGCTCATTAGGAAAAAAAGTGAACCCTGCATGGGCCTTGTAAGGATTCCTAATTTTTAGGGATTAAGCTTAATCTTGTTCTTTGTTAAGGGGACAAAGTGCATTTAATAGAGCACTTTTTGGTAGGCTGAAGTAGGCTTTTTTTTAGGCTGAGCTAGGACCTTCTCTCTCTTCTGCACATAGAGAGAGAGAAAAACCACTTTCCACCTCATCAAATCCGTCCATCTTTATGAATAAAAAAATGAGTTTTCTGAAAAAGTCTCTTTTTCAGCTATTCTTTATTCAAAATGGCCCATACTTTTATGTATATGTCAGAACTTAATTTTTTTAGACTTATTTTTATAAAAAATACTTAAAAAACATACTTTTCAAAATCCCTCCAAAAGTTAAGTGCCACATCATCAAACTTGTAACTTTGGTTGCCCCAAAACATGAATTTTTGAAAAAAAAACTCATTTTCCCTCTAACATACTGAAAAAAGTCATTTTGACCTATCCACATACCAAAACACACTTTTTTTCTTGCACATAGCTACTGTACTAGCCATTCCAGCCATCTGTGTGCTTCTTCCCATTCGGTGCTGGAGTTTTGGAACATCATGGTGCTCACATGTATTACGAACATGACACCAGCACCAGCGCGTGCTCCTCACTTAAAGAGTGTACATGTTCGTGTTCCTACAGAATTTGCACCAACAACTAGAGGTAGCAATGACATAGATTCTCAAAATGCACGACGTGCAACTGGAGAGAAGAATATTGATCTTTGGGTCCATGGTGCTTTGTATCCCTTGGATCCAATGGCTAATGTTCATCCTAGATTCCATACTATCTCCACATTTCTACAATTCCTTGGTTCCGGTGAAGATGGAATCCTAGGCTATTGCTAGCGATTGTCTAACCATTCTACATCTATAGCAAATTATTGGATGCAACAATGTCATCACAACCATTTCAAGATACACAGTTTAGAGAGTGCTATACACACTTTAGAAAGTGATATCAAATCTTTGGATGAGCACAATAATAGACTCAAACAAGATGTGGAAGAAAAGGAGAGCACAATTACAAATTTGAAAGCCAATCTTACACAACTAAAAGAGACTCCACTTGGGATGAGATTTAGGAAACGACCATTATCATCCTTTCAAGCTCTTTCAACTGGTGGTGGAGCACGGAAGCGACGTGTTTACGCACTTAGGTATGTATTTCCTTTGTTTAGTTATGTTAAAAGACTTTTAGATTGAGATTCTTATTGTGCAGGTCATTTGTTGAAGATGCGAGTGCTTCCTCAACAATGGAGGATCAATTGAAGTTTCTGAATTCTTGTCTTAGCAACAAACATGTGCTTATGATCTTGGAGTCACCAATAGGAAATCACATCAAAACCCAAGTGATTAAAGATTTTGCAGGCAACTTAGAAGATATTATTAGTCCTAGTGAGGTACAGATGGTATGTGATGAAGCAGGTGTTAGTACTAGAGCGTACACTGCATTGTACAATCTTTTGAAGCAGGCTCTACAAAACAAAGGTATTTTCCAGAGCATTTTTCCATGCCCTTACAAGGTATCTGTGAGGAAGAAGATAACCAATGAGGATGTAGCCATTACTCTTGGCAATTACCTGCATATAGAAGATGTTATGCCTGCATCCATTTATCATTCATCTACATCAAAGAAAGAGTTGAAAAACACATCTAGACAGGGATTCATCTACACAAAGTACAACAACATATTTGTCAATTTGGAGAGGCTCCAAAAGGAAATGGTTAAATTTTACAAATCCACACTTCAAGGTATATCCATTGTTTTGATAATGACATTCATAGTATTTTTAATAATATAATGTTTGTTATTTGATGTAGATTGTGGTTCCAAACTCAAGTTTGTATTGAAGCTAGACGAATGTCAAATCATAAAGGGACGCCATATGGAGAGACTTAGTGTGACACTCATGAACGAAGCTATGGCCCATGCTATTATTGATGATAGTGAAGAATCTACCCATCACTTTACATATAGTGTCCAATCAGAGAAAGATATATGGTGGTTAGGTGCTATTGAAGTACCTAAAGAATCCAATGATGTTCTTACATGGATTTTCAATAGGATCCCATGGATCACAGAGGTGATAACTTCTCAAATTCATGGTGCCAAAATCAATGTAGAAAGCCTTGGTGATTTTGAAGTAGAGTGGCACTTAGGTGGAGACTTAAAGACTATCAAATGCATGTTAGGGTGCAAACAAGGTGCATCTACTCTCTATCCTTGTCCATATTGTACACGAGGTTATAAATGAAGAAAGAGAAAACAAAACAACATAGATGATTTAGTTGATGACACAGATGCAACTCCATCTGCTGAATGGGATACACCTTTAATGAGGTGTCCCATGTTAGGTACACCTAATCGTGACATGTCAGATAAGGATTGGAATCCCATTATTCCATTCCCTTTAGTCAATGTCCACTTTTGCACCTTGCATGCCTTCATGAGAATTTTTGATAGACTATTGAAGCTCCATATAGAATACGCATTTGCCATGAAGCCAGTTGATAAATCTATTCAAGCTATAAAGAAATTGGAGGAACTTCTTAATTCAATTGGTTGTCATGGTGGAAATGTAACCCTAGTTGTTAAGAAAGTTGGAGAATCTCAAGATAGCTTGCAACAAGTGTCAATGACAGGGAATAAAGCAAGACATTTTTTTAGAAGAGGTACTAGCACTCAAAATAATGAGCGTTATGAGCTGTGGAAAGACCTATGCATGATCACAACAGACAATGACTCTCAAGTTGATCTTTGTAATAAGAGAAAGAAAGTTTGGTCGAGCTTTGATAAGGTTGTAGGCTTAATGGGTCTGACTAGGTCTAGTGCTATTCAACGTCAAATGTTTCAAGAAACATTAGTGGAGTTCACCAAGTGTTTCATTCAATGTTGGGGAGAGAGCAATATAACACACTACATTGTAAGTGTAATCTTCTTCTACAAGTGTTCATTGCACTTACCTTTTTCCAATGTACTTAACAATTTTTAGCATATTTTGTTTGCACATGGAGCTTTTTTCATGCATCGATATGGGTCATTAGAGATTTTCAGTACCCAAGGAATGGAAAAGTCACACTACAAAGCGAGGGGTGTCTACTTCAAAAACACCCGACATGGTGGTGGCCCAATGCAATCAAACTACATGGAGGAGATGTTTAATTGGTTTTACCGCACTACATTCTCGAGAAAGTTTTTTGTGGAACGACTTAGGGATTCAAAATTGGCAAAACTTGCAAGAAAGATGCAACACAACATTGCCAGTGAGAAATGGAAGTCATCGTTAGGTCCTCTTCATCATGCTCAGTGGCGTGCAAGGAGACAACGAGAAGGCTCAGCTTGGAAGTAAAGTGAATTCGCTATTTCCCATTATGTGGTAATACATATGATTATTGTAATCTTGATTTCAATGTGTTATTATTTAATATATAATATTCTGTATGGTTTTAAACAGGTTTTGTCCGTTCTAGTGTGAACAAACAGTTTTTTAAAAAACTCTATAAATAGAGAGAACTCACTTCATTTCACACTTTTTGCAACTCAAGAGAATGGCACGCACCAAGAAAACTGCAAGGAAAGATCGCGTCTTCTTTCCTAGCCCTCATCTAGGGACACAACGCCCACCATGGTTGCAACCCCCCCAAAGGCCTCGAAGTGGTTCCCAGAGCACATCTGTGCCTGTGTCACACGATGGCACACCACCTGGGAGCAATTCAGTGCGAGAAAATGAAGTGTCCAATATACAAGATTATTACACTCCAGGACGATCAGAGGCCATTTCAGATGATGAGCCACCAACAAGGACACCCATCAAATCAAGACCCAAACAGAAGTTGATCAGAAGGAGTGTACCAGAGAGCGATGAAGAGTCATCCCAAAATGAGGAAAGCAACAATCAACCACCATGGAATGATATGCAAATACCAACGAGCCATAGGGTGACACATGGAGGTAAGACACTTCCACAAGGACAAGGGCAAATACCAACAGAGGAGGAAAGAGAGCAAAGTCAACAACCACATCAACAACAAAATGTGCAAGATGAAGCTGGGCCCTCACATCGTGTACATCGGAGAAAAAAAAACTATCAACCTCGACGTCGACCTCAACGCCAGCCAAACATACCTCCCAACCCAAGAGCTCCACAAAGACGAAGGAAGCACTGCAGGGCTTTTGCAGAGATACGACACTACCAAAAGTCCGTTGAACTACTCATACCACGAAGAGCTTTTGCAAGGGTAGTGAAAGAGGAACTACAAAGTTACCAAGCAGGTCTAAGAATACAAGGGATAGCACTTGAAGCACTTCAAGAGGCAGCTGAGGCCTACCTCATCTCCATGCTTGAGGACTCTAACCTCTGTGCTATCCATGCCAAGAGAGTAACCATACAACCGAAGGACATTCAGCTAGCAAGAAGAATTAGAGGAAATAACCCATGATGTGTATATTATACCCTATGATAGGCTACTTTGCGATGTAATACAATGGATAATAGAAAATTTTGTTTTGACTTATATTCTTTGTCTCTTTTTTCTCTCGCACTCTCTCTCTCTCTCTCTCTCTCTCTTTCAGTCAGTTATATATGGATTCAGTTAAACATGCATGCACTTGCCTATTGTTTTATGACTAGATATGTTCCTTTTCTACATACTGGTGTGCAACATGTCCTTTTCATACCAAAAAACCCCCAGCCACAGAAATGCGGGATTCAGCCCTGCAAAATTTTTGCAGGGCTGAATCCCGCGTTTCTGTGGCTGGGTTTTTTTTTGCAATATTTGGTCTTTGGTAAGCATAAGACATATGGTAGAGATGCTATGGTCTAGGTATTAAGAGGTTATACCCTATAGGAATTGAGATCTTTAGCTACTAAAGGCTGAGTTTATACCCTACTGAAAACTTCTGGTCCTGATAATACCAAAACCAATTGAAAATCTGAAATTACATAGTTTCCTATGTATTGTAGCACCTAAAAACACTAGATAAGGCCAAAAAAGCCCCAGCCACAGAAACGGGGGAAACAACCCTGTAAAAATTTTGCAGGGCTGTTTCCCGCGTTTCTGTGGCTGGGGCTTTTTTGGCCTTTTTTAAGCATATAATCATACAGAGGACCAAAGCACAATACAAAGACCCCCAATTAGATACAATTTGTGGAGAGAAGATAAGTTCAATTTTTTAGCACATTCATATACAGAACTAGACAAATGATGAAAAAAAAAGTTTGTATTATCAAGACATTACATCATTTCTCAGCTGCCTTCAATTTCTCCACAACTTTCTTTCTCCTTTGGAGAGATTGAGGCAGCTGGTAAGTCAATAAAGATCTTGATATTACATGGGGGTCTTGCATTCCAAGACTCATGGCGATACCTATTTGCCCTAATACTTTTCCTCTAAAATTAAGTCCTAAAGTAGTTACAACTAAGGATTTCCTAACCAAAATGACACAATTAGTGCCTTGGGTAATTGTACATAAACACAAAATCTTGCTAAGGGCCTTCAAGCACCAAGTGATGAAGTGCCCATCGGGACTGTAGTCTTTGTGTATGATAACAAAATCATCCTTTGGCAACTTTCCGATGTAGTTTGCCAAGGATGCACCACTCCCACGAGAAGCTCGATCCCCACCAGACCTTGCTGCGAACTTGTCGAGCTCAATTGCTTCCTGTTAAGAACAAATGAGAATTCAAGCTCTTACAATGTTAACTTAAAATTATCGATTTATTTAATTCAATTACCACTTACATCATGAAGCTTGTCTTCTTCCTCCCCTCTTCCAGGGGCATCAAGATCAATGCTAGAGTGGGCCATGCCACTCTGCTCTGCTACATGGGATGTAGGAATTTTTTGCTTCAGTATCCTCTCCTGTGCTGCACTGAACTCCTCCTCTGTAGTAGAATTGTTGTCATCATTTAAAATATCAGCACACACCATTGATATGGTGTCTGCCACAGAATCCCCAAGTGGGATGGACTTCTTTTCAAGTATGTCAGATGTGTTGTCAAGTGGAACATCTGACATTGTGGAGAAAATACTCAAGCATTCATCTAGACGTAGACCGAATGCCTTCTCAATGTCATGGAGTAAAATAAATTCCTCTCCATCCACAACGATGCAGGAGAGATATTCAAGTTCCACCTCTGGTAATGTGGGCTCAGAGGGGTTGAGATTTGAAGGGGGGGCCTCCTCCATGCTTGATTGCACATGTAGTTTATCCTCAACACCACCAGGGAATTCTTGGTGGATTGTAATGCTTTCTTTGGAAAAATTTATGGCCTCTGGTTGAGGCTCATTCTTCTCCTTAACAAAACCCCCAGTGGCAAGGTTGGGGAGCTCAACAGGTGTAGGTTCCGGCTCCTCATTAATAATAAAATATGTTGTTGCAGTGTAGGATAGGTACTTTGTACCCATCCTCTTCTTTTTGTTAAGTTTTTTTACTAATGGCACAGAGTCATCTAGTAAGTGCCCAGCAGTTTCCGCAATTGCCATGAAGCGCTTAAGGCGCTTCATGAAGGCTTCATCGCCTCTATGTATGTAGAGTAGAAGGTCACATGGAACCCATTTACCCTCATAAGGCGGTATTTCTATAGAAAAACGCAAGATGTAGTACTCAAGGAACTCTATGATTTCCTTGAGCACATCAGAGTTCAGTTGAATTGTTTTGTCTAGATCAGGGACCCTAGACAGTAGGTCATACAAGTGGTTCTGACCTTTGAACTCAGTTGATTCCAAGAACTCATTGAAGAGTTCACGTGGACGTTTGAGTTGCAGGGTACTGGAGGATGTGGCAGCCATTGCACGTGATGCTAGCTTGTGTGCGTACTCTGCTAGTGATTGTAGCTCTTCTTGGTTGCAAAAGTGAGAAATGAGAGAATAAGTGTTGCTTTTATAGTAGTTTCAAAATTTTAAAGTGAGTGGGACCCATTTTAAAACTAAAACTGATACCTTCAAATAAAACAATCATGCACAGAACTCTCAGAAAAAAAACTTTTTCTCATAAAAAGATTGAACAGAATCATTAACCAGAATAAGATACACGACAACACAATAGAAAAAAAAAATTCTCAGAACTTTAAAATTATAATAAATTGCCATTGGAAAAGCCAAAGATTTGGCAAATTGTACATCATATTGAGATCAAAAAATTTTACATGCTACATGTCTTGCATGTTAAATACATTGTTGCAGATGTAGGATTATAAATGGAACATAGGTGTGTGTACACTGTAGCACTCAAATAGTCCTTGAGCTATGACAATGAAAGTTGAGTTCCATCCACACTCCATTCAAGGAGGACTTTAATTTTATCCTCCAACCTCTTACCAATCTGCAGACAAATAGAAAACTTTAAATGAACATATTTGAGTGTAAGAATTTGTATAAACAAAAGAAGAAATACCATATGCTACTTACCTTATGCCCTTGTATTCTGAACTTTGATTGATCCAGATCCTCAAATCCCATGATTACTAGATGTTCTCTCACGTTGGCAAGAGTCCAATGATGATTTACTGAAATAACTTCCATTTCATTGTTGGGTAGATTTATCTTAATTTCAAATGAAATTAAAACACCCTCAGAACTTTGTAATGGTATCCATTCACCAAGTTTACACATCCAACGATCATAATAGAATCTAATGTACAATGAAGTACGATGTTTCAAGTATCGAAATCCTATGCCTGTTGCACCAATTTTACAAATGTATCTATCCCCTTTGGTGCATCCTTCTACAAGTCCCCATTTTTCACCTAGCAAACACTCTACCTGCTCATACGTGATATCTTTTAACATGAACATTGTTGACGTCTCTAGAATTGTGAATATCTGAAATAAATGTACAAAACAATGAACAGGAACACACCAGTGTAATCCTATAGATCTTGAAACTCTTGTAAATTTCAAAGAGTTGTGTATGTCCATCACCATCTTATGCTTCAAAGATGTTAATGTCCATACATCAGGTTGCGGCCACTCAAGCTTTAAGAGAGAATCTACCTTAATCATCTCTAACTTGCCAAAATCATTTGATGAAGAGGGTACAACATATGTATGTGTGTAAAAGAAAACTCTCTCACATAATAGCTGAGCAGGACGGGCTTGTGGAAAGACTATCGACCCAACATCTGCATGCAATGCTTGGAAAGTACCTGTAAGACTATGAAGTGGTTGTTCTTCCACCAAGGTAGACGGAAATATGTCTACAACAAAAAAATACACAACTTAGCTAGGTATATTCTGAAATTTGGGCAAAAGTCAATGAGTAATACTTACAGTTGATAGGATATCTCATTTTGTTTGAGTTTTCTAATTTCATGGTTGACATTGTGAACACATGTTGTACAATGGCAACAGTTTCACCATTTTTGAGCTTTTTGAAGCCTAGTAACTTCCCTTTCCAATGAAGATCCAAGTTTCCACGATCTCTCACACGGTGAGGACCAACACCAGAGGGTTGCATGTACACCCATGCACCTTTGCAGAACTCCTGTCCTAACCAAAATCCTTCTGGAGCCTTGATATTGTGACATTTTATCGTGATAACCTCATCTTTTGGACGTCTATGAGATTTAGGTTTCTCCATTGGAGATCAGGCTATGGAAATGACAGTAGGAATTCAAAGAAGATGATGCATAGAGAAAGAAATGGAGATGCAGGAGCTGCAATGGTGTGCTAGGGAGAGAAAGTAGTGGAAAGAGATGACTTTTTGGGACCTGGGTATGAAAATGGGAGGTTTTGGAGGGAGAAAGTTGCATTTTGAGTTATTTTTGAAAAAGTTACTTTTTTCACTTCAGTTCATGCACGGATTTTGATTTAGAACCCAAAAATAGCACTTTTGATCCTAAAAAGTGGTTGGGGGACCATTAAATGGTGTTATGATGAGTTTTATAACTTTTTGAAAATTTTGAATTTTTGGGCCCAGGTAAGTTACGAGATTCCTTTCTCTCTCTAGAGGCAAAACCTGAACATAGGGGAATCCTGTCCCCTCATCCCCCTTCAGCCTAGTGATTTATAGGCTATAGACTGTGTCCACCACCCTCCTCTCATTGGTCCATCACTAATCACTCCTTAATCCAAAAGGCCCATGTAGGGTTCATTTTTTTCCCTAATGTTTGTATAAGCCGAGGCACCATCAAGTTCCTGTAGAACTTCTTGCTCATATTCCTGCTCTTCTTCATCGGACAGTCCCTCTCGTTCCTCCTCTTGCTCCTCTTCTTCATCACCATCCACTTCAACTACTTCTGGTTGGACTGGATGGGGTTGGTGTGTGACTATCTGCTGCCCGCTTGCCTGCTCTGCCTCCACTTCTAAATTCGTAGCATTGATTATTCTAGCTACCTCTTCATCAGTTAGATCTTCCAATGTAAAGCCATAAGGAAACTCTAAGTCGGTTGGTATAGGTGGAAACACCAGATTCGGTCCGTCCGTGCTATGTCTTGGTAATCTGATAGTGAAGGGTTGCACACGCCTTGGAAGCCGTGGAGTTGTCTCTGGTGTCAGTGTCGCACCGCGGGCCTGTGCACAGGGCATCTGAACTGCGTCCTAAGAGCTAAACGGGAAGATGCAGTGCGAGAATGATGCGGTTACTAGGTTGGGTGAATTTACAAGTGGGGGTCAGGGGGTTTGTTACAAGCTTTGGGCAGCCAAACACAATGGATGGCTTTCGATTTTGGGTCTGTGGAGACTCTCGAGGGCTTTGTGAGAGTGTCTGCTTGGAAATGAGGCTTTCTAGGGACCCATTTATAAGTGATTCTACTCGTGCTCATGGGTGAATATGTGTTTATGCGTGATGTATAAGAGTGGGTATCTGCTGTTTGAGTGAGTGACCCATGTTTTACAGGGTGTGGTTTCTGTGTAGCTATTTGAGCCCGCAAGCAAGCCTTAGGCACCCAAATTTTTCTTGATTGTGGGCCAACCTTCATCGACTTCTTGGGTACCCAAATAGACTTCACTTTCACTGAAGAATTTTTGGAAGACTTCTTATTAGTGTCTTGTCGTCAATCACTAATAGGAAGTTTAGCCAGTTTTTGTGGTTTGGCTGCAATAGGATGCTCGCCTTTCCGCACCCACACTTGTTTTGATGGTTGAGGCGTCGTGCTTCGTAATTTCTTTTGGCTTCGAGCATAAGTCCTCTTCTTCTTCTGCGTTTGATCCGCCTTTGGTTGTTGTATCCCTATGGCTCTTGGAAAAGAAGGGAATTCCATCGTATCCTTGACTTCTTTGTTGAGATAATCATTCCTCTGCATCACATAGTTTTGGACAAGAATAACATGGTCATCTTCATGTGTACTCCTGGAAGGACCAGGAGTTTGTGCCTTTCCTAGTTCCTTGAGTGCCTCATTTTCTAACTCAACTGTAATTCGACTCTGATTTACCCATACCTGAAGAAGTCCACTTCTTAGGTTTAGGTTGACTGCATGATCATAGATCCAGTCCTGAACCAAGACAAGAGGCTCAGTGAGGTCCTCATCTTGACACACTAGCACTTTAGCTGTCATTAAAACATCTTGAATGTTGAGGGGAAGTTCCACCTCGCCCATGCAAGGGGTTTCCACACCTCTTAATCCTATGAGATATGCTTCTATAGGATTGACATTTAATTTCAACTTTTGACAGTAAGAAAATTTAACAGCACTAGTGGCTACACCTGAGTCAATCAATGCCTTTACAGTCCTTGCACTCTTTCCTTGTCCTATCTCTAAAGTTACAAAAGGACGTCGATCAATTATTCGATGAGAACTATTACTTGAAACTTCCCACATAGCCACATGATATCCTTGAGCTGCATAGTCATCTATCCTAGGCTGATCTCTACCCTGCCTTCTCAACTTCATCATTCGGATGCGTTCTAAAGCTTCTGCTTGTGCCTCTTCTCAAATTCGCTTTTCTTCTTCCTTGTGTTTCTTGGCAGTATTGAGTCTATTTAGCATCTCTTCAGTCAAGGGTTCTTGATATAATTTGACTCTGCACCCGCTGATGTAGCTCGGAAGAATATCGCCTTCTAAGGTGGCCAGTTGTACTGCTCCACTCGTTGAGATCCTATTTATGATCATAGGTCCATAGCCACGTTTCTCTAATTTTCTTGCATGTTGCTTCAATGTGTAGACTAAAACTAAATCTCCTGCCTTCAAGCCTTTATCCTTGATGTGGGCATCAAAGTATGCTTTCTGTCGTTTTTTAGCTGCATATATTCCTGCGGCAGCCCTCAGTCTTGTTTCTCCTAATCGCTCAAGGTCAAAGATCCTAGAGGAGAGCCCATGGCCCGTCCACTCATGCTCCTGTGCTACCTTTAGTGTAGGTATCAAGAAGTCCAATGGTAGCACTACATTTTGGCCAAACACCACTTGAAAAGGAGTGGCTTGGAGCACCGTTTTATAGGCAACTCGGTATGCCCAAACAGCATGGTGTAGCTGTTTGTCCCAATCAGAGCGTTTATTATTCACTAATTTGGTAAGCACATTGCATAGAATCTTGTTTGTGCTTTCGGCTTGCCCATTAGCTTGTGGGTGATAGGGAGTAGACTTCTTGTGTACTACCAAGAATTCTTGGAGAAGATTTTCAATAACTTCATTCAAGAAGTGGGTGCCTCTATCACTTACTAGCTCTATGGGTAGCCCGTATCTAGTGAACACATTCTCAAATAAGAACTTAGCGGTCGTCTGAACATCATTCTTTGTCGTAGCTTTTACCTCTACCCACTTGGTTAGATAGTCTGTGGTCACAATGATATATTCAGCATGTGAACCCTTAGCTGGGGGATTAATCGGACCAACAAAGTCTATTCCCCACTTAGAGAATGCACGTCCACCCATCATAGGTTTCAGAGGCATCTCATCTTTGCGTATAGGATACTGAGTTCACTGACAAGCATCACATCTCTTCACATAGGTATGTGCATCCATGTGAAGGGTAGGCCACCACAAGCCTGTAAAAAGGATTGCTTTAATCACCCGATCTGGTACAAAATGTCCTCCTGCTACACCTTGGTGAGCAGTTTCCAAGATCTTAAGATATTCACTCTCATGGACACATAATCTAAGGTAACCATCTTTACCACGCTTGTATAAATTATCACCAATAAGTGAGTAATCTAGGGCTTCTTGTTCTAGCCTTCTTTGTCTCGTCAGGGTCATATCTTGAGGGAATGTTTTTGTCCTCAAGAAGGCTACTAATGGTTCACTCCAATCTGGCACTATGGAAACTTGATAGAGAGTGGCATGTTCCACGGGTGGTTTAGTGTAGCAGATCGGGCATTCCTTGCACAACTTATGGACATCAGCTTCCATAGTAGGCCAATGCACTCTAAATCTCCTAAGTGTCTGTAAAGTTCTTTGCTTTGAGTAGTGTTGCTCTAATGCACCTACATGTGCTAAGTGCAACCATTTAGCGTACTCATCCTCTTCCACACAACAAGCCAATATCCCTTGATCTGTCTGTTTGTACATGCTTCCTGCCATGATATGGTACTTCTGGGCTTTTACTACCTCCCTATCTTGAGTGTTTATGACTGGGTGGTTGGGCCCGTATGTCAATACTGGCACTAATGGCTTAGCCCACTGAGGTACAACTTCCAAATTAAACAAGTAAGCATCAGGAAGGTCATGTGATACTCCTTGCGGTGCTTCTTTGGATGTGAGTCTTGAGAGGTGGTCCGCTCTCAAATGAGGTTTTCCTTTCCTCACCACAACTTCAAAGTCGTATTCCATTAGTAAAAGAAACCATCTTACTAATCTACCTGTATTGCATGGCTTGTTTACCAAGTACAACAGTGCTTGATGATCAGTAAAAAATTTAAACTTATTTGCAAGAAAATAGTGTCTAAACTTTTTAACTGCATATACCATGCCTAATCCTTCTCGTTCAGTGGTGGTATAATTTCGTTTAGCTGCAGTCAACTGTCTACTAGCATAGGCAATTGGAAGATCCATATTACCTTCGCCTGTAGGTTGTGCGAGTACACATCCAATAGCATAATTGGATGCATCTACATGAACATGAAAGGGCTTATTCCAATCTGGAGTGGTCAAGATTGGTGCTGAACATAGTCATCGCTTGAGCTCATTGAAGGAGTTTTCACATTCATTAGTCCACTCAAAGTTAGTCAAAAGTCCATACAGAGGCTTTGCTATGATGGCATACATGTGCATAAATCGTCGGTAATAACCGCAATGCCCCATGAAAGCTTGTACTTCCTTGACATTCTTTGGCCTAGGTAGCTCTGCGATGGCTCTTACTTTCTCTTCATCAGTGGATATGCCGTTCTTTGACACTATGTGTCCTAGAATCTTGCCTTGCCTGACCATGAAAACACACTTTTTTGGGTTCAGGCAGACTTGATACTCCCTACATTTATCAAAGATTTGTCTGAGTTCAGGTATATGGGTCTGTCTAATGTTGGAATGAGCACAGAGGTCATCAACATAGACTTCTAAATTCTTCCTCAGGAACTCTTTAAACACGTGACACATCAATCTTTGGAAGGTTGCAGGAGCATTGGTAAGCCCAAATGGCATTACCCTAAAGGCAAATATGCCCCATTCTGTGGCAAAAGCTGTCTTATGCTGGTCTTCCGGAGCAATGGCTACCTGATTGTAGCCTGAAAATCCATCAAGGAAGCTGTACACTTCCTTGCTTGCTACTCTTTATAGTAGATGCTCAGTGATAGGAAGTGGATAGTTGTCTCGAATGGTGGCTGCATTAACCTTCTTCAGGTTAATGCACACGCGTAGCTTTCCATTCTTCTCGGGCACAACTACAATGGGGGACACCCACTCGGTGTGCTCAATCTCTTTTTTGATCTTGGCAGCATAATTATCATTGTATCTGTATGGCTTTTGCTTAGAAGGTTTGGCATCTGAGGTCATGGGGATAGTGTGTGAGCATGTCTGGGTCTACACCTTTTAAATCCTAGTAACTCCAAGCGAATACATCTCTGTATTCTCTTAGCAAGGCTATCAATTCGCGCTCTTCTTCTTCCGTCAGGTCATGTCCTATGTATGTGCATCTCTCCTCTCCTTCTTCTAGGGCTACCACTATTTTCTTGGTGGTTTCTTTATTATCATAGGCCTCCCCTGATTGTGCCTCGCATTTAGGCATTCTTATCATGACTCTCCTGTCGTCTATCTCATACTTTTTAAAATTGTCAGGGAACTCAAACAAGGATTCTTCCTCTTCTGGTGTGACTTCTCTCTTCTTTCTTTTCTTTCCTTCATTCTTAGGGGTCACTTGTGTGGTTAATCTTACGTCATTGGTGAGCTCTCCATGTCTTTGGGGTTGAAATTCTAATTCATAGAAGTATTCTTCATCTGATGCAAAAGGTGGGTCCATAATGATTGACTCTAGATCGGAGTCACTTGCATCCTCAAATGCATTAGAGCTAGGTTCGCACTCTTCTAAAACTACATCTCCCATGATTGGCTCTATGGAGAAGACTGAAATGTCATAGCCATCCTCATCACAGTGGGGTGTCCATTGTTCCTCATTGATAGCTACATCCATTGTTGCTAAAATTTCTGCCCAACCATGAGGTTCAAATTCTTCATCCAGGAATACTACATGTGCATAGGCTGGGTCTTGAATTGATCTATGGGTTTATTTTGCACCTACCTCTCTAGCTTTTTCTCTCTTCTCCTCTTCTACTGCCACTTTACACATCCATAGGTGTGTGTCTTCATGCATCCATGAGGATCCTGATCATATGGAATGCATCGATTCCACGTCATCTTTTGCTCTATGGATGGGATTCCATTGTATAGGAGGGACATCTCTTTGAGAGTAATCTTTGAGATTCACTTTGGTCGTGACACCTAAGTGTTGCAAATACAAGGAATTGGTTCCCCAATCTTGTACCACTTGCAACTGTCGCATAAATGGTCTTCCCAAAATCATCTCATAGGCATGATTTTTGCTAAAGTCACATATAGCAAATGTGTGCTCAAACTCCACACCACAAGTAGTGAGAGTTATTCCTTCTAGTAGTCCTAAGGGTCTTTCAATGTGACCATCAGCCATCTGCAATTTCATTCTTGTTGGCCTGAGTGCTGGCTTGCCCCAACGTTTCCATAGGGAAGTGGTAGCAATTGCAACTCCTGCACCTGAGTCCAAAATTGCCTTGGTGGTGTATCCTTGATGGGTGATAGGAACATATGTGTTTCCCTCTTCGCCCTCACTCATGTCTCCTATCTTGTCCAAAGGTATCTCTAGCACTGTTCTATGGGATCCTACCTGGAAACGAGGTTTTGCTATCTCTGGTACTTGTTTGGCTACATGTTTCCATAGCTCTGGCCTTACTTTGAGTAGATCTTCTAAAGTGAGGTTGCACTGTACTTTAGTGTTTTTCACTACCTCTGTGTTCCTAGGTATGACTGAGTCTTCGTTTCTTACCATGACCGTGGGTGCTCTCATACAAGTAGACTTAGCTTCCCATGGGCCTGTGAAGTGGGGTAATTCTTGTAAAGAATTAGACTCAAAGTCTAATCTCTCTTGAGATTTTGCACTCTCCTGCTCTCCATAAATGGAGGGAACATCTTGTGGGAATTGATCATGCGCGTCATCCACAAGTTCAAAGGGAGAAGGGACTTCACTCTCTTTAGCCCATTTCTCTTCTTGAATCTCTCGTAGGAATTCTGGTGTGTACCGATTCATAGAAGAAGATGTGTCTGGCTCTATAGAGTTAGGGACATAAGCTTCCTGGGGGGAATGCTTATTCTTTTGTTTGACCTTCTCTCATTTTGAGAGGCAGGCTCCTTTTCTGATTGTGCAATTACCCTCTCCAATCTTTCTAGGAGTCCATCAAAGTGCAACTGCGTCTTAGCTGAACTAGAGATGTTAAAGAGGCGACTGGCTTCAAACATGGTTTGAGCCAATTCCACGATCTTAGCAAAGATTTTAGTTCGTTCAAGCTCTAGTTCCGCTCTAGGGTAACACTTTTCATGATCGGTTACGTTTGGCCCTTCTTGGATTCTGGCCTGATATGCCATCATATTTAGGTCCTGAGGAGTAGGATCTGCTAATACTGATCCTACTCTAGGGGGTGGTGGGATTATGTGAGGTGGGTTGGAAGGTGTTGGATCGGATGGCGATGGGAATGGTGGTGGTGGAGTAGTGTGAGAGGGAGTTTGAGATGTAAGTTCAATTATCCTGGCTTTTGTTTCTCTTAGGCTTTCCTCGAGTTCACTCATCTTCTTTGCCCATTGTCTTTTCATCCTTTCTCGGCTATCTTTCCAGGCTCTCGTCCGTTTCTTGGTTATGCTCTCCGTTTCACTAACTTCGGCACTCTTTTCCTGACCTATACCTGGGTTCTATTGTAAAGCTTGGGCTCTAGTGACCACTTGCATTGGTGCAGTGGAGGTCACACTGCCGGTGGAGTCTACTACTAACCCAATGACGTTGATAGGAGTGATTTTTGGCATATTATTGGGGTTCTTTGGGAAATCTCGTAAGAGATGCTCCTTTTCGCGATCTTGACAAAATCCTTGAATTGTCATTGACTGGGTTTGTGTGGGTGGAGGTAAGGGGCAATCACAAATGAGATGATCTCCCTGACATCTGTAGCATGGTCCTCTGGGGAATGGGGGTCTTACTTGTCTAGGTTGAGGTCTAGGGTTGGGGTTGGTGTACATGACATTTGCATACTCTCGTTCCCAACTAGGTTCACTTGGCTCTTCAGATTAATATGACTCGTTATGCTCAGGTGACTGCATGTAGTAGGCCTGGGGGCTATCAATATGAGTAGAATCAAAGCTATGGCCACTGGGGTCACTTTTTGAAAGCAATGGTGTCACAAACACTATAGCCCTATTCAAATTTTCTTCTGCAACTGCATATTTTACAGGAATCACATTGGCTGGAGCAGGGGGTTGTTGTGCTAGCACGGGTGGAGGTCTCTATTGGGCCTGATATTGTGGTTGGTAGGTTTGTTGAGGCCTAGCATACTATTGTGGTGGATACTGGTTCTGATATCTTCCCTGTTGTGGATAGGGCTGAGGGTAGGTTTGTCTAACCGCTTGCTTATTGTATGGACAGTCTTGTGCTGTGTGATTTGTGTATCTCCGTTCTATGGTGCAGTATTGGCTACTGGGATTCACTTGGGGTTGAGCCATAATGGGGCATACATTCGCCATATGGTCTCCACCGCAAGTATAACACCTCTTTACTGGGGCAAACCTTGGGATTTGTTTGCTAGAGACACCTAGTTTTGAGCTACTTTCTTAGTGAGTTCCTCAATTGATGTGGATTGCGAAGAAGAGAGGCTAGAGGCACTATCTGAATCTTTGTAGATTTTGGAAAGCTCTAACTCCTCCCCTAGGTTATCCTCAATGTCGATGCACATGCGTACACACTCTTCTATAGTCCTAGGGTCCTTCAAGTACACATATGACCTCAATTTGGTACTTAGCAATCCATCCAAGAATAAAGCCACTTGTTTGGGTGGTGTGGGTAACTTAGGAATAGGGCATCTCTCAAGATATTGCCTAAATCTTCTTCCTGCAAGTCTCACGGTCTCTTGAGGGGTCTGCTTGAAGCTATGGATCAATGAGGAAGTATTATGCCTTATGCCACTTTTAGAGAATTTAGTGATGAAAGCCTCTAAGAGTTGGTCTATGCTCCTGAACTGTCTCTCATTCAATGGTTGAAACCACGTAAGGGCTGTGTTCCTAAGGATTAGACCAAAGGCATTATATTGCGTGAATAGGTCCTCAACTTGTTCAACTCTCAAGACTTGCCTAAACTCGGCCACATGATCATATGGGTCTCCTGTACCATCAAAGTTGTTCTTCATGGACTTAACTAGCTGTGTTGGTCTCAAAGTCCTCGTGTGCTCTCTAGGTCTTGGTAGAGGGAATTCATCCACATTTCTTTGGTTTCTTGGGACTCTAAGTCTCTCAGGTTCCACTCTATCCGTTTTCGTTCTCGTTCTTTCCCTTCCCATTGGGTTGGCAAAGCTTACCTCTGGCCTATCTCGACATCTATCCCTTTGAGCTCCATGAGCTTGGGACGTTCCAGCTCCTTGGTGGCCAAAAGAGACATTAGATCTTGGTTGGGGAAAAATAAATTCTCCCTTCCAAGTGTATGCATGCCTACCATGCTCTGTGACCACAAATATTCTTTCTGAAGCGTTGTCTAAATAGGTCACCTTGCCTGGACTATCAGGATCCTTGAATTCATAGATCGTGATCGTTCCTATCTCATTAGGCTGATCAGACTTGTACCTCCAAAAAGCTTCATCAGTCTCTCGGTGCAAGAGTAGATCTATACTTTTGTTGTCCTGGGGAATCCATTCGGGATTGAGGATTCTCGTTAGAACTGATTTACCTCGAGGGGTCCTGGGCTCTCCACCTATGTTTCCTTGCTCTAGGTCACTTATGTCCGTCTCAGGGATCACATTCCCAAATTCGTCTGTCCTATCTGAGTGACTGGTGACTACGTATATTGTTCCTTCTTTGTCCAAGTATGCTCCATTTTCAAACTTGACAGCTGGGTGTTCTAGCCCAATGGATTGATCTCGGTTTTTGATTTGTACCACAGATCTTCCTAGGCCGTCCTCATAGATGCTAGCACCTAATCGGTTGGTCCTAAGGTATTCCAGCTGCGTCTTGTAGGGGCCTTCCACCCTATACAAATATGGCACACCTGAACTTCCCGTAGGTCTCTCCATACCTTGAGACATCTCTGATTCACTAGTCTCAGAGCTAGGGTAATGTGAAAATTGGCTCAACTGTTGGGCCCAAGACCTAGCAGTGTGATTGACACTAGCCTCTGAAGACCTAAGACTTTGTCTATCTCTGCCTAGATGTCGTCCTGATCTAAGGTTCATATGCCTGAATGAACAACCCCTATTTTTGCCCAAGTACAACCTCGTTGCTGAGTTCTTTTGTATCAGTTACTTGATTCCTTTTTATGTTGATTATCGTGTTTTAAGCTCTTGTTTGTATTACATCGTCAGGAATACTTGAGTGACTTTTCCGCACTTTAAGTTGATCGTCCACGTTTAGTTCTTTTCCTTTACAGTTATCTTCACACATAGGTTATGTTTCTGCTTGAGCTTGAGTACTTAGGTAGTCTTCAACTTGATATGTGCCTATCGTCACCTGACTTACTGCTAATACTATTCGCACTTAGCCTAAGCTAGGAATTGATAAAGGAAGTTGAGAATATTCCAACCTTACTTGCTGATCCCTTGCCCTTTGGTGCTCAAGAACCCGGTTCTCAAGCTTGCAAAAAGCCTTGCTTTAGATGCCCTCAAGTGCTCTTAATGGACCTGTAAAAGTCCCAAGGTTAGCGCAAGACTTAGATTCAAATGACACAATAGACCACTTTCATGCATGTAACTCACAGACCAAATTGTCCTTTGCCTTTATGGAAAACAATCATAAGGATCCCTCAGTTTTCCTACCCCGGGGTATGGTCGACTTCAAAATAACCTATCTAATAATCCTGATATTAATTTTACCATAATCAGTGGAAGTTTTTGGTAGTACTCCCCACGAGCTTTCCAACAAAACAAAAATCACAGCAAATGGATTTCGTATGAGAAAGTTATGACTGTTCAGGGTTCTAGGGTTAAAACAGGGATCAAACAAGCTAACAGTTCACAGGATTTTTCTCAAAACACACATGTAGGGACCTCACAAAATGCCAATTAATTGATCAATATGCCCAAAATTATCCCCAAACCTTGGAATAACAAAACCCTAAATTTTTAGCCGAAAAAGCCTGTCAATCGCGATCGATAAGTATGTCAATTGCGATTGACAGAGGTGTCCGTCGGGGCCTGTCGATCGCGATCGACACGTCAGTCGCGATCGACAGTGTCAATTGCGATCGACAGAGTCGGTCGTGAGCCTGTCAATTGCGATCGATGGTGTCAATCGTGATCGACACTTTTTTTGAGATTTTTGCCATGATTTCAATCGATCGGGGATGTGTCAGTCACGATGGACACGTGGCAACGTGAGTTTTGGTGTCAATTGTCAACTTTCAGTGGATCGCGATCGACAGTGTCAATCGTGATTGATTGAATCCTACGTGGTAGTCGGTCGGTCATGGGGTCTGTCGATCGTGATCGACACGTCTGTCGGTCACGATTGACAGGTCTCTCGGTCGCAATTGGCAGGTCTGTCGGTCGCGATTGACAGAGGAACTCGAAATCTTTTTACTGTGTTTAGTGATTTAGGATGTGCTCATTATGCTTGTCCTAGTGGTGCACTTTGTTTTACCAAAAGATCAAATTTTTTGTCGATCACGATCGACAGAGGTCTGTGACACAGAGACAGTTTCGAGCTTGTCCGTACCTGTGCAGCCTGCTGGAGATGGTGGGATAGCCAGATCTTGCAAGAAAACTCAAGAAACATGCAAAAAGAGTACACACAAATCGCTCTCTCGCTCTCTCTCACAAGTGAAATGAGGGAAATGGAAGGGGGAAGGTGATATGATCAAAAACTAAAATTTTTCGCGAAGATGGAGATGGAGGTGGGAGATGGTGAGGATGATGATGGTGATGATGATGGTGAATTAAGAAAGAGAAAAATAAGAAAAAGTAAAGAAATTGCCTACAACGCCAACGTCTCAACTCTACGTCTTACCATCACACGCTCGTCCTTAAAGCTCGATCCCCGGCAACGGCGCCAAAATTTGGTTTAGCTCAGTGATGAGCAGCACCTCCTTTAATGTCAATCCGGGAAGACATGAGGATGGTATGAAGACCTCGAACAAGTGATGGCACAAGTGCGTGAGTGAGAAGCACACTAACATGCACACACATACACACACACGCGCACACACGGCAAGAACAAAGAGGAGGACAATGGAGTTCTTTTAGATTAGTTCCAAAATGCTCATACAAGTTCAAATCTATTACAAGCTAACCTCAAAAATGAGCTCTCTAGCTCTATTTATAGTTTTTGACTAGTTTTTGGCCCTGTCCAAACCTAGTGTTCGGCCTAGTTAAAAATTAGGTTCTCTGGCCTATTTGGAGGTTCAAACGGAATCTAAAAAGTGTGAAAACTGATAGGTAGGTACTTCTAAAGCTCCTCAAGCTCAAGGACTCCTTGGTTTGCACAAAATGGAGCTACAAAAATATGAAATGATATTTACAATGGTTTTTAGTGATGAAAATCACTATTTTTGTAGGGATTTCTTCTAACAGTTTGACATACATTTCTTGGAGCTCCCTACTTGCTCCTTCTTCTTGTGTGCCCACCTCTTGGATGCATGAAAAGTTTAGATGGCCTACTTGCCAGATCTTCTTTGACTACTCTGTCTGCTTTTGCCTTCTCTTCGTGCTGACTCCCTTCGTTGGCTTCCTTGTCTTATGAGTTCTTCAGTTCCTTGACTGCTGCCAACAATCGTGTTTTTCACGATTCTGTGATGAGAATCGTGTTTTTGATGATTCTGTGGAAAGAATCGTGTTTTTTCAGGATTCTGTGATGAGAATCGTGTTTTTCACGATTCTGTGGAAAGAATCGTGTTTTTCACGATTTTGTGATGAGAATCGTGTTTTTCACGATTTTGTGATGAGAATCGTGTTTTCACGATTTTGTGATGAGAATCGTGTTTTTCACGATTCTGTGGAAAGAATCGTGTTTTTTCAGGATTCTGTGATGAGAATCGTGTTTTTCACGACTCTGTGGAAAGAATCGTGTTTTTTCACGATTCTGTGATGAGAATCGTGTTTTTCACGATTCTGTGGAAAGAATCATGTTTTTCATGATTCTGTGATGAGAATCGTGTTTTTCACGATTCTGTGGAAAGAATCGTGTTTTTCACGATTCTGTGGTGGGAATTGTGTTTTCCACGATTCTGTGGAAAGAATCATGTTTTTCACGATTTTGTTCCGAGACAATCGTGATTGCTCACAATGGTTAGAAAACACGATTTTCTTATGAAAATCATGCTCTAGGAATCGTGATTTTGTGTTTTGTTCAGAGAATCGCGATTTTGTATTTGACTATAGAATCGCGATTCTGTGCAGACTTTGAAATTTTTGAGGTTCTTGATTTTTAAGTTTTTGTCTCTTCAATAGAATCGCTTTCGTAAACTTTTAACATGCAATGAAAGAGTTTAATCAATACTATTATTTTTTCCACTAAAAGCTCAAAAATCAAAACATCGCGATTCCATGTTTTTGGCTATTTTGTGTGTTCTTGTGTTCTCATGATCATATAAAATTTGAAGCAATGCAAAAAAATGTATTGAGAATTCCTTACCTTGCTTGCTTGATACACAAATCTCCAAAAGCTTGTGGTTGTAGACAATCGCGATTCGGTTCGACTCTCACTCTCTCTCTTCCTCACTCAAAATGAGTTTTCTTCTGAGATTCCTGGGTTTTATAGATTTCACACAATTGCGATTCTGTGCAATTTCCTCAGAATTTTCACTTTTTACTTGTCCAATTTTTATTCTTCAACAATTTTATGGTTTTAATCCACAATTCCTAACTTTTCATCACTAGTCACTCCCTTTATCCCACTGGTGAAAATCACGATTCTGTACTTAATTTCTACTTTACCCACTTGATGCTCAATCCTCACTGATTTTTTTTTTTTAATTTTATTTTCTTCACTTACTCAACTTAGTGAAGCCTCTTACAATTACCTTCCTCAAAACCCAAATATGCACAATAATTCAAATTTTTTCCTCTTACAAAGAATTGTGATCCTGTGCAGAGAATTGTATTTTTCTATACTTCTTGTTTTTTGCAATTTTGAGTCTTCTTTCCTCTTAATCCTCTTCAAGATGCTTCACCAACTCCAAATTACTTATCACCTGTAATTTTACATCATTAAGAAAAATTAGCAATCTTGTGAAGAGAATGGTGTTTTTCTGAATTTCCAGTTTTTTTTTTTAGTTTTTTGGCTTTCCTTTACACTTGGTCCCCTTTACTCTTACAACAACACTTCAATCCACCCTTCTAAGGAAAAAAGAAATTTGTTTGAATTTTTAAATGGATTTTATGAATTTTTTTAGTATTTTGCCCTAAATTAAGGTAAACACTTCACTTAGGGTTTGTTGTTTAGTGATCTATTGATCCTGTGTTTCCTGATTGGTTATACTCCTTTATGCTTTGCTATCTAATCAGTTCATGAGCAAAACTTCCCCAAAGAAAAATGTGCTGAGAAGTGCAAATATCAATTTATGCAAAGATAAACTCAAACATTTTTTTTTTCAAGATGCAAATAAACTTTTTCTCAAGATTATTGCTTTACCTTGTTTAACAAATGGATCTTATCTACTTGCATCTAGCTACTTTACTTGACTTTTCTCAATGCAATCATGTTATCTATCCCAAGATCAACAATTTTGCTTGGTACCTGGTCAAAAAGCACTCTACAAATGCAAAGATAGACACATTTTACGTTATCTTCATTTTTCTTGATTCAATTTTTCACTCACCTGCACTTTACTCTCAAAAAATGATATGAGCAACTATCAATTTGCAAGAATTTCATCACTTCTTATTCTCAAAAGATTATCTATTGCTTTCTTTTCCCAAAAGACAAACAAAGAAACCTACCTTTTCATGTTTCCATTTCTTGATTAACGAGTATTACCTTTTCAATGTGTTCAATACCATCAACAATAGAAGATCCAGCAAGGTCCAACTTCAATGAAGCTTTTGCTTAACTCCCTAGCAACGGCGCCAAAAAATGTTTGTTGTTAGCCTTTGGAGTTGTCCTCTCCAATCATTTTAGCATAAAGAATCAACAATACATCTTATATTTGTCAATCCTGGAAGTATACAAGAGACCACAACCCCTTCTAGATGATAGAATCCAAGAAATAAGAGAAAACTGGCTAGATTTTTGAGAAATGATGAAGATGAAGAGGATTTTCTAGGGTTTTGATTATCTTGAGCAAAACTACATCATTTCCAATGATCTTGGTGTCTAAAATGTGTTATTTTCTCAGCAGAACAGAATCATGAAGTCAAATCTCAAAAATGATACCTGTAACCTCCAGACGAGACAATCGCAATTCTATGGAAACTTACGATTTTCATCTCCAGCACTATTCTTCAGCAATTTCTCACTCAACACATTATGAAACAACTCTCTTCATACACATTCATCAGAAATACACAATAGAAGCTTGCAAATTCCATGGATACACATAGAATAGATTCAACAAATCAAAGAAATTCACACAAAAGGAAGAATCACGATTTTCTGCAGGAAACTCTTCTCATTACTTGGATAGCATCAAATACAATTAACCAACCCTCTCAAAATAGAGGAAATTATCTTTCATACATTTTCAAGTGTCCCTTTTCACACTTGAATTTTGGTCCTTTTCCTTTCTAATCTAAAAATATGCTATCTAAGAGTTTCCAAAAATTCTAGAAAAATTACATATGATTCTAATTTACATGAGGAAGACTCTTCCTCATTTTTACATCATTTGCATAAATATTTCTATAAATTTTTTGATCATTTTACAAATATTCCTCTTCAAAAAAAATGCTTCTTTTAACAGGGTCCAAGGGGGCCAAGGGGCCCCCTGATTGGGGGGTTCTAGGTGGCCAGAGGGCCCCCTGGTGGGGGTCCGGGGGCAACGCCCCCTGCGTGATGGTAAAGGGAATATTCCATGGAATATTCCTTGTCAGAGTCAGAAATGATTTATATTTGTTAGGTCAATTCAACTGGTCTAAGCCGTGTATGGTAATTACACGGACGGTGGCCGCCCACGCTCTATCGCCCATGTATAGCCGTCCACAGGCCACCGATGATCCTATATAGACATGACTTCTGCACTAACTGAGACATCGAATTGTGCTAGCATACCTCTACCTTGTATCTCCCTATCTAGAGTTGTCTAGATCACCATTTAAGCTCTACCTTGAGAGCGCACGGGTGGACAATGCCATCATCTTTGTACTTGCTGTTAGTAGAAAATTGTTGAGATTCTCCTATATCTGTTATCTTTTCTGTTACTGCTCCTGTGTTATATTGCGTAACTATTGTCTTACATGGTATCAGAGCCATAAGGTTCGAATAGCTTGAGAAGTATCACTATTTTAGCCTACTATCATAATAGAATATCAGTAGATTATTCGAGTGATTACATGATGGATTCATCGTCGAACAATGGTCTGGGTGCTTCAGCTAATGTTAATGCTGCACCTATTCAAATTCACCCACTTGCATTCACTGAAGGGAAGCTGGAAACCAACTATACACTCTAGAAGTTCAAAATTTCTGTAGTTTTGGACTCCTATGAATTACTTGACACTGTCATGGGACTGATGGGATTGGATCCAAAGCCTATACCAGTTGAAGATCCAACAAATTCAAGATTGATGATTCATCCAGATCCAGATCTTCTACGAGCTTGGAAGAGGCAGAATGCTGATGCATTATGTGCAATTGTCACTAGTGTAAGTGATTCTGTGCTTACTTTAGTTCAACATACTATTAAAGCACATGAGGCTTGAGGCATATTGACTCGTCAATATGAGACTAAGAACCACATTAGGATACGTAATTTATAAAATCAGTTGGCCAATGAAAAGCATTCTAATTCTGAAAAGGCTGAAGATTTTATCAAACAGATAAAACATCTTCAAGATCAATTGGCTGCAGTTGGTGTTGTTATAACACCAGAAGAGCTGGCTCAAAGATGTGTACGTGTTCTTCCAGCAAAGTATGATGGATTAGTAACAACCCTTAACACTCTGGTAAGACCAACTCCCCTCACATTTGAAGAGTTTTGTGCTATGCTTTTAGAAGAAGAGATGCGGTTGAAGAATCGACAAACTACAAGTGATGCTGCATTCTCAGCAAATGCAAAAGGTAAAGGCTCTTCTGATGGATCAAAGAAGAAGCCAAAGAAGAAAAAGTTCACAGGAGGTTGCTTCTATTGTGAAAAGAAAGGCCATGCCATCAAGGATTGCAGAAAGAAGCAAGCTGATGAGCGGAATGGGACTATAAAATCATCGTGGAAGAACAAAGAGTCTGCAAACAACACAGAGCTAGAACTATGGGTAGCTATTGAAGAGGTATGCTCATCTGCTCAAGCTCGTGTTGATGAACCATGGATTTTAGATAGTGGAGCTTCTTGCCATATGACCAGTAAAAAGGATTGGTATAGTTCCCTAGTGTCTCTGTGGGAATCCATCAAAGTAGTGGTGGGAAATGACTCCAGGTGTCCAGTGGAAGGAACTGAAACCATCTCTTTTATCACTTCTCTAGGTGTTGAGAAAAAGTTATCTCATGTTCTTTATGTACCTACACTTAAAAGAAATTTGTTGTCAGTTTTTGCAATAACAGATCATGGACTCAAAGTTCACTTCAATAAGAGTGGTGCAGAAGTCATGGATTCATCAGGTAATGTAGTAGGTAAAGGCATAAGATAAAGATGTAAGCAGGTTATGGCACCAATGATTTGGGCATCTCGGATTTGCAGTTTTGAAGGATATGCAAAGAACAGGGATGGTTGCTCATTTGCCTGAATTTTCAGAGTTGCAGGAACCTTGTGAAGCTTGTATGATGGGCTAGCAACAACGAAAGGCATTTCAAAGAGAGACGAGCAATCAATCTCAAGCTCATCTAGATGCTGATCTCTGCGATAAAATATCTACACCTGCTTTAGGAGGATCTTTCTACTTTTTGCCGTTAGTCGACGATTATAGTAGAAAGATGTGGGTTTATTTCATTTGAGAGGAAGGATAATGCTTTTGAAAAATTTAAAACATGGCATAAGTATGTGGAAAATGAATCGGGAAGGAAACTGAAGAAATTCAGAACAAATAGAGGAGGTGAATTCTTGTCAACAGAATTCAACAATTACTATAAGGAGCATGGTGTGAAAAGACAACTTACCACAACTCATACACCTCAACAAAATGGCGTTGTTGAGCGCAGGAACAATATAGTAGTTGAAATGGCTCGTTGTATGTTAAAGGCTCAAGACATGCCAGATTCATTCTGGGCAGAAGCAGGCAATACAGTAGTATACATTCTCAATCGAAGCTACACAAAAGCACTGAAGGGAATGACTCCTCAAGAAGCATATTCTGGTAAAAAGCCTTTGGTTTTGCATTTCGGAATTTTTGGTTGTTTCTATTATGCACATATTCCTGATTCAACAAGATCAAAGTTGGATTCAAAAAGCAAAAAGTATGTCTTCCTAGGATATAGTGAAGAGTCTAAAGCATACAGATTGTGGGATCCTGAGGCAAGGAAGATTTTTGTCAGCCGAGATGTGGTGTTTGATGAACGACCACACTTAGTAGAAGATAAAGGTAAATCTACTATCTCATCAAACGGAGAAATATCTCACCTTGTGCCTATCAAAAGGCAGGTTAAAGTTGAGGAGGAAGAAACATCTGATGGAGAAATTTCCTCAATAAAAAGCCAACCAGTTGTAACTGCACAGCGTAAGCAACTACCAAAGTGGGCACAATAACTCTTTGATGATCACAATCCACATGTAGATGTACCAGAATCATCCTCGGATGGATTACGAAGATCAAAGAGAATAGAGGAGCAAAGAAGACCCTCAGAACACATTGTTAACATGGCTCTAATGGCAGATATCATGGGCTCGATAAAGGAACCTACCACCATTGAAGAAGCCCTTGATGATTGTAGCTCAGTGATGAGTAGCACCTCCTTTAATGTCAATCCGGGAAGACGTGAGGATGGTATGATGACCTCGAGCAAGTGAAGGCACAAGTGCGTGAGTGAGAAACACACCAACATGCACACACACACACACACACGTGCACACACGGCAAGACAAAGAGGAAGACAATGGAGTTCTTTTAGATTACTTCAAAAATGCTCATACAAGTTCAAATCTATTAGAAGCTAGCCTCAAAAATGAGCTCTCTAGCTCTATTTATAGTTTTTGACTAGTTTTTGGCCCTGTCCAGACCTAGTGTCCGGCCTAGTTAAAAATTAGGTTCTTTGGCCTATTTGGAGGTTCAAACGGAGTCTAAAAAATGTGAAAACTGATAGGTAGGTACTTCTAAAGCTCCTCAAGCTCAAGGACTCCTTGGCTTGCACAAAATGGAGCTACAAAAATATGAAATGATATTTACAATGGTTTTTAGTGATGAAAATCACTATTTTTGTAGGGATTTCTTCTAACAGTTTGACATACATTTCCTGGAGCTCCCTACTTGCTCCTTCTTCTTGTGTGCCCACCTCTTTGATGCATGAAAAATTTAGATGGCCTACTTGCCAGATCTTCTTTGACTACTCTGTCTACTTGTGCCTTCTCTTCGCTCCGACTCCCTTCGTTGGCTTCCTTGTCTTGTGAGAACTTCAGTTCCTTGACTGCTGCCAACACCACCCCCCTCTCTCACGTCTGTCGTCTCTAACAGACCCTTGTTGAGTGGGCCGTTGGATGTAGTACTCCACAACGTCTGTGGCTAAATGATGTTCTGCCATTCTCAACCCTTTGGCCAAATCAGTGAGTAGGGCATCCTAGTCTACTAGCCCTAGAACTTTTGGATGTGGCATATGTAGCTTTTTTGAATGTAGAGCTTGTTCCACCGCAAATAACTGTAATAGGTGAGATGGTCTGGGAATGAATATCTCTGAATGATATTCCCAGAACCCTGTGATGAACATTTCTTCACACGTCTGTTTGAAGCAGGCAGGTAGATACTTTATTCGAGCATGCCACGCATATACGACATTAATGGATGGTGTGGTGCTCATATCGTAGACAAGGTCCTGATTCCCTTCATTAAATCCAAGAGCCGAAAGATGAGGTTCTTTGATATTCTTAAACGTCCTGAATGTAACCAGCATGAGCTCAAAAATTTTGAGGCACCTCTGTGCCATGATATCTGGTATGTTCTTGAATCTGATTGCCCAGTGTCGGATGGTTGAAATCATTTAGTTGACTGTGGGTTGGCCTCTAGGTGGGGCTAAGTAGACATAATTGAGCCATTTTTCACATCCTTTGACTGTCAGCACTGTTTTTGTGTACTCCGGCCAAGACCTTCTTCGAAAGACAGGGCAGTAGCAGGGATTATACTTGATATATAAAGGCATGTTATTCCACGTGTGTACCATCTCAGGGTAGGTTTCGAGCAGACGGATCCTCCAAGTAGGTTGATGTACATTCCCCTGTGTGGCACTTGCAGGGATGTCATCCGGTGCAAACTGTGTCAACGAGGTTGGTTCTTTTGATGTGCGTTGCTTGATTTCAGCATTGTAATCTGCCATTAATACACAGAATGGAACATACAAATCATTGGATGTGCCAATCCACCTATGATGGGAGAGGTTTCTGAATTAATCCAATTTTATGACGACTTCCTCCAATCGTGACATAGACGCTATCTGAACTGCAACTCTCTCATCATGGGTTGTAGCAACCTTCTCTAACCATTGCATCCATTCAGGAGCTTCGATCTCAATCGTGTCCATTCCTTCTGCTGTTTGCTTACCTCCGGGTGCTGGCATGGGAACATATGGGTCTTCAAAAGTCTCCTCCACTTCGATTGGCACTAAGTCTTCAGGTTCCGGTTCCACCAGGGGAGAGGGTTGACGCTCGTATTGAAGAACTTTACTTCATAGTTCTTCTAGTTCTGCTCTGAGTTCTGCGACTTCTTCAGATGTGTCGGCTGCTGTTGTGACTTTGCTTGGTGACTCCTGCTGAGTTGCCAGTTGCTTTAGTAGGTCATCTCTTTCTCTTTCTAATGCTGCGTGGGCTTCCAGGAGGTCGGAATGGGTTTCCAAGATGATTTGCATATTTTCAGATGGGATAGTCTTGAATTTCTCTGGGTCGATTTCCTGCGGTGAACCCTCCATTGCTGCTTCCAGGTTTTCCTCGTTCTGTTTCTGTAGTCGTTTGTTTTCTTCAAGTGCTACGGACATGTGCTTCTGTAATAAGGCAAGATTGTGTCGAAGCTTGAGATTTTCTGTGATCTGAGCGTGTAACATGTCATCGAGTTGTTGTTTCTCTTCAGTATCTGACTGGGGTGGATTGGCAACTAGTTGATCATGTTGTGCTTGCAATGTAGTATACTGCTATTGTAATAGCCGCTTCTCCTTCTCTAAATCAATGAATCTTGCTTGGAGCGTTTCATGGTCTCTGAAAGAGGCTCGCATGCTGTGCGTCTAGGTGCTGGTAATGCTGTTGTAGTTGAGACATACACTGGTACATATTAACAGGGGTGGATGCGGGAAATGTGTTGAATGCAGAAGGGAAGGGAAAAGGGAATGGGAGCATGTATGCTGTGCTTGTAAAGGGTGATGTTGGTGGTGGGGGAATGGGAGATTGTGGACGTATGGGGGGAGGGAGAGGTGCGGAGGTGGGTGATATGTCCATGAAATCAAAAGTGGATGCAATCGTGGGAGTGATTGTGAACATGGGAATTGTGGGTGCGGTGATGGTGGTGAAGGTGTAAAGTGGTGTGTGTAGTTGTGAATATGAATCGCCAGGAAGTGTGATCGGGGGAACGGGGTTTTCTGTGGCTACAGTTAGAATGACAGTGTCAGTGGTAGTGTATACAAGAGGGGTGGTCATCGGTTGTGCAGGTTGTGCGGGTTGATTGATGGTCTGTGATTCGGTATGGGAAGTGGACCTTGAGGCGGTGACAGTAGTGGTTTCACTAGTAGTGGGAGGTGAAGGTGGTGGAGTTGGAGGGAGAGGAGGTAAGGGGGGTGACGGGGGTGCACTGGATGTATGGGCTTCCTCAGTGTCATGAATGGTATGAGCTGTGCTTGTGGTTGTGGATGTGGTGCCCTGTGGTTCTGATACTAATACATTCATTTGTTTTCCTGATCGAGGGGGGCATCTGCCGTATCATCATTCCGATCTTCGTGAATATGCGAGAGCGGTATGCACCATCTTAGGTACCCCCAACGCATCCGCTATCATATCAAGGGTTGCTCGGTATTGCTCGTCCACACCTTCCTCCTCAAGGATTTGGTTCATGAGGGCTTTTCCTGTTGCCAGGGACAGTTTGTGTTGTTCTTGAACTCGGTTGATGGTATCATACAGCTTTTTCAATTGCTTCATATAAGCCAAGGCACCATCAAGTTCTTGTAGAAATTCTTGCTCATATTCTTGCTCTTCTTCATCGGACAGTCCCTCTCGTTCCTCCTCTTGCTCCTCTTCTTCATCACCATCCACTTCCACTACTTCTGGTTGGACTGGATGGAGTTGGTCTGTGACTGTCTGCTGCCCGCTTGCCTGCTCTGCCTCCACTTCTAAATTCATAGTATTGATTATTCTGGCTACCTCTTCATCAGTTAGATCTTCCAATGTAAAGCCATGAGGGAACTCTAAGTTGGTTGGTATAGGTGGAAACACGAGATTCGGTCCGTCCATGCTATGTCTTGGTAATCTGATAGTGAAGGGTTGCACACGCCTTGGAAGCCGTGGAGTTGTCTCTGGTGTCAGTGTCGCACCGCGGGCCTGTGCACAGGGTATCTGAACTGCGCCTCTCATTTTCTTGGATGGAGGCCCTGCGGTGGATAGTCTACGTTGGAATTCTTGCATCTTGGTCCAAATAAGTGCCCTTTGAACTGGCACATCATATGCTAAGCATCTGTAAACAATCCTTGTGAGAGCACAACATCCATACAATACTGACTTAGGCTTCTTATACCACCGTTGATGAGCCAAGTGGATTTGGTCAATAATCGAGTGAGGCATGTTGATTGACAAATCGAAGGCATCTGCTAAATATAGACTGAACCATATCTTCTTGGGTGGCATTGTGAACCTCTCTTGAGCGGGGAATGTGAAATGTTGCATGCACATCCGAAGATGAACGACAATAGTAGGTGTCATTGCCACCATGTCCTTTAGTTTCGTCGGATTCCTGTTCTTCATGTTGTCGGGGACCATAGTCTCTTTCTCGATGGGAATGTGCATACCTTTCATGTCGAGAGCTTCCCTCACCAAGTTGTTCATCAATTTGAACCGCTTCATCTCATTGCCCCTTGTGAGAGATGGGAGGACAAAGGTGATGTTTCCCTTTTTCTCTTTGCTCGGAGTGAGGGTGCTAATCAAATACGAGCACCTTAGAAAGTCGGGCTTTGGCAATTGGGCTTTGAAGTAATCGTATAGTCCCGCCTTCTTCCATATCGGTTTCAATCCTTCATTATTTTGCAGTCTCTCAAATTCCCTAGTGAAGAAGTGATACCTGCCCCAGCGCCCGTTGAATTCTATCTCTGCCTCCCACAGGTAAGTGCCTTCTCCGAGAGGTCCTGCCACGTCACTGAACCAATGTGAGTTTTTGCTGACTGGCATTGTGTGCCTCTGTGGAGGATTTTGCACCGGTATGGCATGTAATTCTCTCAATGCCACTGGACGTTCCTTCAATTCCTCCTCAATGGGAAGACTTTCAATGTCCACAATCTGAGGGCTGGTGCCTGCCTGGAGCTAGTTCCTGCAGCCTCGGCCATATTCAAGGGACTGATCACCAGTTCTGTGAGAATATACAAATGAATGTTAACATTGCAAATGGACACCAAGTGGTCACGTGTCCCCGTTACAACATTAACATGAGGTTTTAGTGATATGTTAGTTAGTCAGTGAGTGCTTAGTGATTGTGGGTGTGGTTAGTGGATGGATTGTCCTAAGAGCTAAATGGAAAGATGTAGTGTGAGAATGATGCAGTTAGTATGTGGTGGTGAATTTACAAATGGGGTCGGGGGGTTTGTTACATGCTTTGGGCTGCCAAACAAACAAAATGGTTGTTGGTCTTGATTTTGTGGAGACTCTGGAGGGCTTTATAAGAGTGTCTGCTTGGAAATGAGGCTTTTTAGGGACCCATTTACAAGTGATTCTACTTGTGCCCATGGGAGAATATGTGTTCGTGCGTGATGTATAAGAATGGGTATCAGATGTTCGAGTGAGTGAACCATGTTATACAAGGTGTGGCCTTGGTGTAGCTATTTGAGCCCGCAAGCAAGCCTTAGGCACCCAAATTTGTCTTGATTGTGGGCTAGCCCTCATCGACTTCTTGGGTACCCAAATAAACCTCACTTTCACAGAAGAATTTTTGGACGACTTCTTATTAGTGTCGTGTTGTTGATCACTAATAGAAAGTTGAGCCAGTTGTGGTGGCTTGACCACAATAAGATGCTCGCCTTTCCGTACCCACACTTGTTTTCTTGGTTGAGACACTGTGCATCGTATTTTCTTTGTGCCTCGAGCATAAGTCGGTTGCTTCTTCTGCATTTGATCCGCCTTTGGTTGCTGCATCCTTGTGGCTTTTGGCAAAGAAGGGAGTTCCATTGTACCCTTAATTTCTTTGTTGAGACAATCATCCCTCTGCATCACATAGTTTTGGACAAGAATAGCATTGTCAGCTTCATGTGTACCCCTGGAAGGACCATGAGTCTGTGCCTTTCCTAGTTCCTTGAGTGCTCCATTATCTAACTCAACAGTAATTCGACTCTGCATTTTGGCCAAACACCATCTGAAAAGGAGTGGCTTGGAGTACCATTTTATAGGCAACTCAGTATGCCCAAACAACATGGTGTAGCTGTTTGTCCCAATCAGAGCGTTTATTATTCACTAGTTTGGTCAACACATTGCACAGAATCTTATTTGTGCTTTCGGCTTGCCCATTAGCTTGTGGGTGATAGGGAGCAGACTTCTTGTGTACCACCAATAATTCTTGGAGAAGATTTTCAATAACTTCATTCAAGAAGTGGGTGCCTCTATCACTTACTAGCTCTATGGGTAGCCCGTATCTAGTGAACACATTCTCAAATAAGAACTTAGCGGTCGTCTGAGCATCATTCTTTGTCGTAGCTTTTACCTCTACCCACTTGGTTAGATAGTCTGTGGCCACAATAATATATTCCACATGTGAACCCTTAGCTGGGGAATTAATCGGACCAACAAAGTCTATTCCCCACTTAGAGAATGCACGTCCACCCATCATAGGTTTCAGAGGCATCTCATCTTTGCGTATAGGATACTGATTTCGCTGACAAACATCACATCTCTTCACATAGGTATGTGCATCCATGTGAAGGGTAGGCCACCAAAGTCCCGGAAACACGATTGCCTTGATCACCCTATCTGGTCCAAAGTGTCCTCCTGCTACACCCTGGTGAGCAGTTTCCAAGATCTTAAGATACTCACTCTCATGGACACATAGCCTCAGGTAACCATCTTTACCACGCTTGTATAAATTATCACCAATAAGTGAGTAGTCTAGGGCTTCTTGTTCTAAACTTCTTTGCCTCGTCAGGGTCATATCTTGAGGGAATGTTTTCGTTCTTAGGAAGGCTACTAGTGGTTCACTCCAATCTGGCACTATGGAAACTTGATAAAGAGTGGCATGCTCCACGGGTGGTTTAGTGCAACAGATTGGGCATTCTTTACACATTTTATGTACGTCAGCTTCCATAGTAGGCCAATGCACTCCAAATCTCCTTAGTGTCTGTAAAGTTCTCTGCTTCGAATGGTGTTGCTCTAATGCACCTATATGTGCTGATTGCAACCATTTTGCATACTCATCCTCTTCCACACAACAAGCCAATATCCCTAGATCTGTCTGCTTGTACATACTTCCTGCCATGATATGGTACTTCTGGGCTTTTACTACTTCCTTATCTTGAGTGTTTATAATTGGATGGTTAGGCCCGTATGTCAACACTGGCACTAATGGCTTAGCCCACTGAGGTACAACTTCCAAATTAAACAGGTAAGCATCAGGAAGGTCATCTGACACTCCTTGTGGGGCTTCTCCAGATGTGAGCCTAGAGAGATGGTCTGCTCTCAAGTGAGTCTTCCCTTTACTCACCACAACTTCAAAGTCGTATTCCATTAGTAAGAGAAACCATCTTACTAATCTACCTGTATTGCATGGCTTGTTTACCAAGTACAACAGTGCTTGATGATCAGTAAAAAATTTAAACTTATTTGCAAGCAAATAGTGTCTAAACTTTTTAACTACATATACCATGCCTAATCCTTCTCGTTCAGTGGTGGTATAGTTTCGTTGAGCTGCATTCAATTGTCTACTAGCATAGGCAATTGGAAGATCCATATTACCTTCACCAATAGGTTGTGCGAGCACACATCCAATAGCATAATTGGATGCATCCACGTGAACATGAAAGGGCTTATTCCAATCTGGTGTGGTCAAGATTGGTGCTGAACACAATCTCCTTTTGAGCTTATTGAAAGATTCCTCACACTCATTAGTCCACTCAAAGTTGGTCAAAAGTCCGTACAGAGGCTTGGCAATGATGGTGGCATCGGCAATAGACACAATGCCCAATGAAAGCTTGTACTTCCTTGACATTCTTTGGCCTAGGTAACTCTGCTATGGTTCTCACTTTCTCTTCATCAGTGGATATGCCATTCTTTGACACTATGTGTCCTAGAATCTTGCCTTGCCTGACCATGAAAACACACTTTTCTGGGTTCAGGCAGACTTGATATTCTCTACATTTGTCAAAGATTTGTTTGAGTTCTGGTATATGTGTCTGTCTGATGTTGGAATGCGCACAAAGATAATCAACATAGACTTCTAAATTCTTCCTCAGGAATTCTTTAAATACATGGCACATCAGTCTCTGAAAGGTTGCAGGAGCATTGGTAAGCCCAAATGGCATTACTCGAAAAGTAAATATACCCCATTCTGTGGCAAAAGCCGTCTTATGCTGATCTTCTGGGGCAATGGCTACCTGATTGTAGCCCGAAAATCCATCAAGGAAATTGTATACTTCCTTGCCTGCTACTCTTTCTAGTAGATGCTCGGTAATTGGAAGTGGATAGTTATCTCGAATGGTGGCTGCATTAACCTTTTTCAAGTTAATGCACACACGTAACTTTCCATTCTTCTTGGGCACCACTACGATGGGGGATACCCACTCAATGTGCTCAATTTCATAGATGAATCCAGCTTCTACCGGTCTATCTATCTCCTCTTTGATCTTAGCAGCATAATTATCGTTATATGTGTATGGCTTTTGCTTAGAGGGTTTTGCATTTGAGGTCATGGGAATTGTGTGTGAGCATATGTCTAGGTCAACACCCTTCAAGTCCTTGTAACTCCAAGCGAATACATCTCTGTATTCTCTTAGCAAGGCTATCAATTCGCGCTCTTCTTCTTCCGTCTGGTCATGTCCTATGTAAGTGCATCTCTCCTCACCTTCTTCTAGGGCCACCACTATTTTCTTGGTGGTTTCTTTGTTATCATAGGCCACTCCTGATTGTGCCTCGCGTTTATGCATTCTTATCATGACTCTCCTATCATCTATTTCATACTTTTTAAAATTGTCAGGGACCTCAAACAAAGATCCTTCCTCTTCTGGTGTGACTTCTCTCTTCTTTCTTTTCTTTCCTTCATTCTTAGGGGTCACTTGTGTGGTTAACCTTACGTCATTGGTGAGCTCTCCATGTCTGTGAGGTTGAAATTCTACTTCATAGAAGTATTCTTCATCTGATGCAAAAGGTGGGTCCATAATGATTGACTCTAGATCGGAGTCACTTGCATCCTCAATTGCATTAGGGCTAGGTTCACACTCTTCTAAAACTGCATCTCCCATGATTGGCTCTATGGAGAAGACTAAAATGTCATAGCCATCCTCATCACAGTGGGGTGTCCATTGTTCTTTATTGATGGCTACATCCATTGTTGCTAAAATTTCTGCCCAGCCGTGAGGTTCAAATTCTTCGTCCGAAAATACTACAGGTGCATAGGCTGGGTCTTGAATTGATCTATGTGTTTCCTTCGCACCTACCTCTCTGGCTTTTTCTCTCTTCTCTTCTTCTCTTGCCACTTTACACATCCATAGGTGTGTGTCTTCATGCATCCATGAGGATCCTGATCCTATGGAATGCACCGATTCCGTATCATCTTTAGCTCTATGGATCGGGTTCCACTGGATAGGAGGGACATCTCTATGAGAGTAATCCTTGAGATTGACTTTAGTCGTAACACCTAAGTGTTGGAAATACAAGGAATTGGTTCCCCAATCTTGTACTACTTGCAACTGTCGCATAAATGGTCTTCCCAAAATCATCTCATAGGCATGGTTCTTGCTAAAATCACATATAGCAAATGTGTGCTCAAACTCAACACCACATGTGGTGAGAGTTATTCCTTCTAGTAGTCCTAAAGGCCTCTCGATGTGACCATCAACCATCTGTAATTTCATTCTCGTTGGCCTGAGTGCTGGCTTGCCCCAACGCTTCCATAGGGAAGTGGTAGCAATTGCAACTCCTGCACCAGAGTCTAGAATTTCCTTGGTCGTGTATCCTTGATGAGTAATGGGAAGATAGGTGTTTCCTTCTTCACCTTCACACATATCTCCTATCTTGTCTATAGGAATTTCTGGCACTGTTCTATGTGATCCTACCTGGGAATGAGGTTTCACTATTGCTGGCACTTGATTGGCTACATGTTTCCAAAGCTCCGGCCTAACCTTGAGTAACTCTTCTAAAGTGAGATTACACTGCACTTTAGTATTCTTTACTACCTCCGTGTTCCTAGGTATGGCTAAGTCTTCATTTCTTACCATGACAGTGGGTGCTCGCATACACGTAGACTTTGCTTCCCATGGGCCTGTGAAGTGGGGTAATTCATGTAAAGAATTAGACTCGAAGTCTAATCTCTCTTGAGATTGGGTGATCTCCTGCTCCTCATAAATAGACGGAATATCTTGTGGGAATTGATCCTGTCATCCACAAGTTCAATGGGAGGAGGGACTTCACTTTCTTTTGCCCATTTTTCTTCTTGAATCTCTCGTAGGAATTCTAGTGTGTACCTATTCATAGAAGAAGAGGTGTCTGGCTCTATGGAGTTGGGCACATAAGCTTCCTGGGGGGGAATGCTTATTCTTTCGCTTGCCTTGTCCTTATTTGGAGGGGTGGGTTCCTTTTCCGATTGTGCAATTAACCTCTCCAATCTTTCTAGCAGTCCATCAAAGTGCAACTACGTCTTAGCTGAACTAGAGATGTTAAAGAGGCAACTGGCTTCAAACATGGTTTGAGCCAATTCCACCATCTTAGCACAAATTTTAGTTTGTTCAAGCTCTAGTTCCGCCCTAGGGTAACATTTTTCGTGATCCATCACGTTTGGCCCTTCTTGGATCCTGACCTGATATGCCTTGAGCATCATGTTTAGGTCCTCAAGAGTGGGATCTGCTAAGACTGATCCTACTCTAGGGGGTGGTGGAATTGTGTGAGGTGGGTTGGAAGGTGTTGGATCGGATGGTGATGGGAATGGTGGTGGTGGCATAGTGTGAGAGGGAGTTTGAGATGTGAGTTCAACTATCCTGGCTTTTGTATTTCTTAGGCTTTCCTCGAGTTCACTCATCTTCTTAGCCCATTGCCTCTTCATTCTTTCTCTACTATCTCTCCAGGCTCGGGTCCTCTTCTTGGTTAAGCTCTCAGTTTCACTAGCCTCAGCATTTTTTTCCTGGCCTGAACTTTGGTTCTGCTGCAAGGCTTGAGCTCTAGTGACTACCTGTACTGGTGCAGTGGAGGTCACACTTCCTGTAGAGTCTACTACTAACCCAATAACATTGATAGGAGTGATTTTTGGCATATTATTGGGATTCTTTGGGCAATCTCGTAAGAGCTTTCCGCAATCTTGACAAAAGCCTTGAATGGTTATCGATTGGGGTTGTGTGGGTGCAGGCATGGGGCAATCACGAATGAGGTGATCTCCCTAACATCTGTAGCATGGTCCTCTAGGGAATGGGGGTCTTACTTGCCTAGGTTGAGGTCTAGAGTTGGGGTTTGTGTACATGACATTTGCATACTTTGGATCCCAACTAGGTTCACTCGGCTCTTCAGAGTAATATGATTCATTATGCTCAGGTGACTGCATGTAGTAAGCCTGTGGACTATCTATGTGAGTGGAATCAAAAGTATGATCACTCGGGTCACTTTCTGAAAGCAATGGAGTCACTGGGACTATAGCTCTATTCAAATTTTCTTCAGCAGCTGCATACTTTACAGGAATCACATTAGCTGGGGTTGGAGGTTGTTGAGCTAACACAGGTTGAGGACTTTGTTGGTTTTGGTAGGGTTGTTGATAAGATTGCTATGGTCTACCATATTGCTGGGGAGGGTACTGGTTCTGATATCTTCCCTGTTGTGGATAGGGCTGAGGGTAGGTTTGTCTAACCGCTTGCTTATTGTATGGACAGTCTTGTGCTGTGTGATTTGTGTATCTTTGTTCTATGGTGCAGTATTGGCTACTGGGATTCACTTGGGGTTGAGCCATAATGGGGCATACATTCGCCATATGGTCACCACCGCAAGTATAGCACCTCTTTACTGGGGCAAACCTTGGGATTTGTTTGCTAGTGACACCTAGTTTTTGAGCTAGTTTCTCAGCGAGTTCCTCAATTGATGTGGAGTGCGAGGAAGAGAGACTAGAGGCACTATCTGAATCTTTGTAGATTTTGGAAAGCTCTAACTCTTCCCCTAGGTTATCCTCGATGTCGATGCATATGCGTACACACTCTTCTATAGTCCTAGGGCCCTTCAAGTACACATATGACGTCAATTTGGTACTTAGCAATCCATCCAAGAATAAAGCCACTTGCTTGGCTGGTGTGGGTAACTCAAGAACATGGCATCTCTCTAGATATTGCCTAAACCTCCTTCCTGCAAGTCTAACAGTCTCTTGGGGGGTCTGCTTGAAGCTATGTATCAATGAGGAAGTATTATGCCTTATCCCACTCGTAGAGAATTCAGTGATAAAAGCCTCTAAGAGTTTGTTGGCAGCAGTCAGGGAACCGAAGGAGCCACGAGACGAGGAGAGTCAGAGCGAAGGGACAACACAAGCAGACATGGCAGTCAAAGAAGATCTGGCAAGTAGGCCAATAATTTTCTTCATGAAGAAGCAAGTACGAGCATTCACGCAGATGTAGCACTAAGGCAACCTTTAATTTTTCAAAACCTTTACACCAATTAAAAGTGATTCTCATCACTAACAACCCCTGTAAATACCATGTTCACCTTTTTGTAGCTCCATTTTGTGCAAGCCAAGGAGTCCTTGAGCTTGAGGAGCTTTAGAAGTATCTACCTGCCAATTTTCGTAATTTTTAGATCTCGTTTGAGCCCTCAAATAAGCCCTGGAACCTAATTTTTAACTAGGCCGGACACTAGGTCTGAACAGGGCCAAAGCTAGTCAAAAACTATAAAAGGAGCTAGAGAGCTCATTTTTTAGGGTGGATTGTAATTGAAACGAACTTGTAAGAGTTTTTTGAAAGTAATCTAAAAACTCCATTGCTTCTCACTCTTTGTCTTGCCGTGTGTGCGCGTGTGTGTGTATGTGTGTGCATGCTTGTGTGCTTCTCACTCACGCACTTGTGACTCCACTTGCTCGAGGTCTTCATACCATCCTCATGTCTTCTTGGATTGACATTAAAGGAGGTGCTACTCATCACTGAGCTACACCAAATTTTGGCGCCGTTGCCGGGGATCGAGCTTTGAGGACGAGCGTGTGATGGTAAGACGTAGAGTTGACGCGTTGGAGTTGTAGGTATTTTCTTCACTTTCATCTATTTTCTTGTTTTTTCTTCATCATCATCATCACCATCTTCCACCTCCATTTCCATCATCGCGAAAATTTCAGTTTTTTGACTATATCACCATCTCCACCTCATTTCCCTCATTTCACTTGTGAGAGAGAGCGAGAGAGCGAAATTGCGTGTGCTGTTTTTGCATGTTTCTTGAGCTGTCTTGCAGGTACAGGTCACATCATCGTCCCCAGCACTCTGCGCAGGTACGGAATTCGAAGTAATTGTCTGTGTGTCGCCGACTTCTGTCAATCGCGACCGACAGAAAAAACGCTCAAATTACCAAACAAAGTGCAAAACCATGATCTATAGGCCTAGAGCTTCCCAAAAATGTGTTTAGTTTCTTGAAATTCCTCAGATTTCTGTCAATCGCGATCGCTCTGTCAATCGCGATCGACAAACCACGACGGACCTGTCAATCGCGACTGACCTGTCAATCGCGACCGATAGCCCACGACGGCTTTGTCAATTGCGACCGACAGAGTCAACGTCCGATTGACCACGACCGACGGGCCATACGCGTGACACGTGTCAATCGCGATCGAGCCATCAATCGCGATCGACTCATCAATCACGACCGACACAGTCAACGACTGTTTGACCACGACGGACAGACCGCGATCGACTCATCAATCGCGACCGACACAGTCAACGACTGTTTGACCACGACGGACAGACCGCGATCGACTCATCAATCGCGACCGACACAGTCAACGACTGTTTGACCACGATGGCTCTGTCAATCGCGACCGACACAGTCAACGACTGTTTGACCACGACGGACAGACCCTCGCGATCGACCTGTCAATCGCGATCGACACGTCAATCGCGACTGACAGAGTCAACGACCCTTTGACCACGACTGATTGACTTTTCGGAACCCCTGTCAATCGCGACCGACCAGTCAATCGCGACCGACAGCCACGACGGACCTGTCAATCGCGATCGACACGTCGATCGCGACTGACCTGTCAATCGCGACCGACAGACTTTGCGAACACGTTAGAAGGGCAAATTAGGTCAAATTTTTTAAGGCAAAAATATTGGTCTAAATTTTGGCCAAGTGTGGGACAAACACTCGGGGGTTAGCATTGCATGTTGAGGCCGCAACCCAAGTAATTCAAGAATTTTGCCTACTTGATTAAACTGTTTTGAATCCTGTTTAGCCCCAAAACCCTGAACTGGCATAACTTTCTCATACGAAATCCGTTTGCCGTGATTTTTGTTTTGTTGGAAAGCTCGCGGGGAGTACAAAAAAAACATCGACTGGTTACGGTTGAATTAAGATCAGGAATATTAGATAGGGCCTGTTGAAGTTGACCATACCCAGGGGGAACAAAAATTCAGGGATCTCTAGAGTTGTGTCCCAAAAAAAAATCATAGTGCGAATTGGTGAAGTGTTACATGAATGAAAGTGCTTGGTTCTGTCTTTTGAATTTAAGTCTTGAGCTAACAGTGGGCCTTTTACAGATCCTTTGAGAGCAGCGAAGGGTACGCAAGGCAAGAGTAAGTGCAGGCTTGGGAACACGCGTCCTGGGCACACCAGGACAACAACACAAGGGAAGGAACTCAAGGTTGGACAACCCGCAACACCCTCTGTCAATTCTTAGTTTAGGCTAAGTGCGGGTAGTGTTAGAAGTAATTCTAAGCAACGATAGGTACGAGATAAATCAAAGACTATCTAAGAAAATCAAGTGCAAGTTAAGAGATAACCTGTGTGTGTGTGAATGACAACTTTAAAGGAAAAGAACCTAACGGGAAACGACCAAACTCAAATGCGAAATTAAACTCAAGTATCCCTAACGACGTGATATCAGACAAGAGTATAAACACGATAATCAACAGAAAAAGAACCAAGTGACCGATACAAAAGGACTCAGAAACGTGGTTGTACCTGGAGAAATTGGGTAAATCAGTTAGGCATATGAACCTTAGATCAGGACGACACCTAGTAAGAGAGAGACAAAGCCTTAGGTCTTTAGAGGCTAGTGTCAATCATACTGCAAGGTCTTGGGCCCAGCAGTTGAGTCACCACTCGCATTACCCTAGCTCTGATACCAGTGAATCAGAGATGTCTCAAGGCATGGACAGACCTACGGGAAGTTCAGGTGTGCCATACTTGCACAGGATAGAAGGCCCTTACAAAACACAGTTGGAATACCTTAGGTCCAACCGATTAGGTGCCAGCATCTATGAGGACGGCCTAGGAAGATCTGTGGTACAGATTAAGAATCCTGATCAATCCATTGGATTAGAGCACCCACCTGTCAAGTTTGAAAACGGAGCATACCTGGACAAAGAAGGAACCATATACGTAGTCACCAGTCATCCAGATAGGACGGACAAATTCGGAAATGTGATCTCAGAAGCGGACTTAGGTGACTTGGAACAAGGAAACATGGGTGTAGAACCTAGAACCCCCCGAGGCAAATCTGTTCTCACTAAGATTATCACACCTGAGTGGGTTCCCCAAGACAACAAGAGCATAGATCTGCTTCTCAATCGAGAGACTGACGAAGCCTTTTGGAGGTACAAATCTGATCAGCCAACTGATATAGGAACAATCATGATCTACGAGTTTAAGGATCCTGATAGCCCAGGTAGAGTGACCTACTTAGATCACACTTCGGAGAGGATCTTTGTGGTGACAGAAAATGATAGGCATGCTTACACTTGGAAAGGTGAATTCGTTTTCCCCCAACCAAGATCGAATGTATCCTATGGTCCCCCTGGTGCTGGAACATCCCAAGCTCATGGAATGCAAAGAGATAGAAGTAGAGATAGACCAGAAGTAAGCTTTGCCAACCCAGTGGGCAGAGAAAGAACGAGGACGGAAACAAATAGAGTAGAACCTGAGGTACTTAGAGCTCACAGGAATCAGAGAAATGCGGATGAGTTCCCTCTACCACGACCTAGAGACCACACAAGGACGTTGAGACCGACTCAGCTAGTTAAGTCCATGAAGAACTACTTCGATGGCACAGGAGATCCATACGATCATGTGGCTGAGTTTAGACAAGTCCTGAGAGCTGAACAAGTGGAGGATCTATTCATGCAATACAATGCCTTTGGTCTGACCCTTAGGAACACTGCCCTGACATGGTTTCAGCCACTAAATGAGAGGCAGTTCAGGAGCATAGACCAACTCCTAGAGGCTTTCATTATTGAATTCTCTAAGAGTGGCATAAGGCATAATACCTCCTCGCTGATTCACAGCTTCAAGCAAACCCCTCAAGAAACCGTGAGACTTGCAGGAAGAAGATTTAGGCAATACTTAGAAAGATGCCCTGCCTCGGAGCTACCTATACCAGCTAAGCAAGTGGCTTTATTCCTGGATGGATTGCTAAGTACTAAATTGAGATCTTATGTGTACTTGAAGGACCCTAGGACCATAGAAGAGTGTGTACGCATGTGTATTGACATTGAGGATAACCTAGGGGAGGAGTTAGAGCTTGCTAAGATATACAAAGATTCGGATAGTGCCTCTAGCCTCTCTTCCACGCAATCCACATCAATCGAGGAACTTGCAGAGAAAGTAGCTCAGAAATTAGGTGTAACTAGCAAACAAATCCCAAGGTTTGCCCCTGTGAAAAGGTGCTATACTTGTGGCGGCGACCACATGGCGAATGTCTGTCCCATTATGGCCCAACCCCAAGTGAATCCTAGTAGTCAGTACTGCACCATAGAACGAAGGTACACCAATAACACCACACAAGATTGCCCCTACAATAAGCAAACCGTTAGGCAGACGTACCCTCAGCCATACCCTCAGCAAGGAAGGTACCAGAACCCATACCCTCCACAACCATATGGCAGGTCACAACAACCGTATCAGCAACCCTACCAAAACCAACAAAGGCCTCAACCTGTGTTAGCTCAACAACCCCCTGCCCCAGCTAATGCGATCCCATTAAAATATGCAGCTGCAGAAGAGAACCTGAATAGAGCTATTGTCCCTGTAACACCACTGCTTTCTGAAAGTGACCCGAGTGACCATAGCTTTGATTCTACACATGTTGATAGTCCCCAGGCGTACTACATGCAGTCTCCAGAACATGGTGAGTCTTATTACAGCGAAGAGCCGAATGAACCTAGTTGGGAGTCAGATTACACAAACGTCATGTATGCAAACCCCAACCCTAGGCCTCAACCTAGGCAAGTAAGACCTCCATTCCCAAGAGGACCGTGCTACAGATGCCAAGGAGATCACCTCATTCGTGATTGCCCCCTACCTCCACCTACACAAACCCAGTCAGTGACGATCCAAGGCTTTTGCCAAGATTGTGGAAAAGAGCATCTCTTACGAGATTGCCCAAAGAACCCCAATAATATGCCAAAAATCACGCCTATCAACGTTATTGGGTTGGTGGTAGACTCCACAGGAAGTGTGATATCCACCGCACCAGTACAGGTAGTGACTAGAGCTCAGGCATTGCAGCAGAACCAAGGAGTAAACCAGGATAAGAACCCAGAGGCTAGTGAAACCGAGAGCATAACAAAGAAAAGGACCAGAGCGTGGAAAGATAGTCGGGAAAGAATGAAAAGACAATGGGCTAAAAAGATGAGTGAACTTGAGGAAAGCATAAGAGAAACCAAAGCCAGGATAACTGAACTCACCTCTCAAACCCCCTCTCACACTATCCCACCACCACCATTCCCATCGCCATCCGAACCGCCACCTTCCGACCCACCTCATATGATTCCACCACCCCCTAGAGTAGGATCAGTATTAGCTGATCCCACTCCTGAAGATATAGACATGATGCTTAAAGCATATCAGGCCAGAATCCAAGAAGGGCCAAATGTCACGGATCATGACAAGTGTTACCCTAGAGCTGACCTAGAGATAGAAAGAACCAAGCTTTGCGCGAAAATGGTCGCATTGGCTCAGACTATGTTTGAAGCCAGTCACCTTTTCAATTACTCGGGCTCAGCCAAGACGCAATTACACTTGGATGGACTTCTAGAGAAGTTAGAGGGCATAATTGCAAGATCTTCCAAGGAAGAAAAAAATCAAGAAAGTGATAAAGCAAGCAAAAACATGACCCATTCCCCATCGGAAGTTTATGTGGCCAATTCCACTGAACCAGACAACCCCCCCTCCCTAGAAAGAATAAAGAATCTGATGGCACAATCACAAAAGGAACCTGCCTTTCAACACAAGGGCAAGGTAAGTGAAAGAGTAAGCATTCCTGCTCAAGCAGCCTATGTGCCTGAAGCCTATGTGCCTAACTCTACGGAGCCAGACACAACATCTTCTATGAATCGATTTACACCAGAATTCCTACGAGAGATTCAAGAAGACAAATGGGCTAAAGAGAGTAAAGTCCCTCCTCCTATTGAACTTGTGGATGATGCACATGACCAATTCCCACAAGACATCCCATCCATTTATGGAGAGCAGGAGAGTATCCAATCTCAAGAAAGATTAGACTTCGAGTCTAATTCTTTACAAGAACTACCCCATTTCACAGGCCCATGGGAAGCAAGGTCCACCTGTATGAGAGCACCTACAGTCATGGTAAGAAACGATAATTCAGTCATACCTAGGAACACTGAGGTAGTGAAGAACACCAACGTGCAGTGCAATCTCAAGTTAGAAGAGCTACTCAAGGTTAGACCTGAATTATGGAAACATGTCGCCAAACAAGTACCAAAGATAGCAAAACCTCGTTCCCAGGTAGGATCCCAGAGAACAGTGCCAGAAATACCCTTGGATAAGATAGGAGACATGTGTGAAGGCGAAGAAGGGAACACCTATCTTCCCATTACATACCAGGAGTACACCACCAAGGCAATTTTGGACTCAGGTGCCGTAGTTGCAATTGCCACCACTTCCCTATGGAAGCGTTGGGGCAAGCCAGCACTCAGGCCAACGAGAATGAAATTGCAGATGGCCGATGGTCATATTGAGAGACCCTTAGGATTGCTAGAAGGAATAACTCTCACCACCTGTGGTGTCAAGTTTGAGCATACATTTGCTATATGTGACTTCAGCAAAAATCATGCCTATGAGATGATTTTGGGAAGACCATTTATGTGACAGTTGCAAGTGGTACAAGACTGGGGAACCAATTCCTTGTATTCGCAACACTTAGGTGTTACAACCAAAGTAAATCTCAAAGATTACTCTCATAGAGATGTACCTCCCATCCAATGGAACCCCATCCATAGAGCCAAAGATGAAACGGAATCGGTGCATTCCATTGGGTCAGGATCCTCTTGGATGCATGAAGACACCCACTTATGGATGTGCAAAGTAGCAGTAGACGAAGAGAAGAGAGAAAAAGCCAGAGAGGTAGGTGCAAAAGAAAACCATAGATCAATTCAAGACCCAGCCTATGCACCTGTAGTTTTTCCAGACGAAGAATTTGAACCTCACGGCTGGGCAGAAATTTTAGCAACCATGGATGTAGCCATCAATGAGGAACAATGGACACCTCATTGTGATGAGGATGGCTATGACATTTCAGTCTTCTCCATAGATCCAATCATGGGAGAGGCAGTTCTAGAAGAATGCGAACCTAGCCCTGATGCAATTGAGGATGCAAGTGACTCTGATCTAGAGTCAATCATTATGGACCCACCATTTGCATCAGATGAAGAATACTTCCATGAAGTAGAATTTCAACCCCAGAGGCATGGAGAGCTCACAAACGATGTAAGATTAGCCACACATGTGACCCCGAAGGAAGAAGGAAAGAAACGAAAGAAGAAAGAAGTCTCACCAGAAGAGGAAGAATCTTTGTTTGAGGTCCCAGAAAATTTTAAGAAATATGAGATAGATGACAGGAGAGTCATGATAAGAATGCCTAAACGAGAGGCACAATCAGGAGAGGCCTATGATAACAAAGAAACCACCAAGAAAGTAGTAGTGGCCCTAGAAGAAGGAGAGGAGAGATGCACGTACATAGGCCATGACCTAACAGAGGAAGAAGAGCATGCACTAATTGCCTTGCTAAGAGAATATAGAGATGTATTTGCTTGGAGTTACAAGGATTTGAAAGGTGTTGACCCGGACATATGCTCACACACCATCCCCATGACCTCAGATGCTAAACCCTCTAAGCAAAAGCCCTATACATATAACGATAATTACGCTGCTAAGATCAAAGAGGAGATAGATAGACTGGTCGAAGTTGGATTTATCTATGAAATTGAGCACACTGAGTGGGTATCCCCCATCGTAGTGGTGCCCAAGAAGAATGGCAAGCTGCGTGTGTGCATTAACTTGAAAAAGGTTAATGCTGCCACGATTCGAGATAACTATCCGCTTCCCATCACAGAACATCTCTTAGAAAGAGTGGCAGGCAAGGAAGTGTACAGCTTCCTTGATGGATTTTCGGGTTACAATCAAGTAGCCATAGCTCCAGAGGATCAGCATAAAACGGCTTTTGCCACAGAATGGGGCATTTTTGCTTTTAGAGTAATGCCCTTTGGGCTTACCAACACACCAGCCACCTTCCAGAGACTGATGTGCCATGTGTTTAAGGAGTTCCTGAGGAAGAATTTAGAAGTCTATGTTGATGATCTTTGTGCTCATTCCAACATTAGACAAACCCATATTCCTGAACTCAGACAAATCTTTGACAAATGTAGAGAATATCAAGTCTGCCTAAACCCAGAAAAATGTGTTTTCATGGTCAGGCAAGGCAAGATTCTAGGGCACATAGTGTCAAAGAATGGCATATCTACTGACGAAGAGAAAGTGAGAGCTATAGCAGAGCTACCTAGGCCAAAGAATGTCAAGGAAGTACAAGCTTTCATGGGGCATTTTGGTTATTACCGGCGATTCATTCACATGTATGCTGTCATTGCAAAGCCCATGTACGGACTTCTGACTAACTTTGAGTGGACGGATGAATGTGAGAATTCCTTCCAGGAGCTTAAACGAAGGTTGTGTTCAGCACCAATCTTGACCACACCAGATTGGAATAAGCCTTTTCATGTTCATGTGGATGCATCCAATTATGCCATTGGATGCGTGCTTGCACAACCTACTGGTGAAGGTAATATGGATCTTCCAATTGCCTATGCAGGTAGACAATTGAATGCAGCTAAACGGAATTACACCACTACAGAGAGAGAAGGCTTAGGCATGGTATATGCAGTGAAAAAGTTTAGACATTATCTGCTTGCAAATAAGTTTAAATTTTTTACTGATCATCAGGCATTGATATACCTCGTAAACAAGCCATGCAATACAGGAAGATTAGTGAGATGGTTTCTCTTGCTCATGGAATATGACTTTGAGGTAGTGGTGAGAAAAGGGAGGACTCATTTAAGAGCAGATCATCTCTCTAGGCTCACATCGGGAGAAGCCCCACAAGGAGTATCAGATGACCTTCCTGATGCTTACTTGTTTAATTTGGAAGTGGTGCCGTAGTGGGCTAAGCCATTGGTACCAGTATTGACATACGGACCTAATCATCCAGTGGTAAACACACGGAATAGAGAGGTTGTAAAAGCCCAAAAGTACCACATCATGGCTGGAAGTGTGTACAAGCACACAGATCAAGGGATCTTGGCTTGTTGCGTAGAAGAGGACGAGTACAATAAATGGTTGCATTTAGCACATGTAGGTGCATTAGAGCAACACTACTCAAAGCAACGAACCTTACAGACGCTAAGGAGATTTGGAGTGCATTGGCCAACTATGGAAGCTGATGTCCAAAGGTTGTGCAAGGAATGCCCAATCTGTTGCACTAAACCACCTGTGGAACACGCCACTCTTTATCAAGTATCCATTGTGCCAGATTGGAGTGAACCTCTAGTATCCTTCCTGAGGACAAACACATTCCCTCCAGACATGACTCTGGCTAGGAAAAGGAGTTTAGAACAAGAAGCCCAGGATTACTCACTTATTGGTGATAATCTATACAAGCGTGGTAAAGACGGTTACCTGAGGCTATGTGTCCATGAAAGTGAGTATCTTAAGATTTTGGAAACTGCTCACCAAGGTGTAGCAGGAGGACACTTTGGACCAGATCGGGTGATCAAGGCAATACTATTTGCGGGCTTCTGGTGGCCGACCCTTCACATGGATGCACATACCCATGTGAAACGATGTGATGTCTATCAGAGAACTCAGTATCCTATACGTAAAGATGAGATGCCACTGAAACCTATGATGGGTGGACGTGCATTCTCTAAGTGGGGAATAGACTTCGTAGGTCCTATTAATCCCCCAGCTAAGGGTTCTCATGCAGAATACATCATTGTTGCAACAGACTATCTAACTAAGTGGGTAGAGGTAAAAGCCACGACAAAGAATGACGCTCAGACAACTGCTAAATTCTTGTTTGTGAATGTATTCACAAGGTATGGGCTACCTATAGAGCTAGTAAGTGATAGAGGCACTCACTTCTTGAACGAAGTGATTGAGAAGCTACTCCAAGAATTCTTGGTAATACATAAGAAGTCTGCCCCCTATCACCCTTAAGCTAATGGACAAGCTGAGAGCACTAATAAGATCTTATGCAATGTACTGACGAAATTAGTGAACACTAAACGCTCTGATTGGGACAAACAGCTACACCATGCTGTTTGGGCATATCGAGTTGCCTACAAAACGGTACTCCAAGCCACCCCCTTTCAGATGGTATTTGGCCAAAACGCTGTGCTACCCTTGGACTTCTTGATTCCTACATTAAGAGTAGCACAAGAGCATGAATGGACAGGTCATGAGCTCTCCTCTAGGATCTTTGACCTTGAACGATTAGGAGAAACAAGACTGAGAGCAGCTGCAGGAATCTATGCAGCTAAGAAGAGGCAGAAGGCATACTTTGATGCCCATGTGAAGGATAAGGGCTTGAAAGCAGGAGATCTAGTTCTAGTCTATACACTGAAACAACACGCAAGGAAGCTAGAAAAGAGAGGCTACGGACCTATGATCATCCATAGGATCTCCACGAGTGGAGCAGTACAACTGGCCACATTAGAGGGTGATGTTCTCCCGAACTATATTAGCGGATGCAGAGTCAAGTTGTATCAGGAACCCCTCACGGAGGAAATGCTCAGTCGACTCAACACTATTAAGAAACGCAAAGAGGAAGAAAAGCGAATTCGAGAAGAAGCTCAAGCAGAAGCTTTAGAACGCATCAGAAGGATGAAATTAAGAAGACAAGGTAGAGAGCACCCTAGGCAAGATGCATACGCAGATCAAGGATATCCTATGGCCATGTGTGGAGTCGCAGGAACAAGCTCGCATAGGATAATTGATCGACGTCCTTTCATGACCCTAGATATAGGACAAGGAAAGAGTGCAAGGACCGTAAGAGCCTTGATTGACTCAGGTGCAGCCTCTAGTGCTGTTAAATTGTCTTACTGTCAAGAGTTGCATGTCAATCCTGTGGAAGCATATCTCATAGGATTGGGAGGCGTGGAAACCCCTTGCATGGGCGAGGTGGAACTTCCCCTCTACATTCATGATGAGGCAATGACAGTTAAAGTACTAGTGTGTCAAGATGAGGATCTCACTGAACCTCTTGTCTTGGGTCAAGACTGGATCTATGACCAAGCAGTCAACTTAAACCTAAGAAGTGGACTTCTTCAGGTATGGGTCAATCATAGTCAAATTATAGTAGAGTTAGATAATGGAGCACTCAAGGAACTAGGAAAGGCACCGACTCCTGGTCCCTCCAGGGGTGCACATGAAGTTGACCATGCTGTTCTTGTCCAAAACTATGTGTTGCAGAAGAATGATATTCTCAAAAAAGGAGTCAGGGATGCAACGGAACTCCCTTCTTTTCCAAAGGCCAGAAGGAGGCAGCAACCAAAGGTGGATCAAAGGCAGAAGAAGTAGAGTACTACCTATGCCGGAAATCAAAAGTACCTGCGCAGCAAAATGTCTCAGCAAGTGAACCAAGTGTGGGTGCGGAAAGGCGAACACCCGGTTGCACTCACGCCAACCACACGGGCAAAGCCTCTTATTAGTAACCAACAACATGACACTAATAAGAGGTCTTTCAGAAATTCTTCTGCTAACGTGAAAACTATTTGGGTGCCCAAGAAGTCGATGAAGGCTAGCCCACAATCAAGACAAATTTGGGTGCCTAAGGCTTGCTTGCGGGCGCAAATAGCTACGCCGAAGCCATAACCGATACAGCGTAACCCCTTCACTCGCGCAGCCAGCATTCACTCGTTTCCAACACTCAGGAACACACCAAGGCCCATGAGCACGAACATAATCGCTTGTAAATGGGTCCCTAAAAAGCCTCATTTTCAAGCCGATACACCTATAAAGCTCTCTAGAGTCTCTACGAAACCAAGAACAAAACCCATCCACTGCATTTGGCAGCCTAAGACCTGTAATAAACCCCCCGACCCCAATTTGTAAATTCATTCCCACTTACTAACTGCGTTAGTCTCCTAGGACTACCCAAGCATTAACTACACACACTGTCTTCGTGCACTTACTAGCCACTAACTCACCATCTACCTCATGCTAATGTTGTAACGAGGACAACAACGGATTTATTCTGTCCATTACGATGTTAACACGTGGTTCTATATTCTCACAGAACCAACCAACAAGCAGAGCCATGGTAGAAGCAGGAGGCTCCAATTCTCAAGCCGGATCCGGTGCACAGATTGTGGACATAGAAACACTTCTCCTCGAGCCACATCTCACCGCAAGGCCGCAAGAACTTCAAGCCGTGCATGTGCTTCCCATTCAAGATCCTCCTCAAGGGCACACTTCTCAAGTAGGTAAACACGCTCACTGGTTCAGTGATGTCGCAGGACCATTGGGTGATGGAACCTATTTCTGGGAAGCAGAATTGGAATTTAATGGTAAATGGGGACGATACCACTTTTTCATGCGCGAGTTTGAAAGCTATCAGAACGCCGAGGTCATGCGATCAGTATGGACCAAAGCCGGTGTGGACAGTTATTTCAGGGCCCACTTACCAAAGCCGGATTTCTTACGCTGTTCATATCTTATCAGTACAATCACGCCAAGCAGGGCCAAGGGAGGCGACAGCACCTTTGTGTTACCCTCACTGCTGCCGGGTCATGAGCTTAAAAGATTCAAGCTGACCCTTAATCTGGTACGAGAAGCACTGGGCATGTATGGCATGCACATCCCTACAGAAAAGGAGACCATGGTTCCAGGTAGAATGAAACACAAAGATCTTAATAAGCTGAAGGATATGGTGGCAATGACACCAACCATTGCTCTTCACCTGCGGACCGTCATGCAACATTTTGCTTTCCCCGCCTAGGAAAGATTCACAATGCCCCCAAAGAAAATATGGTTCAGTTTGTATCTGGCAGAGACAGAAAGCCTTCCCATCAACGTGCCACATTGGATCATAGATCAGATCCACCTAGCCCATCAAAGGTGGAACAAGAAGCAAAAAAATGTGCTTCATGGATGTTGCGCTCTAACAAAGATAATCTACCGATGTCTGGCCTATGACGTGCCTATTCAGCGGGCACTCATATGGCCCCGCGCCCAGGAATTCCAGAGAAGACTATCAGCAGTAGGTCCCCCATCAAAGAAGATGAGGGGGGGAGTACAATTACCCTGTGCTCAACCAAGGGGAGCCACCACTACACCAGAAATTACCCCTCCCCAGACACGACGCGTTAGGCCATTCACAATCCGGCTACCAAGACCAAGCATAGATGGACCTAATCTGGTATTTCCACCCGTCCCATCAGATCTGGAATTCCCACAGGGTTTTACTCTAAATGATCTCACGGATGAAGAAGTAGCCCGACTGATCTATGATTCTAATCTCGAGACGGAAACAGAACGTGCTCAGGAACCACAACGCCAGACAACAACAACAGCCCCCACCCGACCAGAAGTGGTAGAAGTCGACGTCGAGGAACAAGAGACAGAACAAGAAGAAGAAGCCTACGCGGAACAAGAATATGACGAGCTTTCAGAGCTGGCAAGTGCCCCTGCGTATTCGGCACAAATCAAAAGACTATATCGAACCATGCAACTAGTTCAAGAACAGCATAAGATGTCACTGGAATCGGGCAAGAAACTCATGAACCATTTGCTAGCTGAGGAAGGTGTGGACGATTTGTTCATTGAGTCCATAAACCTTCATGCCGATGCAGTAGGATTGGATGAGGCCATCCATGAGGCAATGGCCTACATTCACAGATTTGAGAAGAGGGTTCCCGCTCGTCCCATGAGGTCCGGGAAACAAATTCATATCAATGTATCAGCACCAGGAGAGACAACGCAAGCAGACGAACATCAGGAAGCACCACTGTCACCACCCTCCCCACCTCTCACTACACAACTTACTCCACCACATGACACTAGCACCACCACACTCACTACCACCACCATTGTCATGGGAATTCCACTCTCCCCGGGAATCCAATTCGGGGGAGTCACCATGCCCACTTTCACCACTCTTTTCACTGACGTCACATCCACTCCACCCACGATCCCCATCTACACTGTCACTCAAACAATTGACACTATGGAAACATCTCCTGCCACAGCACCGCTCCCTCCCCCCATGCCACCTTCATCTCCCATACCCCCTCCACCCACATCTCCACTTGCATCCACATCATTCACAACTCCCATTCCCGCCCCCACTCCCCCTGCATCTTCACCCCTCCCAGCATCATTTAATGTAAATAGCATATTTTTAGCATTAAATCAATGTGTATATCAGCTTTAGAATGAGTACAGAGCTCTGGACGGCCGGTATCAACAACTGACAACACACCATCAGAACTTACAAAGGCAATTTCACATTCTACAAGAGGAAAATGCCGAAGTGAATCAACGCTACACAACGCTTGAGCAGGCTCACCAAACACTATTGGAGGCACCACAACCATCGACAGAATCAGGCGTCAAACAACTAGAAGCCTTGCTCGAAGTATACCAGGCCGATAACCTACGAGTCAGACGCAACTTGGCGCTACTACGGAAACATATGGCCACAGCACTGGAGGAGAACAAGAGACTGCAAAAACAAAATGAAGAGAATCTGGAAGCGGCAATGGAAGGCTCCCCTCACGAGATAGATCCAGAGCAGTTCAAAGCAGTTCCCACGGAGACGATGAAAACCATTCTGGAAAGCTATGCAGATCTCCTAGAAGCCCATGATGACTTGGAAAGAGAGCGTGACACACTTCAGAGCAGGCTTAAGGAACAAGAAGAACAACCGAAGAGTGTCCCATCAACCCCCACCTTAGACGAAGTAAAGGCCTTAACTGAGCAGGTAGGAGAATTACAAAAGAGGTTACTGACATACGAGAGGCAGCCATCTCCAGTGGTCGAACCAGAGCAAGAAGAGTTGGTCCCTATTGAGGTAGATGATTCGTACGAGGAACCGTATGTTCCTATGCCAATGCCAGGCGGGCGACGAACCTCAGAGGGACTAGACACATTGGAAGTGGAAGCACCCGAGTGGCTTCAGACACTGGAAAGGACATCGAACACCCACGAAGAACGGGTGGCCATTCAGATCCAATCACTAGCGAACTTAGAAGAAACTGTCATAAAGTCTGAATATTTCAGAAGCATGTCTCATCATAGATGGATCGGCACCAATAATGACCAATATGTGCCATTCTGTATACTTTTGGCCGATTACAACGCGGAGATTCAACACCAATGTGGCAAGCCTCCCACGTTTGCTACACAATTTGGTCCAGATGATATACCGGAAAGTGCTCAGCGTGGGTCCATCCATCAACCCATGTGGAGAATCAGGCTTTTGGAAACGTATCCTGAAATGGTCCGAACCTGGAATAATATGCCGTTGTTTATTAAATATAATCCTTGTTACATTCCAGTTCTTCGACGACGCACTTGGCCTGAATTCACTATTGCCGTCAGAGACATCAAAGCCTGTGCAAAGTGGTTGAATTATGTTTACCTAGCACCTCCACGAGGACCCCCCACGGTCAACTACATGATTTCTACAATCCGTCACTGGAGTACTCGGTTACGCAATAATCCTGATGTGATGGCCCAGATGTGTATGAAAATATTTGAATTAATGCTGATCACTTTCAGGACGTTTAAGAACATTAAGGACCCTCACTTCTCAGGTGCAGGCTTTGTGACCGGAAACCAGGATCTAGTGTACGATATGAGTACCACCCCATCCATTGAAGTAATATATGCTTGGCACGCCAGAATCAAGTACCTCCCAGCCTGCTTTAAACAGACATTCGAGGAGATGTTCATCACAGGATTCTGGGAATATCACTCCGAAATCTTTATACCCAGACCATCACATCTCCTCCAATTATTTGCTGTGGAGAGAACCATTTACTCAGAACGATTGAGGGTGCCTCATCCCGATGTTCCCGGACCTGTGAATTGGGATGATTTGCTCACAGATGTAGCACGCGGCTTGCACCTCGAAGAACACCACCTAGCCTCCGATGTCGTCCAATACTATGTTCAAAAATCCTCTAGACAAGGGTCTGTCAGGGGCGACAGACGCGAGAGTGGGGGGGGTGTTGGCAGCAGTCAGGGAACCGAAGGAGCCACGAGACGAAGAGAGTCAGAGCGAAGGGACAGCACAAGCAGACATGGCAGTCAAAGAAGATCTGGCAAGTAGGCCAATAATTTTCTTCATGAAGAAGCAAGTACGAGCATTCACGCAGATCTAGCACTAAGGCAACCTTAAATTTTTCAAAACCTTTACACCAATTAAAAGTGATTCTCATCACTAACAACCCCTGTAAATACCATGTTCACCTTTTTGTAGCTCCATTTTGTGCAAGCCAAGGAGTCCTTGAGCTTGAGGAGCTTTAGAAGTATCTACCTGCCAATTTTCGTAATTTTTAGATCTAGTTTGAGCCCTCAAATAAGCCCTGGAACCTAATTTTTAACTAGGCCGGACACTAGGTCTGAACAGGGCCAAAGCTAGTCAAAAACTATAAAAGGAGCTAGAGAGCTCATTTTTGAGGGTGGATTGTAATTGAAACGAACTTGTAAGAGTTTTTTGAAAGTAATCTAAAAACTCCATTGCTTCTCACTCTTTGTCTTGCCGTGTGTGCGCGTGTGCGTGTATGTGTGTGCATGCTTGTGTGCTTCTCACTCACGCACTTGTGACTCCACTTGCTCGAGGTCTTCATACCATCCTCACGTCTTCCCGGATTGACATTAAAGGAGGTGCTACTCATCACTGAGCTACAGAGTTGGTCTATGCTCCGGAACTGTCTCTCATTCAATGGTTGAAACCATGTAAGGGCTGTGTTCCTAAGGGTTAGGCCAAAGGCATTATACTGCGTGAATAGGTCCTCCACTTGTTCAGCTCTCAAGACTTGCCTAAACTCAGCCACATGATCATATGGGTCTCCTGTGGCATTGAAATAGTTCTTCATGGACTTAACTAGCTGAGTCGGTCTCAAAGTCCTCGTGTGCTCTCTAGGTCTTGGTAGAGGGAATTCATCCACATTTCTTTGGTTTCTTGGGACTCTAAGTCTCTCAAGTTCCACTCTATCCATTTCCGTTCTCGTTCTTTCCCTTCCCATTGGGTTGGCAAAGCTTACCTCTGGCCTATCTCGACATCTATCCCTTTGAGCTCCATGAGCTTGGGACATTCCAACTCCTTGGTGGCCAAAAGAGACATTAGATCTTGATTGGGGAAAAATAAATTCTCCCTTCCAAGTGTATGCATGCCTACCATGCTCTGTGACCACAAATATTCTTTCTGAAGCGTTTTCTAAATAGGTCACCTTGCCTGGACTATTAGGTTCTTTGAATTCATAGATCGTGATCGTTCCTATCTTATTAGGCTGATCAGACTTGTACCTCCAAAAAGCTTTGTGAGTCTCTCGGTGCAAGAGTAGATCTATACTTTTGTTGTCTTGGGGAATCCATTCGGGATTGAGGATTCTCGTTAGAACTGATTTACCTCGAGGGGTCCTGGGCTCTCCACCTATGTTTCCTTGCTCTAGGTCACCTATGTCCGTCTCACGGATCACATTCCCGAATTTGTCTATCCTATCTGGGTGATTGGTGACTACGTATATTGTTCCTTCTTTGTCCAAGTATGCTCCATTTTCAAACTTGACAGCTGGGTGTTCTAGCCCAATGGATTGATCTGGGTTTTTGATCTGTACCACAGATCTTCCTAGGCCGTCCTCATAGATGCTAGCACCTAATCGGTTGGTCCTAAGGTATTCCAGCTCTGTCTTGTAGGGGCCTTCCACCCTATATAAATATGGCACACCTGAACTTCCCATAGGTCTCTCTATACCTTGAGACATCTCTGATTCACTAGTCTCCGAGCTAGGGTAATGTGAAAAATGGCTCAACTGCTGGGCCCAAGACCTAGCAGTGTGATTGACACTAGCCTGTGAAGATCTAAGACTTTGTCTATCTCTCCCTAGATGTCGTCCTGATCTAAGGTTCATATGCCTAACTGAACAATCCAAAATTTTTACCCAAGGTAAAGCCTCGTTGCCGATCAATTTGTATCAGTCACTCGGTTCTTTTTAGTTGATTATCATGTTTATGCTCTTGTCTGCTGTCACGTCGTCAGGAATACTTAAGTTAATTTCCGCTGTTTCAGTTGATCGTTCCACATTAAGTTCCTTTCCTTTAAAGTTATCGATCACACAGAGAGACTATATTTCAGCTTGGATTTGAGTATTTAGGTGGTCTTCAACTTGATAGATGCCATCGTCACCTTGACTTACTTCAAGCACTACTCGCACTTAGCCTAAGCTAGGAATGGATGGAGGGAGTTGAGAATATTCCAACCTTACTTGCTCATCCCTTGCTCTATGGTGCTCAAGAACCCGATTCTCAAGCTTGCAGAAAGCCCCTGCTTTGGATGCCCTCAAGTGTTCTCAATGGACCTGTAAGAGTCCCAAAGTTAGCTCAAGACTTAGATGTAAAGGACACAAAAAATCACTTTCATTCATGTAATTCAAAGATCAACTGTTCTTTTGTCTTTATGGAAAACAATCCTAAAGACCCCTTAGCTTTTCTTCCCCCTGGGTATGGTCCACTTAAAAATACTATGGCAAATAATCCTAATATTAATTTTACCGTAACCAGTGGAAGTTTGGTTGTACTCCCCGCGAGCTTTCCAACAAAACAAGAATCACATCAATCGGATTTTGTATGAGGAAGATATGACAGTTCAGGGATCTAGGGTTAAAACAGGGTAAAACATGTCATCAGGAAAACAAGGTTTTCTCTCAAGTTACAAGTGTCGAAACCTCACAAATCACTATTTTCTTGATAAGTATGCCTAGAATTTACCCCAAAATCAAGTAATATAAACCCTAGAAATTTGGCCGAAAAAGCCTGTCAATCGCGATTGGCAGGTCTGTCAATCGCGATTAACAGAGGTGTCCGTCAGGCCTGTCGATCGCGATCAACACGTCAGTCGCGATCGACAGTGTCAATCGCGATCGACAGAGTCGGTTGTGGGTCCTGTCAATCGCGATCGACGGTGTCAATCACGATCAACACTTTTTCCGAGATTTTCGCTGTGATTTCAGTCGATCGGGGCTCTGTCCATCGCGATGGACACGTGGCAACGCGAATTTTTGTGTCAATCGTCAACTTTCAGTCGATCGCGATCGACAGTGTCAATCACGATTGACTGAATCCTACGTGGCAGTCAGTCGGTTGTGGGGTCTGTCGATCGCGATCGACACGTCTGTCGGTCGCGATTGACAAGTCTGTCGGTCGCGATTGACAGAGGAACTCGGAATTTTTTTACTGTGTTTAGTGATTTAGGATGTGCTCATCATGTGCATCATTATGGTGTACTTTGTTTTACCAAAAGATCGATTATCGACAGGGGTCTGCGACACAGAGACAGGGCGGAGCTTTTCCGTACCTGTGCAGCCTGCTGGAGATGGTGGGATAGCTAGATCCTGTAAGAAAACTCAAGAAACATGCAAAAAAGAGTGCACACAAATCGCTCTCTTGCTCTCTCTCACAAGTGGAATGAGGGAAATGGAGGGGAGAAGGTGATATGATAAAAAACTGAAATTTTCGCGATGATGGAGATGGAGGTGGGAGATGGTGAGGATGGTGATGGTGATGATGATGATGAAGTGAAAAAGAGAAAAATAAGAAAAAGTAAAGAAATTACCTACAACGCCAACGTCTCAACTCTACGTCTTACCATCACACGCTCGTTCTCAAAGCTCGATCCTCGGCAACGGTGCCAAAATTTGGTGTAGCTCAGTGATGAGTAGCACCTCCTTTAATGTCAATCCGGGAAGACGTGAGGATGGTATGATGACCTCGAGCAAGTGAAAGCACAAGTGCATGAGTGAGAAGCACACCAACATGCACACACATACACACACACGTGCACACACGGCAAGACAAAGAGGAAGACAGTGGAGTTCTTTTAGATTACTTCAAAAATGCTCATACAAGCTCAAATCTATTACAAGCTAACCTCAAAAATGAGCTCTCTAGCTCTATTTATAGTTTTTGACTAGTTTTTGGCCCTGTCCAGACCTAGTGTCTGGCCTAGTTAAAAATTAGGTTCTCTGGCCTATTTGGAGGTTCAAACGGAGTCTAAAAAATGTGAAAACTGATAGGTAGGTACTTCTAAAGCTCCTCAAGCTCAAGGACTCCTTGGCTTGCACAAAATGGAGCTACAAAAATATGAAATGATATTTACAATGGTTTGACATACATTTCCTGGAGCTCCCTACTTGCTCCTTCTTCTTGTGTGCCCACCTCTTTGATGCATGAAAAATTTAGATGGCCTACTTGCTAGATCTTCTTTGGCTACTCTGTCTGCTTGTGCCTTCTCTTCGCTCCGACTCCCTTCGTTGGCTTCCTTGTCTTGTGAGTCCTTCAGTTCCTTGACTACTGCCAACAATGATCCAAGTTGGAGAGCGGCAATGCAGTCTGAGTATGATAGTATACTCAAAAAATATACATGGGATGTAGTCGAATTGTCACCAAAGAAGAAGGTAATAGGTACTAAATGGATTTGGAAAGCTAAGTATAAAGCAGATGGAACATATAAAAGTATAAGGCAAGATTAGTTGCACAGGGTTTTCATAGATCGAAGGATTTGATGTTCAAGAAACTTTTGCACCAACAACACACATGACAACTATTCGGATGGTACTTGCAATAGCTGCACAAAAGGCCTTGCCTATTTTCCAGATGGATGTCAAATCTACATTTTTGAATGGTCGCCTCAAGGAGGAGGTATATGTATCTCAACCACCAGGTTTTGAGGTGCCCAATTCAAAAAATAGAGTTTGCAAGTTGAAGAAAGCTTTGTATGGACTTAAGCAAGCCCCACAAGCTTGGTACCAACGGATAGATAATTTTTTCAAAAAAATGGGTTTTGAAAGAAGTACTTCTGATGCTAACTCGTATGTAACAAAAAGGGATAGCAAGCTAGTTGTTGTCATTGTATATGTAGATGATTTGATCATTACACGAGATCATCAAGAACTCATCAATCAAACTCGGATCAGCCTGGGAACTGAGTTTGAAATGACAAACTTAGGTCTACTCCATTTTTGTCTGGGAATTGAAGTATGGCAAAGGACGGATGGCATTTTCATCTCACAACAAAAATATGCCAAAGAAATTCTCAAGGCATTTGGAATGATGGACTACAAATCAACTAGCACACCTATGGGGGTAAATCATAAGCTATCTATGGATGGTAACATGCCTGATGTAGATGCTAAGAAGTATAGGAAGCTCATTGGAAGTCTTATTTTTCTGTGCAACACTAGACCAGACATTTGCTATGTTGTTGGAGTGTTAAGCAGGTTTTCCAACAAATCTAAGGAGAGTCATTGGAATGTTGGAATGCGAATTCTAAGGTACATTGCAGGAACCTTGGATTTTGGTATTTTTTAAACCACATGTGATACAATCCAAGGATATTGTCATTCAGATTGGGTTGGAGATTGTGATTCTAGAAAATCAGTTTCTGGATATTGTTTCCACTTGGTTCAGGAATATTTTCTTGGGTAAGTAGGAAGCAACCAACTCTTGCACTCTTCTCCACTGAAGCAGAGTACAAAGCAGCTTGGTTTGCTTCTTGTGAGGCAGTCTGGTTAAGGAGAATTCTTGTAGATCTAGGCTTTCCATCAAATATGGTGATTGTACTCAAGTGTGATAATCAAAGTTGTATGGCTATTGCAAAGAGCCTAGTATTTCATGCTTGCACCAAGCACATAGAAGTACAGTACCATTACATTCATGAGCTAATTGAAGATGAAATTGTGGAGCTAGAATATTGCCCAACCGAGGCAAATTGTGCTGACATATTCACTAAAGCACTTGGAAGAGAGGAGCTCAACAGGCATCTTCAACAGATGGGCATAGGACCGAGACCTACTTGATTTATCATCGGTAAACATTGAGGGGGGGTGTTAATATATGATCAATGTCTGCCACATGATTGTATGCACATTTTTTAAGCCCCCCATTATGAGGAGAAGCTAAGCGTGCATTACCCAATTGATGGGAATCCCAACTTGTATGTTGGATGAAGGTCATATTGGGCCATGCAAGGTATTGTAAGGAAAGGGAGTTACCAGGGTCCCCAATTGTGGGATCCTGGGCAACGATGAGCAGCCCCGATTGGGGGGTCCAAGGGGGCCAGCGCCCCCTGGCTTGGGGGTCCCAAGGGGCTAGCGGGCCCCACCAAGGGTAGCGCTCCTGACGTGACGATAAAGGGAATATTCCATGGAATATTCCTTATCAGAGTCAAAAATCATTTATATTTGTTATGTCAATTCAACTAGTCTAAGCCGTGTATGGCAATTACGTGGGCGGTGGCCGCCCACGCTCTATCGCCCATGTATAGCCGTCCACGGGAAGGCCACCCATGATCCTATATATACATGATTTCTGCACTACCTGAGACATCGAATTGAGTTAGCATACCTTTACCTTGTATCTCCCTATCTAGAGTTGTCTAGATCACCATTTAAGCTCTACCTTGAGAGCACATGGGTGGACAACACCATCATCTTTGTACTTGCTATTAGTAGAAAATTGTTGAGATTCTCCTATATCTGTTATCTTCTCTATTACTGCTCCTATGCTATATTGTGTAACAATTGTCTTACAAGACCTTGAGAGTAAAAAGCCTTCCTTCTTTTTTTACCTGCAATGATGCTTCTATATCCCTGATTTGGATCTTGCACATAAACACCATCATTTGTGAATCTGACCTCATATCCTTTCTCCACAATTTGTCCTACACTTATCAAGTTTTTAGGAATAGTGGGAACAAAAAGTACCTTGCTTAAGAGTGTGCTTCCACTCTTTGTCTTCACTGATCCAATGCTTTCCACTTTATGCTTGGTGTTATCTCCTGTTTGAACTGTATGTCCACTCACCTTTGCTTCCATATCAGTCATCAATGATATGTTACCACTCAGATGATTGCTACATCCTGAGTCAATATAAAATACTCTTTGATCTTCTCCTACTGCTTCATGTGTTGCATTCAAGATGAGAGTCATGTCATCCTTCTTATCTGATGCATCACTATAATAGTTGTTGTTGTAGGACTGAGATTGAAAGCTTCTTCCACCTCCTCTAGCATATGATGTCCTACCACCTCTTCCTCTGAAGTTACATCTGTGATTTTCTGCCTCTTCTACCTCTTTGATTGAAACTCTGATTATGACTTCCACCATTTTGATTGTTATACCAACAATCATTTGCCAAATGATTTGTTCTGCTACAAATCCAACAAGCTTTAGTATTATCTTTGCTCTTACCTCCTCTTCCTTTACCTCTGAAATTCATCTTTCCTCTTGTGAAATTAGCTTGGCCTTAAGATCCTTCATCATCAATTGACTGCTTCCCTTTGCCATTCTTTTTCTTGTCCTTGGAGTACATAGCTTGACTTGCACTCCTATCATTATCTCTTTTAATGTCCTGCTCAAAAGTTTGCATGTGTCCTAGGAATTGATTAAGATCAGGAGTAAAGTGATCTAATGATAATTCTATGGACAATATGAAAGGTTTCCATTTCTCATCTCCTCTCAGACCTATAATTATTTGTCTTACGAACTTATCCTCTTCAATATCTTCATCTACTGCTCCGAAGCTATCTGCAATATCCTTCATTCTTTCCACATAATAAGAAATTGATTGTGAGCTCTTTTTCTTGAAGGTTGTGAACTCAGCCCATAATGAGGATTTCCTTGACTTGGTTGTATTTTGGAAATGCTCTTCCAAGGCATTCCACACATCTATGGCACTTTCTAATCCTCTAATATGAGGTAGAAGATAATCATTTACAACCATGTAAATGATGCTCCTAGCTTGAGCATCCTTCTTCATCTAGTTCTTCAAATCTGCAAGCTCTTCACTAGTTGGAACACTAGGATCTTCAAACTCAGGTTTTTCTTCTTCTCTTATAATGAATGCCATCAAATCTTTGCTCATAAAGTGTGCCTCCATCCTCATGGACCAAGCTGGATAGCTCTCCCTATCTAGCTTATCAATCTGCAAGCTTTCTCCCATCTTTGATCTTCTATGTCTGCAATTACTAAGATTTATGGTGATATAATGTACCTTTGATATGAAGCTTTAATCCTTCTTGATCCTTTTGAACTCAATCTTCACACGTCTTCAGGTTGTCTTCAAAACTTTGATCTTGTCCACCTTCAGTTTGAAGAGACTTCAATGTCTGCAACAATCGAGACTTCCAATGCTCTTTTCTTCACCTTGATTTGATCTTTCTACTCTGATACCAGTATTGGAGACCTCTAAATCTCCAAAGGCTTGATCTATACTGATTTAAGAGCACCTCTATATCAGTTATAGACCAAACTTTACACAAATGTTACCTTAATTTATCAAGTCCTTCACTATCACTTTTCTGAGTGAAAACATTTCTTCTTCAAGAAGTCTGCTTCAGGATTTCAGTTCATTACTTGCACATATCTTCAAATTTCTTCAATCTAATGATGCACATATCTTCATGCTACCTTTTTGCAATCATATCAACCATTAGACCTTCAAAACAATCATTAAAACTTTAATTTGATCTTTAAGATCAAAGGTATGTCAGAAACTTTCTTCCTGAACAAGTGGCTTTGACATAATCAACTTCTAAGGTTGATTTCTCACAGGACAAGTCCCATTTTGCTAAATTCTTTTAGCTGTAGATTCCTTACCTTCTAAATTAGATTTTGAATGCTCACTCATCAAAAAATTTACAATGTCCACTGAGATCCAAGCAAAACATTGACACAAAAAAGTGTGCGACTCTGAGAGGTCTACCTGCAGACTTTACATATACATGTTCCTATTGATCATACACACAAGCTAACAAGAATTAGACCATGAAACTTTGAACATAGCTTGATTAGCTCCTAGATTAGATGTGTACAAAAGATTTCTTGATCCACATGATCAAACTGAGAGAAATCAGAGAAAGACTTGATGCTAACTTCTGAAGATGACTCTCTACACATCTATCTCATGGACACTTGGCTTGTAATGACTCTCTCCCTTATTTATTTACATCATTGACTTATATACATATGACTCTAGACTCATCCCGTGTCTATTACATTATTCCTTATCATTCTAATCATCATCTAAACTCATAGTACAAGAATTTTCATCTATAATGTACATATGTATACATTTTCAATGACTTCTTTGGCTTCATTCTGATTCTTGACTTGCTTCAAGTTCTTCATAATCATCAATTTGGGATTTCTTTGTTCCAACAAGGCTTCTTCCATAGTTAACCTTGAAAGGTGATTTGCTCCAAGATGGATCCTTCCCTTCCGGACTACTACTTCAAAGTCGTATTCCATTAGTAGTAGAAACCAACATATCAACCATCCAGTGTTACAAGGCTTATTGACTAAGTACAACAATGCTTGATGATCCATGAAGAACTTGAACTTATTAGCCAGTAAGCAATGCCTAAATTTCTTTACCACATAAATCATTCCTAATCCTTCGTGCTCCGTGGTTGTGTAATTTCTCTCTACTACATTTAGCTGTCTACTTGCATGAGCTATGGGAAGATCTATATTGCTTTCATTCGTGGGTTGTGTCAACACACATCCTATGGCATATTTGGATGCATCCACATGTACATGGAATGACTTACTCCAATCTAGTATAGTTAATATAGGTGTTGAACACAAGCGTTGTTTGAGTTCTTTGAATGATTTCTCACATTCATCCATCCATTCAAACTTGATCAAAAGAGATTACTGTGGCTTTGCTATGATTACGTACATGTGTATAAATCATCGATAATAACCACAATGTCTGATGAAAACTTGTACCTCCTTTATATTTTTTGACCTAGGTAGGTCTGCAATTACTCTCACTTTGTCTTCATCCATAGACATGCTGTTCTTTGCACAATGTGCCCTAGAATTTTGCCTTGCTTGACCATGAAAACACACTTCAATGGAAGGCAAAAGAAGAATTCATACTTATATCCATCATCAACTAATTACAATAGCTCTCCTATCTCAATATTCACTAGCTTCTAAAGTGTCAAAAAGTCTTTCAAAATGAAATCTCTAGCTCTATTTATAGTTTTTGCCTAGTTTTGACCGGTTTCACATCTAGTGACTGACATAGTTAAAAAATAGGTTCTAGGTCTAATTTGAGGTACCTAACGACTTCCAAAAATTATGAAAATTGGTATGAGCTATCTAATTACACTCTTCAAGCTTGAGGACTCCTCGACTTGCACAAAATGAATTTGTACATGTGGTAATTAGATGTATGTACATATATTACATTGTTTTTAGTGATAAAAATCACTGTTTTGGGTTATGAAATGGCCTATGTGCTTCCTCTGCATCTGTGACGAGATCTTGTGCTTGATCCTTTGCCTTGAACACTCCCCTCCTCCTTGTTTTTGTCGTCATTGATAGAACTTGATCGTGCATGGGTAATGTAGTTATTGAGGGGGTCTGTTGCAAGGGTGTGTTCCGTGATTCAAATGCCCTTGATAAGGTCTCTTTATAGCTTCTCCCAATTGATGTGATGGGGTTCGTCTGGAGGTGGCATCTGATAATGCTTAGAGTACATCACCTGTTCGCATGCAAACAAATGGAGCAAATGAGTGGTTTTGATAATAAATACTTTTGAGTGGTACTCCCAGAATCCAGTAGTGAACATATCTTCAAACATCTGCTTGTAGCAGGTGGACATATATTTCAATTGGTAGTGCCACACATAACATACTTTGATTGAGGGTTTCATGCTCATATCGTACACTAAATCCAAGTTTCCATGTTTGAATCCGGGGGTGTTCACCATTGGAGCCTTGACACGCCTGAATGTCTTGAAGCCCATTTGCATCATATAAAACATTTTCTCGGTCATTTGCACCACGACGTTAGTCACATGATGCAGGTGGGGTAACCAATGGTGAATAGTAGCCATCATATATCCTATGGTAAGAGTGTTATTCCGGGGAGGTGATAGGTAAGGGTAGTTGAGCCAGTCTTCACATTGTTGGTTGGTCTGATCCTTAATTGCGAAGGCCTTCTAGGAATGTCTTTGAGGGACCGGTCCATACCATGGGTTGTATTTTAAGTGGGTGGGTGCACGCATCCATATATGCATCATCTCTGGGTATTGTTGTAGTAATTCCATCCTCCATGTAAGTTGATAAATATGAACCTTTTGAGATTCCGGGGGGACATCTTCTCGCTCGAACTGAGTGGCATGCGTTGGCCATTTCTTAGTGATGCTCTCAATCTCTGAATTATATTCGACAAGCAAGAGGAAGTAAGGTTTATACTGCAGCTCACTAGTCATTATGTGTCTATGTGGTGCTATAGCTACAAAATATGGAGACTTCAAAATAACTTCTTCAATATTGGCCATTGCATGTAACTGAGCATCAACTCTTGCCAAATGCATTTTTTTGAGTTCTTCAACCATCTTTAACCATGCCGGGGGAGGTAACTCATATGTATCTTGACCTTCTTTTGAGGATCTGCCTCCAACCACGGGCAATGGTATGTACTCTTCTTCAAATGTGTCCTCCATTGGAATCTGTATGGTCTCGTCTGATTTCGACAAGTTAGGTGGGGATTCCAATCGAGGAGGCTGCTTCATGCTAGATACATGGGTTTGTAATTCCTGTAATTTCAAGCGTAACACATTCAATTCCTCAAGGAGGGCCGGTGAGGTGACCTCCTACACAATCATAGGTGCTAACGAATATTGTAACATCAAGTTCTTGTTGGCTTCCTTGAGTGTCTTGCACTCTACTTTTCGTCGGTCATAATCTTCTAACACACGTGCGTGATCATCCAATAAGATCTCCATAGACTCAGGAGGAACAACTCTAAAGTGGGAGGGGCTTAGAGGTGTCTCTGGATGATCCAATGTAGCCTCAAAGTTTTCACAGTTTTGGTGTTGGAGGCGTTGATTTTCTTCTTTTGATGCATTGAGATGTCGTCGAAGAAGTGCCATGTTGCACGATAATTGAGCATTGTGCACAAAATGTACTTCTAACTGAGACTCGATACCTTTCACTTGCTCCTATAGTTGTGCCTCAAGGGTTTGTTGTTGCTTTTGGTGCTTTGCTTCCAAGGTATGATATTTCACATTGAGTTCTTGATTCTGTAAAGTCTATGCATCGAGCTGTTTCTATAAATCCTGTGTCATGTGTTGGAGGGCCGAATGTTGTTGCCCTAACAAAGAATATTCTGTGTTGATTTGTTGAAGACACTGTATCATTTTCTGAATGGCAACATCAATAGTTGAAGATGATGATGATGCAAATGCTGGAAACGATACATGCATGGTGGGTTGTGATGCAATGGGTAGGAGAGTTGGGGTTGGAATGATGGATGCTGTATCGAGTGTGGCAAGGTGCGTGGTGATGGGTGTTGTGTGGAGTGTGCTACTTGATGTGGATGATACTTGCACACCTGCGTCCGGTGAGGCCGTGGGTGAAATCTCCATGTCACTAGAGGTGCGTTCGATGACTGCAATGTGAAATAGTGGAGTGGGTGCGATTGTTCGGGGTGGGGGTGCAAGGGTGTGGTGAGGGGTGAGTGGGGTGGTGTTATTGGTGGCTATAAGAAAGGAGATTGTGAATTGAATGCCTATGAAGGTCTTACAAAGGGAACGGATGAGGTTCGCAAATATAGAAAAGGTGTGAACGAGGGGTAGAATGAGGGTGGTTGTATGGACGGTGTAGAGGTGTACAATGGGTTGGTTGTGTACGAATGGAAATGTGGAAGTGGGGAAATGACTGGTGGCATAGGGGCAGGTGGAGTGAAGACAGATGTAAGGGGAGAGGTAGTCATAGTCAGGCTGGAGATCGGGGGCCAAATGGAAACAGGTGATGGAATACGAGCATCGAGACTTCCTAGCACATCAGGGGAAGGTTGAGTTTGGGTTGGGGAAGAAGGGGTGGTTTGACTAACAATATATACAAGGGTAGTGTGATCACTCACTGTTAGGTCAATGGTTGAAGAACCCACAAGGGTTGCGGATGCCATAGCTTTCATCAGTACAAAAATATATGTGCTTGGCCATTTGAGTATTCAGACTCGCTGAGGGTCAAACTTAGGTAGGGGTTTCTATTTCAGGTAGTGCAAAGCTTTAGGTACACCTACTGATTGGAACAATTAATGCATAGCTGCAATGAATGTCTCTTCAAAGCCATTGTTGGCCAATTCTTGCTCCAAAATGGTTTGACTCTGTTCCTTAGTTAGTTTGCTCCGTGCCCAAGCCTTATTCATTGTGTCATGTAGCCGTCTAATGGCAATTGTATATGCAACTACTTCAGCTGGCTCCTCCTCATATGTGCTGGTGTTCCTTGAGCGTCGGCTTGAGTCTCGGGTCGATGTTCTTCTCCTTCACTCGATTCAGTGTTGTCTACACCCTCATCAGTCACAGTGCACTCCTCATCTTCTTCTTCAAAGTCCAACTCCTTGCCCCTTTCTGATGGAGTGGTTTGGTAAGCGGGTTGTTCATATTCGTGAGAGACAAATTGTGTGTCCAAAAATTGAAAGTCACTAGACAACACCTCTGGTATCTTAAAGTCAAAGGGGGTATTAATATCTTATGTACCCAAGCTAACGATTGGAAAAGTAAAAGATTCAAATACAGAAGTGGTGGTCACAACGGGAACCTCAACTGTTGTGGTGGCCATGATGGGGATGGCAGTAGGAATAGTGGTTGCCATCTGTGAGGTCTCATGCATTGTAGCGGCTCGATTCAAGCGGACTCTGAGTGGTGGAACTAGAGGCTGCGCTTGAACAAGAGATTGCTATGGGGAGGTTTCTGGTGTGGGTTGTGGTGAAGGCGAGTCTGCAACATTTAAACAAGGAATTGTTCCAGGCATTCTCTTTACTCTCCTGGCATTTGTAGGTCACTTGGTTTTCTTTGAACCCTTGTATTGTTGTAACTGTGCTGCAGGAAGAGCTCTTTCAATGATAATATCATAAGTTAAACACATATAAATATTGCGTGTGAGAGCGTAGCAACCATGGAAAACCTTCTTCTTTTCCCAAAGATGTCTTGCCAGTAAAAGCTGGTCCTGGCTATAAGTTGCAATGTCAATCGTTTGCGGGCCCGTGGTAGCGAGGTATAATCCAAACCATAAGTTCTTGTGGGGAATTGTAAAGTGCTCCTATGCTGGAAAAGAAAAATGCTGGAGACAGATCCTCAACAGAGTTGTGAGTTGAGAAGTAATTGCTGAGATAGCAGGCCATTTGTCCACATCACTTCTCTTCATAGCCTCGGGAATGAGGCGCTCTTTCTCTATGGGCATATGATTACCATGAATCTTAAGAGCTGTTTTGACTAAATCCAAGGACAAAGTGAATTTCTTGAATGGGGGGTCATTGACTAAGGAAGATAGTATGAATACTGGATCCAACTCCTTTCGCTCTTGTTCCTTGATAGATGCAACTAGATAATAACACTGATAGAAGTCGCGCTTAGGAAGTGGTGTGCTAAAATAGTTTGCAAATGCTACTCTCTGCCAAATAGGCCTAAGTTCTTCACTGTTCTAGAGGGTTTCAAACTCTTGAGAGAAAAACTGATATCGCTACCACACATTGGCTCTGTATGTCAGATTAGCCTTGTAGATGAATTTTGCTTTGCCCAGTGGTCCAACGAGTCCTTGGAACCAATGCGCTTTACTACTCACTTTTTTTGTTTTACCACTAGGTGGGTCTTCAATTGGCATGGGCCCCATGAAAACCTTGGAATTCAAGTGGCACTACTGTGAACAGGCTCTCGAATGGAAGGGCTGAGAAATTGACCACTGGTCATCCAAATGCCAAAGTGGAGGAACTTTTCGATTGCATGACAAAGTCCTGTGAATGAACCTAAATGGGAGTGAAGAGGAAAATACATTAGTCATGGAAATTAATTAAGATCCCAAGGAGATGAGACCTCCATTCCTTTCCACCACCAACATGCTTTGTGTGTAGTGTGTGTGGTTTTAATGATGCGTGATTGTGAAGTGAATGTGGGTAGTGCGTGATTTGATTGTGAGTGATTGTGTGTGAGGTGCGTGATTTTACAATCAAAAGCTTGTTAGCACTGCCTACTAAGTTAGTGTAGATTACAAGGTCGGTAGTTAGATGAGTGGCCAAAGCTAGAGATGGATAGAGTAGGCTGTGGGTGTTTATCCTTATAAGGTTGTCGGTAAGGATTAGCTTGGTTAGGTGCATTCATGATTAGTGAAGTTTTGGGAATCCATTTCTATACAACATGATGAGGTACAAAAGATGAAGTGGAATGTACAAAAGGAGGTTCATAGGGTGTTTGGCTATGAGCATAAAATGTTTTCTTGGGTTTACTAAAATTGATTGATAAGCTGCACAGTTCTTTGGTATCCAAATTTGATGAGATTGGGATTGGTCTTTCACTAAGGGCTTTGGCACCCAAATCTGTCGAATGCACAGCCGCTGTGGTGAGTGAAATTGATAGGGTTGTCGAAGATCCAGATGGGTTAACTCATTTGATGATGTAGTTTTTCATACCCACCTTTTGCGTGGGATTGTCATAGTAGACTGAGGGGCCTCCCTCATGTGCTGCTCCTTTGAGTACGTGGGTGATGTGATCGTGCTAGTCATTGAGGGTGAGATGTCATGTTGACATTCTGCTTTGGAAAAGAAGGGAGATCCAATGCTAATCTGTCTAGCCCATTAGAGAATGAGGCATTCTGTACAACACATCTAGGTGGAGACCGTGTTAGCAAGGGTGATCCGATGGAGGTTCTTGAATCCTCCCATGGGTAACTGCTTGATTGTGGAGCTCTTGGTGGCCTTTCAAGCTTGCCTGGAGTCGGTGGGGTTTCACGTCTAGCTTAAGGCTGAGCTTTACACCACCATACTTGTTTGGATCTTGTGTGCTTACTCAGTTTTTGATCCTTGAGTGGTGGTGCCTTCTTCCTCTTTTTGTTAGAGTCAGATAAACCACTCATAGCCGGAGTTAGACCATGTGAAGAGATGGATTTGTACTTGATGAAGATGAAGTGGTGCTGCAGAAACTTTTCACTACACCACCCAATGAGCTCCATAGATATGTAGTGGGACCTGTTAGCTTGCCAAAGGATGTATTAGACACTATCTCAACAAATGTACATATACAGAAATTGCCCAATGTGATATAAGACATTGCAAATTTTTTTGGTGTAATTGATCCATGGCCTAATATTAATTGTTATTGATTCTCTGGTCAAAGTCATCTGATGGTAGTAGACATATTTCTTTTCAAAGCATAGTACATCATGAAATGTAAATACATGACATCTTTTATTTCTCAAAGAAATAAAAGACATTGCAAATATTAAAGCTCTGTTTGAAATGTGATCTTTTTCAGTTTGTGATATTGATACATGATGATTTTTCTTGGAGATAGCCATATCCTTCTGATTATATTTGGCATGAGGTCCTTTGTAATTGTCTTCTAAAGAACCAATCAAAAAGCTCTCTGAAGGCATTGCTCTTTGTTACTCCTCCTCCTTTCCTTGTACACCTAAAGAAGCTTGTCCTTGCTTGATAATGAGATTTTTCCATGCCTTGGGTGTTCCACATGGCAAGTGGTTCTTTTTCTGCAAAGAATGCACCATGCACAAGAAGAATATGCTGGAAAGCAGAAGAATCTCATTAGATCTTTATTTCAATTAAAAATAAATAAATTGAATAATATATCTTTGGAGCTCACCAAGTAGTATGTTATGTCTTTGGCACCCCATGCCTCTATGATGGTTTCTATAAGCTCTGTGGTCGCCTTTCTGAAATCTGTCACATAACTTTTTGATGTTACATGCCGCCTCATGATCTTTAAAAGATTATCTAGTTTGACCCACACCTCCATTCTCTTTTTTGCTATTTCTGGTTTGCTTTTTACATTAGTCGTGACCTCACAAAATGTTTTCCATGAATTCCACATGGCATTAAGTTGTTTGCCATCATGGTTGCGGAAGAATCTCCTTGCTTTTGCACCTCCCATTGAGACATCCTGTAAAACATCACCTGTATTTTGTGAAAGCTTTGGATCTTTTCTTAGATGAACATCACCACCATGAAATCCCATTTCTGAAAGAAGACATTCACATTTTTTTATGCATTCATCTGCAAGAGTTGTAGGCTTGATAGAATATGCATAATCCAAGTGAAGACGGACCAACTTGTCAATGATTCTTAACTCTGCATGTAGTGTACATATGTGTACATTTGTCAATGCTATTGGAAGTATGGGATCCCAAATCATTGAAGAAGATGAGTAGTTACGAAGAATAACATTTTGTCTAGAAGGAGCCTCTTCACCCTCAGCTCTAGCAATCCATCCATTTGTGCCTGGGCTTTGCATGCAGTACAAGCAAGGGTACTTAGAATTTGCTCCCCCACTTATACCAAACATGCATTTGAGTGTCTTTAGGTCTCCACTCAAATGCCACTCAACTTGAAAGTTCCCGTAGTCTTTGACATTCAACAATTCTCCTGCATGATGCCCTTGGATAGCATTTGGAATGTTTGTCTGTGAGAATAACCATTTAAGTGTTTTATGGCTCTCAGATGGAACTTGAGCACAGCCAACCCACCATAACTCCATTTCTGATTGTACTTTGAGAGATGGAGTATCCAATTTCCCAAGGCTATAGTCCAAAGCTTTGTTCATCAGTGCAATGCTTATTCTCTCCATCTTTTGATGTTTTTTAAGCTCAGCTTCATCAAGTTTGATTACAAATTTCAATAGACCAAAACATTCATGCTCTTTTATATTATAGAACTGAACCATGTATGTTTGAAGTTTTATAACATCTATCCATATGTTGTTAAATGCATTGTAAGTGAAATGTAACTTTTGTTTTCCTACTTCGTAAGGCATATTATCGTGAATATGTTTATATTCACCAAATACTGATGTGATCTTCTTATTCAAGCAGAGCCAAAACTTTCCTACATGATGGGGTATAGGCAATCCAAAACTTCTAACTTTGTTAAATTTTAAAAATTCACACCAAACTTTTGAAATTGCTCTATAACCTTTCCTACTCACTCCGACACTATCACAAATATTCTGAATTTGAGATGGTTCTAGTAAAAGATTCATTTCTGTCATGAGTTTTTGAAAAACAAAGCATTTCAAGCATGTATTTTCATTTAGTTTCAATAGTCTTAAAACATCATTTTGACTCAAAATTTGATTACAGAAATGTATGCGCTCAAAACTGCTCGACATATTGAAACCTAGCACATTTGTCACATGATCTCTAACAATTTTCATTCTTTTCTTTTTCTGGCCAGATTTTTCAGTCAAATCTAAAAAAGGTTTTACTCATTTTGACCGCATTCTCAAACCTATAGGAGTTTCTTTCATTTTTTTAAAAGACTCTAACTGAGAAGATAGTGGATAATTTGTTTTCTAGCTCCCTCATATGTAAATTCTTCTGGTGTAGTGTGTTTTGTAAATAGTTTATGTATTGTACATAATTCCTTGAAATATCCCAGAGCCTTGAACAATAGCCTCGTAAATCATCCTCACCATCTCCCACAAATCTAATCAGATCATGAAGATTATGAAAAGGGGGGTACCTTCCAGTTTGTGGATCAATTGGATAAACAGATCCATCTGTCCATATGTTGATATGTTTCTTGCCTTCCTTTCGCAATCCATCCACTTCAGGAGGATGAAGAGCCCTTTGAAATACTTTTCTTGTCGTCGCATACTCCTGACTAACTACAATGTTGATATGGAACTTTTCACAATGATTTTGATTGTTTGAAAGCTCAGCGAGAGTATTTGGGTTAACGTTCTCCATGGTCTGCTATGAAAAATGACCGGCAAGTGTCTAAAATGACGTGAAAGGGAGAAACAGGCTTGCTTTGAAAAGTAGAGAAAAAAAGCACAAAACGTCATCAGCACATATTATATAGGTCCGTGAACAAGAGGAAAATTCGACTTTTGATCAGCGCCCGGTGAGCACAAACTTCGAGGCATAAGATATCACACAAACTTTTCATGATTATATGATACGAGTTTCTCTCTCTTCAAAATTTGCATAAGATACATTTTAAATGAACTTACACCGAATTTCTTAAAGGATTTGACAACTTTAATCTTGATTAAGCACAACTAATTGAAATCCTTACACAACCCTTTTTGGGCCGTTCTTTGCCCTAATGCAAAGTTAAAGATGTAGCAGATCAGTTGGCAAGCATAGGAGAAGAAATTGAAAAGGAGCAGATTGTAAGGCAAGTTATCAATGATATTAAAGCAGATGAGAAATGGGAAAGCTTCACAATTGCCATGGACTTGTACATGGACATGCAGATTCCAAACCTTACCACACTCATGGGGCAAATATTCACCCATGAAGCCAAGCTCAACAAGAATGGAGACTCATCAAGAGTTAAAAGCTCTTCTGCCCTATACACTGATAAGAATAAGTCTAAAGAGAAAGGCAAGAACAAGAAGATAGAAGATGAAGGAACTACCTCCCAAGCCAGCTATGCAGGGAGAGGTAGATCATCAAGAGGAAGGGGCAGAGGAGGTAAGCAAGGTAGGGGGAGACCTTATAACTCCTCACCATGCAATATTTGTGGATTATAAAATCATACTACAGATGAGTGTTTCAAGAACTTTAAGAATCAGAGAGGTAGAGGATATCAAAGAGGTGGATACACACAATGAAGAGGCAGATTCAATCACCACCAAGGATACAATGACAACTACAATAACAACTACAATAGCAACTACCAAGGAGGATACAAATCCATGAAGGACTACAACAACTACACAGAGGAGCAAGAAGAATCTCTTTTAATAATGAACATGACTTCAAAACTAGGTATAAATGATGACCATCTCTTCTACATTGACTTTGGATGCTAAAATCATGTGGCAGGCAATGTAGCTCTTCTCTCTGACCTTGAGGAACCAAAGGGTAAGAATCAAGTACAAACAGGTGATGACACCAAGCACTTAGTGATTAAGGTTGGAAATGTTAAGACCTCTGATGGGAACAAAAATCTGTTGAGTAGGGTTCTATATGTACCAACTATTACCAAGAATTTGATGAGTGTTGGATAGATTGTGGAAAAGGATTTGCAGGTTAGATTCAACCAATATGGAGCATTTGTGGAGGATCCCAAGCATGGGTTCAAGAGAATTGCCAAAGGAGAAAAGATAGCTAGACTTTTCACGTTTGAACTTGAGGATACAAGGAACATTGCACTTTATAGTTATAAAGATCAAACATTATCTGAGCTTCAAATTTGGCACAAAAGATTAGGGCATGTAGGTGAAAGAACCTTGAAACAAATATGCAGAGATCAATGTGTGCTTGGGATACCTAATGTATCCAAGCAACGCATGATTTATAAGTGTGGTGCTTATCAGTTTGGAAAGTCTCATAGGTTACCCTTCTCAAGGAAAGGCTACATGCATGAGGACTACCTAGAACTTGTTCATATAGATGTATGGGGACCAAGCAAGGATCCCTCAATCTCCGGATCAAGGTATTATGTATCTTTCATTGATGATTATAGAAGGTGGACTATATTGTACTTTATGAAACACAAAAATGAAGTATTCAGTTGCTTTAAAAGGTATCTTGCACTTGTTGAGAATCAAATAGGGAGAAATCTAAAAAGGCTAAGGTCAGATGGAGGAGGTAAGTACTTCTCAAATGATTTCGATGCATTCTTGCAGGACAGAGGAATTAAGAGAGAAATTACCACAAGGTATACTCCTGAGCAGAATGGGGTAGCAGAAAGAAGAAATAGATTGATTGTTGAAACAACTAGGTCAATGTTAAATGAGAAAAAATTATCTAACTAGTTGTGGGCAGAAAGTGTATCTACTACCACTTATTTGGTAAACAGGTTGCCATCCAAATCTCTTGATGGGATGACCCCATATGAAGCATGGCATGGTAGAAGACCTTCACTTGATCATTGTAGGATCTTTGGATGTGTAGCATATGTGCATATTCCCTCTCAGATAAGAGGTAAGCTAGACCCTAAGGCAGAGAAGTGCATCTTCATTGGATATGATCTAAATCAGAAAGGTTATAGGTTCTACAATCCTTCAAATAAGGGATTCATGGTCAGTAGAGATGTTGTCTTTGATGAAAATGACTCTTGGTTTGATAGTGAATGCAGGAACGTAAAACTACCTTATGACTTGGAAGAGGAATTTCCAAGCCTTACTAATGAGAAGCCTATTCAAAATGAAGACACCAATTCAGATGATGAGGACATCATCAACCTTGAAGAGTTCAAAGCATGGAAGTCCAAAGGTAAACTCAAGATGAAGAAATTGGAAGATATACCTGAATCTTCCAACCAAGCAATTAGGAGATCACAAAGGGAGAGCAAGAAGCCAATTAGATATGGGTATGACACCTCTCTTGTTACTAAGCACTCTATTTATCTTGCAAAAGATTTATCAATTGAAGAACCATCATCATATGAAGAAGCTAAAACCAAGGTAGAATGGAAGGAAGCTATGGATGAGGAGATTGAAGCACTGAAGGAGAGTGACACTTGGGAACTAATACCGAAGAAGGAGTCTATGAAGGTAATTGGTTCTAGATGGATCTATAAGATAAAAAGAAATTCTAGTGGGATAATAAGCACGTACAAAGCTAGAGTTGTGGACAAGAGTTTTGCAGAAACCCAAGGCATTGACTATGAGGAAACCTTCTCACCTGTGGCGAAAATGCCAACGATCAGGGTATTGGTAAGTGTGGCTGCATCAAAGAATTGGAACATGTATCAGTTGGATGTAAAAAATGCATTTCTGAATGGCTAGATTTCAAAGGAGTTGTACATGTCACAACCTCCTGGCTATGAGGATCCAAACAAGGTAACATATGTATGCAAACTAAATAAAGCTCTTTATGGATTGAAGTAGGCACCTAGGGCATGGAACCATAGGTTGACCACATATCTTCAGGACCAAGGTTTTGTCATGAGTAAAGTAGATACTTCTCTATTCATCAAGAGAAGTAATGCAGAGGTAATATACCTATGTGTATATGTTGATGATATCATACTTATAGGTAATGATGCTAATGGCATCAAATAGATCAAGAATTAGATGATGAAGGAGTTCAAAATTAGTGACGTTGGATCACTAAAATATTTTCTTGAACTTGAGTTAGTCTATACTAACTCTGGCATTTACATTACTCAGAGGAAGTATATATAGGATATGTTGAAGAAGTTTCATTTGCAGGATGCCAAAGTTGCAAGTACTCCAATGGAGGTAAACCTAAAATTAAGTGCTCATGAAGGTGATGTACTTGATGACATTATAGGTTATCAAAGCATAGTGGGAAGCTTGAATTATGCTACCTTGACAAGGATAGACATTGCTTATGGAGTAAGTGTGCTAAGTCAGTTTATGCACAAGCCTAGGGCACCTCACTTGGAGGCTGCCAAAAGGATCTTGAAGTACCTTAAGGGTAATCAACATCATGGTTTATATTTCCCTTATACATCAGACTTGGACATTAAAGTTTATTTAGATGCAGATTGGGCAGGATGCAAAGATGATAGGGGGAGTACCTCAAGGTACCTTTCATTTGCAAGTAATAAGCCAATATCATGGTCTTGAAAGAAGCAACCTACTATTGCTTTATCTTCTACAGAGGTAGAGTATAGAGGATTGGCCAATGCTACTCAAGAGGCCATATAGATTAGATTGTTATATACAAAATTGGGCTTGCATACATCTCCAATGATCTTTGGAGATAATACAAGTTCATTACACCTTGCATCCAATCCTATTTATCATGCTAGGACCAAGCATATAGAGGTCCACTATCATTATGTGAGAGAGAAACTATTAAGCAAGGATATTCAGCCGGCATATGTATCAACTAATATGCAATGTGCAGATTTATTGACTAAAGCATTAGATGGTACAAAACTTTGCAGCTTTAAAGCAATGATTGGATTGCGAGATGTTCATGAAGATTGAAGATAAAGATCAAGCCAAAATGTTTGGCTTGAGGGGGAGCTGTTAGTGCAAAGTCCAAGCCCTCACATTTGGCTTGAGGTTCATAAAGATGTAAAGTCCCATGGAAACAATTGCTAGTGGAGATTTACCTCTTTACCTTTGTAAAAGTCATTACTTTTTTGACATGAGAATATTTGTATCACCTACCCAAAAGTCATGGACTTGTTAGTTAAGAAGGCAAAAACTACATTGAGGGAATATCTCTTAGAATGAAGGTTCACTTTTAGCTAGAGCCAAAATTTGAATTCAGACTCAAATTTGAACTCAACTCTTAGATAAACTCTCATAAAAAGGTCGTGGTCGGAAGTGATCATTCTCGAGCTCTCCATTGTACTTCTGTATGTGTGTAAGGCCTACATTGTAGCCTAAACCATTATTCATCATAAGGCTATGATTACCAAGCCTATGACATTGTACAACATTGTTCATTAATATATCATACCTATATTGTTCATCTATGATATCTTTGTTATAGTCATTTCTCACTGCCAACCTGTGCTGCACATATCTCACTCATTTCTTCACCAAATTCAATGATCTATAGCTTGTTGCAATCAGCTTCAAGTTATCTACATGCTGAAAAAATTTGAAACAAATCCATTCAGCCAATTGAGAGAAATCTGCATCAAAGCATTCACTAGTCAATCTTTGCAGAGGTCTTAAAAAATCGGGGGTAATGATAATTTTGCTAAATTGATTTCTTTGTGTATAGTTGATCATTTCAAGTGATTCCACTTGGAATCATTAGCTTACTTAGCGAATTGGATACCTCTAAAAGGAATTTTTCCGATTCCCACTGTACTGGTTGTACTGAGCATTACAAGCAGTAGGTGTATGATCTAAAATAGAAGGTTTTCTTGAATTCTTCTATTTAGGAGTAGTCTGTTTTGATTCAACCTTTTCATACATCATTTCCAAAGTACATAGGCACTTTTATGGTGTCATTGGAAAGCTAAGAGGGCCCACACATCAACTCTGAAGCTACAAAGGGCTGGTACAAAGCAAGATTTGGCTGTACCAACTCATCACTTGAATTATCCATCCATCTTTCCCAACAGTTAGTAGGTTGTATAGTGGTTTAGCAATGATTGCATACTTATGTATGAATCATCGGTAATATCCACAATGGCCCATAAATGCTTGTACTTCCTTTACGTTCTTTGGCTTGGGTAATTCATTGATCACTCGAACCTTATCTTCATCTATGGAAATTCCATTTTTCAAAACTATGTGACCAAGTATCTTACCTTGTCTTACCATAAAGACACACATCTCAGGGTTTAAACAGACTTGATATTCCCTACACTTGTCAAAGATATGTTCAAGCTCAAGAATATGATGTGATCTAAGCATTGTGTGAGCACATAAATCATCTACGTATACTTCTATATTTTTTTGCAAAAACTCTTTGAAGCACCCAAGTTGCAGGTGCATTTGTCAACCCAAAAGGCATCACACAAAATGCAAAGATACCCCATTCAGTGGAAAAATCCATCTTATGTTGATCCTCGGGGGCAATGGCAACTTGGTTATAGCTTAAAAATCCTTCAAGGAAGCTATACACTTCCTTGCCTGTGACTCTTTCCAATAGGTGTTCTGTAATATATTACCCCTAATGGTGGTACCATTGACTTTCTTCAAGTTAATACACACACTCAACTTACCGTTCTGCTTAGGCACAACTACAATGGGTGATACGCATTTAGTATGTTCTATCTCGTAAATGAATCTGGCTTCAATGAGTCTATCTATCTCTTCCTTGATCTTCAATGCGTAGTTATCATTATACGTATAGGGTTTTTGTTTGGTGGATTTAGCCTCGGTTGTCATGGGTATCCTATGAGAACATATATTTGGATCTACCCCTTTCAGGTCCTTGTAACTCCAAGCAAACACATCCCTATACCTTTTCAGTAAGGCGATCAAACATTCTTCCTCTTCATCTATCAGATCATGTCCTATGTATGTACATCTCTCTTCTCCTCCTTCGATTGCTACTACTACTTTCTTTGTAGTCTCCTTGTTATCATAGGCTTCTCCAAAATTTATATCTCGCTTAGGTATTCTTATCATGATTTTTTGTTCTTCCATTGCATATTTATTAAAATTTTCTAACACTTCCGTTAATGGTTCTTCTTCTTCTTCTTATTTCACAATTTTATCCCTTCTCACTTTTTGATTTTTTTGATCAGGAGTTGAATCATGCTTTCTCTTCCTAGGGTTTGTGTGGTTTGGGGAAATGGCTTCTACCTAGCCTAAAAATTCCTCTTTAGATGAACATTTGGGTCTATTAGAGTCTACTTCCCATTCTTCCTCTCTCTTTTGCTTGCTCCTCTCACATTCGAGTTTATCCCCTTCAGTTTCGTCCCCTATAAGGTTTAGAGTAAAGATGGATATATCATAGTCCTCTTCATCACAATAGGGGGGTCCATTGTTTAGGGTTCAAATTCCTCATCTAGAAACACTACTGGCACGTATGCTGGGTCTTCAATAGATCTAAGGTTTGTCCTATTCCTGATGTTCTTGCTTTTGTTCACTTCTCCTCTTCTACTACAACTTTACACATCCATAGGTGTGTATCCTCATGCATCCAAGAAAAATCTGATGCTAAGGAATGTACTGATTCCTCCTCATCTTTGTTCCTATGTATAATATTCCATTGCAAGGGTGGTACATCCCTATGGGAGTAGTCCATTAGGTTCACTTTCATGGTCACACCTAGATGTTGCAAGTACAAAGAGTTAGTTCCCCAATCTTGTACCACTTGCAATTGTCACATGAATTGTCTACCTAGAAGCATTTCATATGCTTGATTCTTCCCAAAATCACAAATTACAAATGTGTGATCAAATTCTACCCCAGAGGTGGAGAGGGTAATTCCTTTGAGTAGTCCTAAGGGTCTTTCTATGTGCCCGCCAGCCATTTGCAACTTCATCCTAGTAGATCTAAGGGTTGGTTTACCCCAACGCTTCCACAAAGAAGTGGTAGAAATAGCTACTCTTGCACTTGTGTCTAGGATGGCTTTGTTAGTGTAACCTTTGTACATGATAGGAAAATAAACGTTACCTTCCTCACCTTCACTCAGATCTCCCACTTTGTCTATGGGTATTTCAGGTACCTTTCCTCATGCCCTTGGTCTAGAGGAAGTTGTAGCTATCTCTGGGAATTGATTTGCTATGTGTTTCCATAGTTCTGGTTTGATTTTCAATAGCTCCTCCAAAGTCAAATGGCATTGAATTCTCGTGTTCCTAATGGCTTCTGTGTTTCTAGGAAGAATTGAGTCTTCTCCCCTAACTAGAATAATGGGGGCTCTCACTTGGATTGATCTGTCTTCCCACGATCCCGTGAAGTGAGGTAACTCTTGCAATGAGTTAGATTTGAAACTCGTGCGCTCACCGGACCAATCATCCACTTTATCTCCATATATAGATGGGATATCTGCAGGGAACTAGTCTCTTGAGCCCTCGATCTCTGGTATAGGTGGCCGTGTTTCATGTTCCTGCCTCCATCTTTCCTCTTGAATCTCTCTTAAGATGGCACGTGAATCCATGTAGCCCATTTGATGATTTTCTAAGTCCGACCTAGCCTTTTCTGATAGAGTTATCTCTAAGGGGTCCTCTGGGCTAGTTTGGGTGCCAGAGCTAACTTTGGTTGTAGTTGATGCTAGTTGCCCTAAACTTTCCAATAATCCTTGGAAATGTAGCTCATGCCTAGCCATAACTTCCCAATTGAGGTAGTGGGATGCCTCAAACATTGCTTGGGATAATTCTACCATTTTCATGCATATTTTGGTTCTCTCTATTTCCAAGTCGGGTCTAGGGTAGTTCTTGCTAGATTCTCCTACCCGTGGTCCTTCTTGTATCCTAGCCTGATAAGCTTTGAGCATCATGTCAAGCTTATTTGTGGTGGGGTCTGCTAGTACGGATCCTAAGTTTGGGGTTACAGCCTGTGGTTCAGCCTCTTATGATGCCATTTCAACAATCTTGGGTCCGGTTTCCCTCACGCTTTCTTCTAACTCATTAATTTTTCTACTCCATTTTCTCTTATGTCGTTCTCTCGACTCTTTGCAGGTTCTCGTCTTTTTTCCTATTGATTCTCCTACGTTGCTAGCTTCTACTATTCTTCTGAGGGTCTCTGGTTGCATCCGCCTTTTTGCTTGGGCTCTAATTATGGCTTGGATGGGTATGTACTAGGGTATGGAACCTTCAGTGTGTTGAATGATTCATATCACATTGATGGGGTCACTTTTGTGGGTGTATTAGCGGGGTTCTTAGGGAAATATCTTATGAAGTGATCCTTCCCACATTCAAGACAAAATCCTTGAATATTGAAATATTGTGGCTGCACCGTGGGTGCGATGTGTGGGCAGTCACATATGAAATGGTCTTCGTGACACTAACATGGTCCCTTAGGTCCCTTAGGTCCCTAAGGTCTTAGTTGTCTAGCCTATGGTCATGGGTTGGGGTTGGTGTACATGACCTGTGCATAATTTGGTTCCCAATTTTGCTTGTACATATGATTCTCATAATATGGATCTAGGCTTTTCGACGACTCTGTATAGTTTGCAGGTGGGCTATCTACATTGGGTGGAGTCAAAACTGTTTGCATTAGGGTCATTGTCTATGATGAAAGGGGTTCTAGGTACTAATTCCATATTTGAATTCTCTTTTGGAGTGGTGTACTTCACAGAAACTACATTGGCAAGGGGTGGAGGTTGTTGTCCTAGAACAGGTCGGGGTCTAGGTTGTGCTTTCTATGGAACTTGATAATGGGGGGGGCACGATAGTATTGTTTGTCATGAGGAATGAGGTAAGCAAGAGAGCTCACACACACACTCTCACAATCAAAGCGAAGCACACACTCTGATTGAGGCAAGGAAGAATGATCTTCTTCTTCTTCTTCTTCTATTACATAAAGAGGAATGTACAAGAATGACCTAAAAACAAGAATACAACCAGTGCAATATATAAGACTAGTACATAAGGAAAAACCTAATGTCCGCAAATGAGTGAGCTGCCAAGAAACAAATGTGCCATCAATCTCGATAGATAAATCTAGTACAACTCAATGAAGTATCCTTGACATATACCGGTGTGACCACTATACATGTCAGAGAAACGAAAAACTGATACGTGTCATCTTGGATCATCACATGTTGAGCTTGATATCTCAACACCCCCCCTCAAGCTCAACGTCATGTCCTCTAATCCAAGCATCTTCCGAAACTTCTTCAGCTTCTCTGCTCCAAGTGCTTTAGTGAAAATATCAGCAACCTGCTCATCTGCTCTCACATAAACAAGATCAATATCACCTGCTAATACCTTCTCTCTGATGAAGTGATAATGTATCTCGATATGCTTTGTTCTAGCATGAAAAACAAGGTTTCGTGCTAGCTGTATATTGCTAAGATTATCACAATAGATAGTGATAGTCTTTTGCACTTCCACACCTAAATTTGCAAGTAGCATTTCCAGCCATGATGCATCACATGCTGCCATTGCAACACCTCTATATTCAGCCTCTCTACTCGACAAAGCAACAGTACGTTGCTTCTTGCTGCTCCATGTAACAACGACACTTCCAAGTGAGAATAGAAATCCACTAGTAGATCTTCTATCTGGAATGCTACTAGCCGAGTCTGCATTGGTGTATCCATGAACCTGCAAATCTACACCAACCTCATAAAACAATGCATAATCCAAACTAGCACTCACATAATGTAGAGTGCGCCTCAGAGCATCCAAATGTGGCTTCCTGGGAACCTGCATAAACTGACTTTCCAGTTCAACACTGTAGCTAAGATCAGGCCTCGTAATTGTGAGATATATCAAACTTCCCACAATTTTCTTGTACATAGTAGCATTTTCCAATGCTTCACCTCATGTAGTATCTAACTTCAAATTCTGATCTAATGGAATAGAAATTGGCTTACAATCAGCCATACCATACTTTTGTAGCATATTCAAGGCATATTGCCTTTGTGACATCCATATACCTATTTCTGTATGTATAAACTCAGTGCCCATGAAATACCATAGCACACCAAGATCTTTCATGTCCGATTCCTACATAAGAAGTTTCTTTGCCTCTTTGATGCTTTCTTCATTATCATCACCTAAAATCAAGTCATCAACATAAATAGCCACAATCGTGATGCCATCATCACCCTTCCTTGCACATAGTGAATGATCTCCATCACACATAGAAAACCCAATGGTGGTTAAGTAATCAGCAATCCTTGCATGCCATGCACGAGGAGCTTGCTTCAGCCCATACAAAGCCTTTTGCAACCTGAAACATATTTTGGATGCTTTGAATCTTCATATCCTTGTGGCTAGACCATGTATACTTCTTCCTATAACTCACCATGTAGGAAAGCATTCTTCATATCCATCTGATGCAAAGTCCATCCTTTTGTTGTAGCTAATGCAACAAGTGTTCTAACAATAGACATTTTAGCTACAGGGCTAAATGTTTCCTCATAATCAATGCCATATGTCTTTGCATATCCTTTAGCCACCAATCATGCTTTATACCTGCTTATGCTACCATCAACATTGTGCTAAACCCACTTGCAACCTATGGGTTTCTTTCCTTATGGCAATGGAACTAGCTTCCATGTATCGTTTCCATAAAGTGTAGCCATCTCTTCATCCATAGCTTTTTCCCAATCTGCATTTCCAATTGCATCTTCAAAACAAGAAGGTTCAACATCTTGTATTACCTTTGTCATGTAGGCACAATGACGAGCCATATAACTATCGTACGTCAATCGTTGCATTGAATTTTGCATCCTCCTAGATCTTCTTGGTCCTGGGTCACTTCTCCTTGTATCATCTGCATCTGCCCTTCTTACTCCTGGAGTCTTCATAGAGGGCAATGCAAGTTCCTCATCAAGACTCTTTTCTGAACCGCTTGAATCTCCATCAATGTCTTCAAAACCTGCACATGTTTTATGCCTAGCAAAAAGCTTTTGTTTACCTTTCTTGGATGTATTTGATGAATTTGCTCGACTAAAATTTCCATGCAATCTTCCACTCCATGGATTTGAGTTCGAACTATTGCTTGGTGATGCATCCGGTCCACTCAAAGCTTGAGATTCTGCACTTGATTTTTCAGCATTTTCTTTGTCATTTGGTTCAAGATTCAATCCTTCTTTGGCATTTGCATAGAAGCTTGACATTTCATCAAATACCACATCTCTGCTCACCTTCACCTATCGTGTGAGTGGGTTATAACATTTATATCCCTTTTGCTCAAGGGAGTATCCAATGAAGACACATTTTTTTGCTTTTGGATCAAGCTTCATCCTCAACTCATTTGGAACATATACATATGCAATACAGCCAAAAACTTTCAGATGTGATAAGTTTGGCTTTTTACCTATAAACTTCTCTTCAGGTGTAACTTGATGTACAACAGCAGTCCGAGTTTTGTTCATGATGTATATAGTGGTATGAACAGCTTCTGCCCTATAACAATGAGGCATGTTCTTCTAGCCATCAAGGCTCTTGCTATCTCTGCAATATGTCTATTTTTACATTCCGCAACACCATTCTATTGTGGTATGTACCTACATGAAAACTAACGTTGATTGGGTAGTTTCGTTCAACGTTTTGAGATACAGTCAATTTTTTGCATCAAGGTATTTTAGTCACCAGCCATGGCTGAAAGCAGTGATGTATTTCGTATGTTGGCTGTTGAGGATAAGTTGGATGGTATCAACTACCTGTTGGTGGGCTTATATGATGCGACATGTATTGGTTGCAAAGGGAGTGTGGAACATTGTGTAGGGTGTTGAAAAACGTCCTATCACACTACAACTGTTACAACCGCAGGTATTGAAGCTGATGCAGAAGGTGTCCAAGATGATGATATTCTACATGTTCCTGTTTGTGCTACGGTTTCTACTGCACCTACTATAGAGAAAATTTGTTGGGAGGGCACAGATGCCCATGCACATGCATTGATAGCTTTGTCTATCAAACGTGCCATTATTCCTCACATTCGCTCTTGCAGAACTGCTAAGGATGCTTGAGATACACTTACCACATTGTACCAAGCTAGGAATGAGGCTCGTGTTGCTTACCTCCGAAAACAATTGGAGAGTGAGCACATGAATGAAGGTGATTCTATGGATAGTTTTCTAACAAAGATCAAAGACTTGAAGGAATAGTTGATTTCTGCTGATGAGGTTATACCATATAGCTCACTTGTGCAGACCGTTTTGAATGGTCTTCTTGATTCATATCAGAGTTTTTTCTTCTACTCTTTGATTGATGATGAAAGGCAATCCAAATGCCTTGTCATTTGAGGAGTTCGTCTCTGTTCTGTTGCAAGAAGATTAGTCCAGGAAAAACATGTCCATTATGCATGTCGTAGATCAAGCTTTCTTGGCTAGTCAAAAGGGCAAAGGAAAATGGAGCTCTTCAACTACTAAGCAAAAATCTGCTAATTTTTCACATTCGAAGAGGGAAGACAAAGATGAAAAGAAATGAGAAAAGCAGAAATTGTTCTGCAAGTACTGTAAAGGAAACGATCATATCATAAAGACCTGTCCAAAACTAGCTGCTAAAGAGGCAAAGAAGAAAGAGGCTGGAATGGATGTTGTAGAAGCCTCTACACCAAAAATGGATTCTGCTAATCTTATGCAAGAAGAAGAATGTGTGTTTACTACTGTTTGCAATTTTGACCCATCTTCTCATGAGCAGTGCATGTCTGCAGTAGACTCATATGCTTTGTACTTTGACAGTGGGGCGACCAAACATATTACCTTGCAGTGCAGTTTCTTCTCTTCACTCGAGCCTGCCCCTATAGGGAATACTGTTACATGCACCAACAACTCCTATTATCCTATTATGGGAGTTGGTAAGATCATTTTGACTACTGCTGATGGTAGTTCTTTCGCTTTGTCAGATGCATTGTTTATGCCATGGATTAAGAAAAATCTGTTATCAGTTTCTGCATAAGCCAAGATTGGCTTGGTTGTGATATTTGTTGATGACAGATGTATAGTTCATGGTTTGCCAAATGGCGATGTGATTATTGCTTCTGTCATTTTATGTCGTGGGCTGTATAAGTTCATAGACTATGAAAGATCTGTAAATGATTTGGCATGTGCAGTACATGATTCTCAGGCTATCTCAGATGCAAAGCTTTGGCATGCACGCTTGGGTCATCTGAATTTTGCTAGTTTTCTATGCCTGTAGAAATCTGAAATGGTGTCCTCTTTGCCCAAACTTGAGACACCTGGAAAACATGTTTGTGAAGGGTGTATTTTGGGCAAAATGTAGTGTTCTTCCTTTCCAAAAAATGGTTCAGTTCGGGCTAATTGTAGCTTGTACATAGTGATGTTTGTGGTCCTATGCAGACACCTTCTTTTGGAAATTATCTTTACTTCGTGACTTTCATTGATGATTTTTCCAAGCATGCATGGGTATATCCATTGAAGGCAAAGTCCGAAGTGTTCATGTGCTTCAAACAGTTTTTGGTTTTGGCTGAAAATTTACCAGCATGTAAAATGGGCACCTCCTTTCTGATCGAGAGGGGGAATATATGTCTTCTGATTTTAATGCATTTCTGGTTGACCGTGGGATACAACACCATTAGGGGAAAAAGTGAACCCTGCATGGGCCTTGTAAGGATCCCTAATTTTTAGGGATTAAAACTAATCATGTTTAGTATTCATGAGAAAAAAAACCACTAGTGGTTTTTAATATAAAAATATTATTTATGAAGAGCTACAGTTGAGTGATCAGCCCAGATGCATTCGTGGCTAATGAGAGCCCTTAGATGTTTTTCACAAACTGATGGGATTAAGAATACTTGACTGTCAAAAAATGACAAAATAGACTTCGCAGTGTCTTTGGGATCATGGCTATTGAGAGCCGTTAGATTCTCTCCACCAATGGACATGATTGAATAGTTATGTCTGGCAAAAGAAGACAAAATAGAACAGTCCATCATTTGTACTTGTAAGTGATGGGAGAAAAGAAGAGAGAGAGTATGAACTCGTGGGTATCGAGTGCCATTAGATCTTGTTCACGGACGACGTTGATAGGCGTTCGCATGTCTGGCAGAAAAAGACAAATTAGGAGTCACATCTCATGGGAGATTGGGAAAAAGCAAGAGAGAATATACTAAAAATGGGACCCAAATGAGCAACGTCCGTCAGATGCATTCAAATCCTATGGGTGAAATTGAAGCACGCTATCGCGTGGCTAGGATTTGAAAGGAGTTGTTGGATCTTTTATTGATCCAATGGATATGTTTTAAAGATTCTCAATCCACTACAAGAAGAATCACAAGCGTTGGATTCATCACCCCATCCAACGGTGGAAGATCAAAGGCGCCTTTTTTGATTTGTTTCAACATCAACCATTGGATCTCCTCAACATCGAATGGCCCAAATCAAATTCGGATGGAATGATTTGACTTTTCTGACCTATGAAACCACTAAGGGAGGAAATACTATATTTATCACCACATTTTGGTTGCTTTGACTAGCCCAAACCAAGGGAAACCTAGGCCTAACCTACTTGATTGAGGCTCTAGACTGTGGCCACCACCCTTCTCTCATTGGTCCATCACTAATCACCTCTTAATCTAAAAGGCCCATGCAAGGTTCATTTTTTCCCCTAATGCTAGTGTATAGTGTCATATACACCTCAACAGAATAGAGTTGCTTAATGAAAGAACAGGTCACTCATGGAGATGGCGAGGTGTATGGTCAGGAGTCAAGCTTTACCACATAGTGTCTGGCCTGAGGCTGTCATGTGTGCAGCATATGTACTTAACAGGTGTCCCACCAAAGCACTATAGTCTATCACTCCATATGAGGCTTGGCATGATCGCAAGCCATTTGTTGCTCATCTGCATGTTTTTGGTTGTTTGGCATATGCATTAATGCCTGAACAACATCGCAAAAAATTGGATGATAAAGCAGTAAAATGTACTTTTGTTGCGTACAGTTCTGAAAGTAAAGGCTATCATCTGTATCATCCACACATTAAACACATTCTGGTTAGCTGTGATGTTGTTTTTGTGGAAGATGCTATTCAACCATTACTTTCATGTACTAAGGAGACATCTGTTAGCTCCAAAGACATGTATGATACTTTGCTGCCTCTTTTTATAGGTTAACAGTCTAGTGCTGGTCATAATGAGGCAACCTATCAACCTTTCCAGGTTTCATGTGATGATGCAAATCATCCCATTTCTGATGCAGATTTACATGATGCACTTGTTGATGAGAGAGCTGACATTGAGGAGACAAAAACTATGCCAAAATGGCTGGTGCAGACTTTACGTAACAGCAAATTAGATGCACCTCTGTCATATCATACTCGATCAGGCTCTCATAGTGCTTCTTTGCATTAGATTGCTATGCTATGTGCAATCTAAATATGATGCTATAATAAAGAACGGTACTTGGTCTTTATGTGACCTGCCTCGTGGCAAGAAGGCCATTGGCACTAAGTGGGTTTATAAGCTGAAGCATAAGCCTAATGAAACAATTGATAGGTATAAGGCTAGGCTTGTTGCAAAGGGTTATGCACAAGAAAGAGGCATTGATTTTGATGAGACCTTTGCCCCTACATGCCATATGACTACTATTCAGAGCATCTATGCACTTGCAGCCCATCATAGTTGGAATGTACATCAGTTGGACATTAAAACTGCATTTCTGAATGGTGACCTACATGAAGAAGTGTATGTTTTTCAACCCCGTGGCTTTGTGCAAAAAGGACATGAAAACCACGTGTGTAGGTTAAAGAAGGCATTATATGTTTTAAAGCAAGCACCACATGCTTGGTATGAGAAGATACATGCCTATCTGATTGCACATGGTTTTGAGAACAGTCCAACTGAAAGCACCTTATATGTTAAGCATGCTAATGATGTGCTTCTGATCATTGTTGTCTATGTTGATGACATGCTGCTCACTGGTCCTATTGAGAAGCATATTGTTGATTTTAAGGCTAGTTTGCATGCCTCATTTGAGATGTCTGATTTGGGGCATTTGCGTCACTATTTGGGCATTCAGTCTATGCAAGTTGATGGTAGAATGGCTTTGTGTCAAATGAAATATATTGACACATTATTGCAGTGTTTTGGCCTTGAAGACTGTAAGCCTATTGCCACTCCTATGGAGATAGGTTTACGATTGAGTCTTCATGATGCTGGAGATGCATTTGATGTTGTCCTCTATCAGCAGGCTATTGGATGCCTGATTTACTTATGCATTACTCGACCAGATATTCAGTTTTCTCTCTCATAAATTAGCAGGTTTATGCATTGCCCAGGAGTTAAGCATTGGCAGGTGGTTAAGCGCATCTTTCGCTACTTGAGTGGTACCCAACCTACTTGGTTTTTTTTATCCCAAGGGGGGATCACTAGTGATAGATTTGCATGCTTTTTTTTTTACTCTAACTGGGCTGGTTGCTATGACACTCGTGTGTCAACTAGTGGCTTTTGCTTCATTTGGTAGCTCATGTACATCTTGGTTAAGCAAAAAGCAACCTACCGTGGCCACTTCCAATTGTGAGGCTGAGTATAGGGCATTTTTCACAGTGATTCTTGAGTGTGTGGTTCAAACATCTTATGGCTGATTTGGGTGTTGCTAAGTCTTTTGCCACCACCATCTTCACTAACAGTCAAAGTGCATTGGCAGTTGTGAGGAACCATGTGTTCCATGCTCGCACTAAGCACATTGAGGTGCATTATCATTATGTCAGAGAGAGGTTCTCTGCTAGGGAGATCAGCTTGGCATATGTGTCCACGTAGGAGAACATTGCAGACCTTTTCACAAAGGCTCTGCCTAGGGAGAAGTTTGAAGCTTTCAGCAAAGCTTTGGGCTTACCTCCTTTTGTGGAATGATTTCCACATAGCTTTGCACTTCCTTATACATGAGTGGAAGCTACTTGTTCACCGCATCACTCTCAGGGGGGATTTGTTGATATATTTAGGTAGTGATGTGTGTGAAAACTCTAGGACCATCGGGGGCACTTTTTTCCCTCTTTAGGAGGTTTTTTTTCCCTTGACTTGTATATATGCCTATTGCCCTAATGTGCTACTTATCTTTGTACATTCTCTAGTAATACATTCAGTATTGTGTGTTGTGCTCCAAGCTTCTTCTTCTTCCTTGTTGTGTTCACGTGCTTCCACAGACGTCTAACTCCAACAGATTTTCCTTGGGAGTTTGAATCCTCACTAAGATTCTTTTCTTCAATAATAAGCATAGATACCAGATTAGAAAAATTTGGAATATTTTCCCTGGTCTGTATAGAAGTTCTGAACTGCTTATATGCAACTGCTAAACCACGAAGACACACTTCCACCTTAGCATCATCATCTACATCCATGCCAATAGATGCAAGTGACTCACATATGCTTTTGATTTTCAAGGTGTAGTCACTTACCGACATGCTCTTCTTCTCCAATGTATGCAGCTCGTTCTTGAGTTGCAATTTTTGTGCCTTTATATTGGTCTCATACAATGTGACCAAATTGTTCCAAGCCTCTTTCAGAGTCTTGGCATCCTGTATATGTCCAATCATGCTATCCTGTATGCTAACAAATAGCCAGTACATTACCTTTTGTGCTCCTTGATTCCATTCCTCATACGCTCTTAACTGATCTGCTGTCCGATTCCTTTTTGGTAACTGCGAAGGATTTTCATTCTCTCCTTCGATGTACTTCCAGTAGCCTTTTCCCATCAAGATATTTGTCATTCTAAATCTCCAAGCATGGAAATTGTTCTTGTCCAGCTTCTCGCTCATCAGCTGACTCATTCCATTTGCGTTTGTCATTTTTGAAGTAATTCTCAACACTGCAAGCAACACTTCTGCTTGAACACTATCGCACTATGATGTGACAGTTCGATCTCAGAAAAACATAATTTTTGTGTATCAACAGTACACAAAATTGCTTGAAATTCTGGATCTGGAATATATGAGTGTTGCCGAACATGATTGCAAGTTATAGTTTTTCAAATTGATCGGGTTCTATGGGCCCCACCTTGCAAGCTTGAAACGGAGGTCGAGATGGCTTTGAAACTTTGATCTAACAAAAACAAGTGACCCTAAAGGGATAACTCTCGAGAATATTTTGAGGTCTTCTACCTTCATGCCGATTTTTATAGCAAATGGAGGTCGTTTGTGAATTGTGTTTTCTCCATGCCTTGTTATGTACTCTTCACCGTTGCCTTCTCCACGAGCTCTCTACAGCCACGCTATCTCTGATACCATGTCACGAGGAAGGGATAAGGAAGAGAGTTCACACACACAATCTCACAATCAAAGAGAAGCACACACAATCTCACAATCAAAGAGAAGCACACACTCTGATTGAGGCAAGGAAGAATGATCTTCTTCTTCTTCTTCTTCTATTACATAAAGAGGAAGGTACAAGGATGACCTAAAAATAAGAATACAACCAGTGCAATATATAAAGACCAGTACATAAGGGAAAACCTAATGTTCGCAAATGAGTGAGCTAGCAAGAAACAAATGTGCCATCACTCTCGGTAGATAAATCTAGTTCAACTCAATGAAGTATCCCTGACATATACCGGTGTGACCACTATACATGTCAAAGAAACGAAAAACTGACACGTGTCATCCTGGATCATCACATGTTGAGCTTGATATCTCAACATTGTTGTGGCTGGTACTACCCTTGGTATCTACCTGGCTGATATGGCTGAGGATAACTCTATCTAACCACCTGTTTATTATATGGGCAATCTTGACTAGTGTGGTTAGTGTATCTATGCTCTATGGTACAGTATAGTTCATTGGGGTTTCCTATGGGTTGCATTGAGTTTGGGCACATATTTTCCATGTGATCACCTCCACAAATACCTTCAATGGGGGGGGGCTAATTTGATGCAAGGCTTACTAGAGACTCCCAATCATTTGGCCATTGGTTCCGCTAAGTCTTCTATAGAGCTAGAACGCCTGGATGAGGCCTTTGTTGTACTATCCGAATCCTTATGCACCTTAGAGAGTTCTATCTCTTCCCCTAGGTTATCCTCTATGTCTACACATATACGAAAGCATTGATCCAAGTTCCTTGGTTCCTTCAGAAATACATATGACCTAAGCTTAACACTCAATAGACTGTCAATGAACAAAGCTATCATCTTCGCTTGAGTGGGTAATTCCAATGGGGGGCATCTCTCTATGTAGCATTTGAATCTCCATCCAGCCATCCTCATTGTCCCTTGAGGTGCTTCTTTGAATGTGTGTATTAACGATGATGTGTTGTGTCTGATTCCACTTTTGGAAAGATCTGTAATGGATTCCATCATATGGTGGATGTCTCTAAATTCGTGCTAGTGCAGTGGTTGAAACCAATCCAACACATGACTCGTTAGAGTGAGTCCAAAGGCACTAAATTGTGTGAACATGTGTTTGACTTGTTGAGCTTGTAACACATGTTTGAATTTAGCTACATGCTCATAGGGATCTCCAGATCTGTCAAAGCAATTCTTCATCACCGTCACTACTTGCATGGGTCTCAAAGTCTTAGGGTCGTCTCTAGGTCTAGGTAGGGGAAAGTCATGCGTACCCCATTGAGTTCTAAGGTCCCTAGTTTACTCTCTTTCTACTCTCCCACCTTCTGTAGTGGTTCTTTCTCTCCCTGTGCAGTTGATGAAACTACTCTCTGGTCCTTCCTTGTTCTTCTCTTTATGTCCTTGAGATGTGCCAATACTCGAATTCACCTTAGACACATGTGATCTCATGAGTGGAAAAATCAGTTCTCCTCCCCACGTATATGCATGATGAACATGTTCTGTGACTTTATACACCCTTTCTGACGTGTCATCTAAGTATATTGTTTTCCTTGGGACCTCTGGGTCCTTCAGCTCATAAATCCTTTGTTGGTGTGTAAAACACCACAAGAACCAAACTAATGTGGTATTAGAAGACCTCCATAACCATCATTAGCTTAGCAAAACTCACATTGTGAATATTCATCTCTGAATTTAGTGAAAATCAAAATTTCACTTCACAGAAATCTGCGCCTTTTCTTCAATCCTTCAATCTGACCTGTATTAGCTCAATCTTTGCAAAATCTTTTGATCACTTGCTAAAGAATGTTCTTGCTAATGTTAAGCAACACATAATAACCAAAACTTTCAAGTAATAACTTCAAAATCTTCTGATTTAGCTTCAACCTTTTCACTATGTCTGAAAACTGAAAATCTACTTCATCGATTTGACATACCTCCACTCTTAAGCTGATTTCTCTGAGTACGCGTCCCGTTTCTCAAAGATCTTCTGATCAAATGTAGTTGAGGATAATAGCTTTCAAACGAGCTATCACTTACCAAAAACTTTACACCATGCTTCGAGATCTGACCTTTAGAAGATCAATCAAATGTGCGCCAGAAAAGTCGTAACTGTCAACTACCTTACACAGTCATATGAAATGACTTAGAACTCAATGTACAAGAGGAATTAGACTCAATCCTTCTACACAAACATATGTTGATTATCAGAGAAGATGTGTACAAAATGGCTTGGCCTAATTTTGCTCACAGCCATGGAAAACTCTCTCAGACTCAGAAGTTTTCTCTCACCATCTCTCTCAGAAATTACACGACTTTTCTCTACTCACTCAGATTATCAAATTGAGTTCTCTACTACATATTTTTTACTCAAATTAACTTATATACCTATGGTTTACATTCTTCTAGACTTGAACTCGTAAGTTCTGAAGATCAAATACAAATCTAGACTCTAATTTTGTACTAATTTACAATAGTGAAATTGTCCCTTCACTTAGGCTTGATTTTCTGTAAGTCTTTTCTTCACTTCTTCTTTCCTCCATCATATGTCTTCATATGTCTTCATATATCCATGCCTAATTAGTGAGTGAAGCCTTAACAGCTCCCCCTCAATCACTAATTAGCATAATTTGACTTCTTCACATAGTCTTCTTCTCTTTTATTCCTGCCATCTCCTTGAATTTACTTGTCTTCACTCCATCCAAGCTTTTTGTCATAATATCTACAATCTGATCTTTTGTAGAAGTGTACACCACTTCAATCTCTTTCTCCATTACCTTTTCTCTGAGAAAATGATACTGTATCTCTATGTGCTTTGTCCTTGCATGAAATACAGGATTTGCTGCAAGATATAATGAACTCATGTTATCTCCATGAATGATGGGTATACCTTGATCAATTCCCAAACTTTTGAATAGTGTCTGCATCCATATGACTTCCTTTGCTGCTTCCACAAGTCCTTTGTATTCAGCTTCTGTTGATGATAAGGCCACTGTGTGTTGTTTCTTTGAACACCAACTCACAAGCTTATCTCCAATGTATATCATGTAGCCATGAGTAGACCTTCTGTCATCTTGACTTCCTGCCCAATCTGAATCACTATAGGCTCTCAATCTTATATCTGATGTAAAAGGATAATACAATCCTTCTTTCAAAGTCCCTTTGATATATCTAAGGACTCTTTGACCTGCAATCCAATGTGGATCCTTTGGATAATGCATGAATTGAGAAAGGACACCAACTGCATAACTAAGATCAGGCCTTGTTAGAGTTGCATAAATCAAACTTCCCACTAAAGATTGATACTTCCTCATGTCTTTGAATTCTGCTCCATCATATCTACTGAGTTTATGATTGACCTCTAATGGTGTAGATGCCTCTCTGCAATTCTCCATGTTAAACTTCTTTAGAAGATTCAAGAGATACCTTTCTTGTGATACATAAATACCATGCTCTGCATAAGTGATTTCCATTCCAAGAAAATATGACAATTTTCCTAGATCACTTATCTTGAATTCCTTCTCAAGTAGCTTCTTCACCTCCTTGATTCCTTCATTTGAGGTACCTGTAATTATAATATCATCTACATATATACAAATGTAGATCATACCTTCATCTGTTCTTTTGATAAGTAAACTTGCATCTGCCTTTGAACTTTGATATCCAAGATCATTAAGGTACTTTACAAGTCTAAAATTCCAAGCTCTTGGAGCTTGCTTCAAACCATAAAGAGCTCTTCTCAACCTGCAAACATAATTTGGATACTTATGATCTGCAAACCCTTGAGGTTGCTCCATGTAAACCTCATCTGATATATATCCATTCAAAAATGCATTCTTAATATCCAATTGACTCAATGTCCATCCTTTTGATGCTGCAATGGCAATGATTGTCCTTATGGTTGACATCTTTGCTACAGGACTGAATGTCTCATCATAATCTATGCCAAATGTTTGAGCATAGCCTTTAACCACCAATCTAGCTTTGTATCTGGCTATAGTTCCATCTGCATGCTTCTTGATTTTGTAAACCCATTTATTTCCAATCACTTTCTTACCATTAGGCTTTGGGACAAGTTCCCAAGTTTTGTTCTCTTCAAGTGCATCAAACTCTTCCTTCATTGCTACTTCCCATTGTCTCTTACCCTTTGCTTCATCATAGCTTTGAGGTTCTTCATCTTCTTTAACCATGTAAGCATAATTTTTCTGAGTCAAGTAAGAAGTGTCATATGAATACCTTGTAGGTTGCTTCCTCATTCTGGTTGACCTTCTTGGTTCACACTCTTCATGTATATCTGGATGTACTTCTTCATCAAATATTGGCCCATCTTCATTCCTTCTGTATGATCCAACTCTTGATGTGCTTGCTTGCATATGTTCTTCATCTCCATCTATCTGCATATGTGACTTACCTCTTGCACTCCTTCTTATCTCTTCTTCAAATGTTTCAAGATCACAATCTTTATCTGCATACCAACTCTTCTGTTCATCAAAAGTTACATCTCTGGAAACAATAAAATGTTTAGTCAGAGGACTCCATAGTCTATAACCCATTTGCTTTTCATCATACCCAATAAACACATATTTTTCTGCCTTTGGTTCAAGCTTATGTCTGAGTTGTGATGGCACATAAGCATAAGCAATTGACCCAAACACTTTACAATGGTCAAGTGTTGGTTTCTTACCCCACCAAGCTTCATAGGGGGTCATACCTTTCAAAGCTCCACATGGTAACCTATTCACAAGGTATGTAGCTGTATTAACAGCCTCAGCCCAAAGATAATTAGGGTAATTCTTTTCCTTTAGCATTGCCCTTGCAAATTCAACCAATGTTCTATTTCTCCTTTCTGCCACCCCATTATGTTGAGGTGTATACCTGCAAGTTATCTCTCTCTTGATACCTGCATTCCAAAGATAGTCATTAAACTCTTGAGAGAAGTATTCTCCCCCTCCATCAGACCTTAGCCTCTTGAGTTTTTGACCTGTAACTCTTTCTGCATAAGCATGAAAATGTTTGAAGGCTCCAAATACCTCTGATCTTTCCTTTAGAACATAAAGGGTTATCCACCTTGTAGCATCATCAATAAACAAAACATAATACCTAGATCCATTTATTGATCCTTCTTTTGTTGGTCCCCATACATCTGTATGTATGAGTTCAAGCAAACCATCATGCTTGAAACCTTTCTTCTGAAATGGTAGTCTATGAGCTTTTCCCATCTGACAAGCTTCACACTTATATATCATATGTTGATTCTTCACATTTGGTAGTCCCAATACAGATTGATTCTCCACCATAGTTTTGATTCCTCTTTCATTGAAGTGTCCCAATCTCTTATGCCAAAGATCTAACTCTGTAATTACTTCATCACCATGTGTAATTAGGGCTTGACCAACATTTCCTTGTACTTTGAGAGTAAAAAGTCTACCTTCCTTCTTACCACAAACAATGGGTTTGTATGCATCCTCTGGATCTTCAACAAATACCCCTTCATTTGTAAATCTGACTTGAAAACCTTTCTCCACTATTTGTCCAACACTAATCAGATTCTTTGGTATTGTTGGAACATACAAAACATTTGTTAATAAATCAGCTCCACTCCTGCACTTCACTTTTCCAATTGAATGCACATTATGTTTTGTATTGTCACCTGTTTGTACTGTATGACTTGAATTGCCTTCTTCCAATTCTGACAATAATTCTATATTACCTGACAAATGATTTGAACAACCAGAATCAATATAAAATACCTTGAGATCCTCCTTCTCTGATGAACTTATTGAATTCATCATCAATGTTGTATGGTTGTCATTCTGTGTATCATTTGCATAATTGTAATATGTGGTGTTGTATGATTGGTTCTGATTCCAATTTCTTCCACCACCTCTTCCATAACTTCCTCTTGAAATTTGTCTTCCTCTTTGAAATTGATTCTGAAACCTTCCACCTCTTCCTCTGCCATTGTTATTCTGATTTTGACTTGCTCCTTGTTGATTGTGCCAACAATCATATGCTAGATGATTGCTCAATCCACAAATCCAACATGTCTTCTTGTTATTGTTCTGATTACCTCTACCTCTTCCATTTCCTCGACCTTTACCTCTGCCAAAGCCTCTTCCTCTTGCATAATTTGCTTGAGTTGTTGACTCTTCTTCATCCTTTGCTTTGCCTTTATCTCCTTTCTTTTTATTCTTCACATACATTGCAGAACTTTGACCTTTGTCTCCATCTGACTTCAAGTCTTGCTCAAATGTGAGCATCAATCCAAGTAATTGATTTAATTCTGGCACATAATGATTTAATGAGAGTTCTGTTGAAAGTACAAAGGGCTTCCATCTCTCATCACCTCTTAACCCTGCAAGTAATTGTGCTATCAGCCTATGATCTTCAATATCCTCATCAATGGATCCAAGGCTATCTGCCAAGTCCTTCATCTTAGTGACATAATCACTAATGCTCTGATTTTGCTTTTTCTTGAATGTGGTAAACTCTGACCATAAGCTAGCTTTCCTAGCTTTAGTAGTGTTTTGGAAGTGGTCTTCCAAAGCATTCCAAATATCTTCAGCTGTTTCTAAACCTTTGATGTGTGGCAACACATGATCTGTAATAGTGTTGTATATATAAGCTCTTGCACTTGCATCTCTCTTCTGCCATAGCTTCAAAGCTTCTAGCTCTTCTTTTCTTGGATGACTTTCATCTTCAAATTTAGGCTTCTCCTCTTCACCTGTCACATATACCATTAGGTCCTTACTCATAAGTAAGGCCTCCATCCTCATTACCCAAGCAGGATAGTTATCTCTGTCCAATTTGTCAATGGACACATGATCTGCCATGGTATCCTTGCTTCTGCTTCAACCTGTAAGTGTAAGGTTAAAGAATGGTACCTTTTGTAGACCTTTACCCTTGGGAGCAACTTCGAAACAATCTTCTGATGACTTTTGTTTGTTGAACACCTCAGCTTCCTCCTTCTTTGACAAAGAACTCTTCAATTCTTCTTGTATCTGCTCTTCCTTTAGTCTCGAGGACCTTATCTGCTCTGATACCACTTGTTGGTGTGTAAAACACCACAAGAACCAAACTAATGTGGTATTAGAAGACCTCCATAACCATCATTAGCTTAGCAAAACTCACATTGTGAATATTCATCTCTGAATTTAGTGAAAATCAAAATTTCACTTCACAGAAATCTGCGCCTTTTCTTCAATCCTTCAATCTGACCTGTATTAGCTCAATCTTTGCAAAATCTTTTGATCACTTGCTAAAGAATGTTCTTGCTAATGTTAAGCAACACATAATAACCAAAACTTTCAAGTAATAACTTCAAAATCTTCTGATTTAGCTTCAACCTTTTCACTATGTCTGAAAACTGAAAATCTACTTCATCGATTTGACATACCTCCACTCTTAAGCTGATTTCTCTGAGTACGCGTCCCGTTTCTCAAAGATCTTCTGATCAAATGTAGTTGAGGATAATAGCTTTCAAACGAGCTATCACTTACCAAAAACTTTACACCATGCTTCGAGATCTGACCTTCAGAAGATCAATCAAATGTGCGCCAGAAAAGTCGTAACTGTCAACTACCTTACACAGTCATATGAAATGACTTAGAACTCAATGTACAAGAGGAATTAGACTCAATCCTTCTACACAAACATATGTTGATTATCAGAGAAGATGTGTACAAAATGGCTTGGCCTAATTTTGCTCACAGCCATGGAAAACTCTCTCAGACTCAGAAGTTTTCTCTCACCATCTCTCTCAGAAATTACACGACTTTTCTCTACTCACTCAGATTATCAAATTGAGTTCTCTACTACATATTTTTCACTCAAATTAACTTATATACCTATGGTTTACATTCTTCTAGACTTGAACTCGTAAGTTCTGAAGATCAAATACAAATCTAGACTCTAATTTTGTACTAATTTACAATAGTGAAATTGTCCCTTCACTTAGGCTTGATTTTCTGTAAGTCTTTTCTTCACTTCTTCTTTCCTCCATCATATGTCTTCATATGTCTTCATATATCCATGCCTAATTAGTGAGTGAAGCCCCAACATCCTTGTTGTTCCCATAGTCATATGGTGCTCTGGCTTGTATCTCCAAAACGCTCCATCAATTTCTTTATTCCAAAACACTCTAGTCAACACTCTTGTTAGCACTGATTTTTCACTAGGTTCTTTGACATGTTTCCCTTGTTCTTCCACTCCTAACTCTACGGTTTCTACCACCTCATCAAGTTTGTTCATTGAGTCGGGCTTACTCGTGACTATGTACATGGTTCCTTCTTTGTCTATGTAAGCCTTGTTTTCAAACTTCACCACTCGGTGTTCCAATCCCATAGGTTGGCCAGGGTTGTGCAATTGGATTATTGACCTGCAAAGGCCATCTTCATATATTGGTGCATCCAATCTATTGGTGCGGATGTATTCCACTAAGTCTTGTAGGGTCCCTCTGTCTTTGCTAGGCAGGTAACACTAAAGGAAACCCCTAGTCTCTCTGTGTTGAAAGACATATCTGAGTTGCTCGTGTCCGAACTAACCTTGTATGGATAATTGCCTAATTGTTGAGCCCACAATTGTGCTTTAGTTCTCACACTAGCCTTAGAAGATCGAACACTCCGGTTATCAGTTTTTCCTAAGTATTTCCCAGATCTAAGGTTCATTAGTTCTTATTTCACCTCTTCACACTCACCCTTTTGATTAGGTCAATCACTTAGTTCTTTTAATATTCCTTTTGAGTTCCTTATCTTTTCCAGATTTTTCGTGAGGAATCATTTTGATATCTTCAATTGTGATTCATTTTAACGATGCATAATCTTATCACAAATTTCTTTTCGGCTCGATCCCTATACCCACTTGTTGGAAGGTGTATTTTTGGAAGAGCATTTTTGATGTAAAAAATTAGTAAAAAGTCAAAAAATTTGTAAAATATTTATGCAATGATTGTAAAAATAAGGAAGAGTCTTCCTTATGTGGTTGAGGATATCATGTAATTTTTGTAGAATTTTTAGAAACTCTTAGATAGCATTTTTTAGAAGATTAGGGAAAAAGACCTAATTTCAAGTGTGAAAAGGGACACTTGAAAATGTATATAAGTCAATTTTCTCTATTTTGGAGAGGTTGGTTAGTCATTTGCTCAAGCTATCAATAGAGAAGAAAGAGTTTCTGCAAAATCGTGTTTTCTCCTGTTGAGTGTATTTCCTTTGATGTGTGAGCTTGTCTCTTGCTTAAACATGGAGATTTGTGAGTCATATTTGTGTATTACTGAGTAAGTTGTATGAAGAGAGAGACCTATTGCTGTAAATGAGTGGAAAGGACTGAAGGAAGTTCCAAAATTGTGAAAATCGTCTGTTGGTACAGAATCGCGATTGTCTCGTCTTTGTGATACAGGTGATATTTTTCAGTTTTGAGTTCATATTTGTATTCTGCTAATGAAATGGCATGGTTTTGACATAAAGAACATGGAAAATGATGGAGATTTGCCTTAGTTATGGTAAACTCAAGATTTTCTCTTCATCTTCAATTTCTCTCAGCAATCCAGCCATCAATCTCTTATTTCCTTGAATCTATTATCTTGAAGGGGCTGTGGTCTTATGGATATTCCTAGGATTGACAAAATAAAGATGATTTGTTGATTCTTTGTTACTTCATGATTGGAGAGGACAACTTGGAGTCCAAAACAAAACATTTTTTGGCGCCGTTGCCGGGGAACATTCCAAGAACTTCTTTGAAGTTGGACCTTTGCTGGATCTTCAGTTGATGATGGTAAACAAGGTAAAGCTCATCAATAAGGAAAAGTGCACATGAATAGGTAGATATCATTGTTTGTCTTTAGGGAAGAAGAAAGCAATGGATGTCTTGTAGAAGTGGAAGTGCTGAAATTTTTGTAGATTGATAGTTGCTCATCATTTTGTTGAAGTAAAAGTGCAGGTGTGTGGAGGATTTGAGCCAAGAAGCTGAAGATGGAGGTAACTTGAATCTATTCTTGCATTTCTAGATTTCTTTTTGCCCAAGTACTAGACACCATGGGTGATCTTGGGAAGATAACATGGTGATATTAAGGAAAGGACAGTTAAAGTAGCTAGAGGTAAGAATGAGGGATTCAGTTGTTGACCAAGTCTGAGCATTAAATCTTGAGTTGTACTGCATTTTGAAAAAAATCATATGATTGAGTTTATCTTTACAAAAATTGATTGCCTTTCATAACACTTTTTCATTGGAGAACCTTTCTTTGGTACTTTAGTGATAGCTAAGGACATAGAAACTCATAACCAATCAAGAACCATAGGATCAGTTGATTTCCAAAACCAGAAACCCTAAGTAAAGTGTTCACCTTTATTTTTAGGGCAAAAATACTAAACAAATTCACAAAACTCATCAAAAACAATCAAACAAATTTCTTTTCTTGATAAGAAGTTGAAGTGAGGTGTTGTGGATTAGGAGTGATTGTGAAAAACTGGAAAAGAAAGTAAAAAATGATCAAAAAACCAGAAAACTGAAAAACACGATTCTCTGCACAGAATCGCGACTTTCTGAAAAAAGTAATTGATTTTGAAATAACATTGTAAGTGAAGGTTGAATTGAAGTTGTTGAAGGGTTTTGAAGGTAATCAAGAAGAAAAAACTACTCAAAGTAGCATAAAATCAAAAACAGAGAAAAACACGATTTTCTGCACAAAGTCGCGATTCTCTGAGGAAGATTGTGATTTTGGTGCAAAAATTCAGGGTAAAGTCAATTACAAAGAAAAAAAGGAATTGAAGCAAAACAAAGAGAAAGAAAGCTTAAAAAATAAAAAAATTATAAAAAAAAAAAAAACCAGAAAATTAGAAAACACGATTCTCTGAACAGAATCGCGATTTTCTGTAAAAAAGTGTTGTTTTGAAAAAACCTTTCAGGTGACTCATGTATTGAAGTGTGAAGAATATTGAGAGAAGGCAAGGACACAGAATACTCAAAATTTGCACAAGAAAAGATCTACAGAAAAAACACGATTCTCTACACAAAATCGCGATTTTCTGTAAAAGAAAGTTTTTTGGAAAATGTGGTATATTTGGGTACTTGACACAAGAAAGTGTAGAGGGAGGCATTAAGATTGAGTAAGTGAAGTTAAACAAGTGAAAGAGTGAGGAAAAGTAGAAATCACACAAAATCGCGATTTTCTGAACACTATAAAAACCTGAAATTCAAAGAAAAATTCATTTGAGTGAGAGTGAGGGAGAGAGAGAGTGTGCAGAATCGAACAAAATCGCGACTTTCAGCTACAAGCAAGCTTTGGAGATATTTTCAACTTGGCAAGCAAGGTAAAAAGTCTAGTAGCATTTTGAGTACATATTTTTTGCATAAAAGTGAGTAAATAACACAAAAAAGTAGGAAAATAGTAAAATCACGAAATCGCGATTTCCTGTTTTTGTTGGCTTTCAGTAAGAAAAAAGTGTTTCTCAAAAAATTTCTTTTATTGCATGTCAAAATTTTGATAAGGCGATTCTATAGGTTAAAAAATATTGAAAAAAAAAACAAAAAGTTGAAAATCTGCCAAATTTTGGACAAAATCGCGATTCTGAGTTTTACTCAAAATCGCGATTCTGTGAAAAGAGCCATCAACATCGCGATTCCCAGAACGCGATTTTCATAAGAAAATCGTGTTTTTACAATCTGTGAGCAATCACGATTGTCTGGGAACAAAATCGTGGAAAAACACGATTTTGTGAACAAAATCGTGGAAAAACACGATTTTGTGAACAAAATCGTGGAAAACACGATTCTGTGAACAAAATCGTGGAAAACACGATTCTGTGAACAAAATCGCAAAAAACACGATTTTGACACAAAATCGTGAAAAACACGATTTTGACACAAAATCGCGAAAAACACGATTTTCAACACAAAATCGTGAAAAACACGATTTTCAACACAAAATCGTGAGAAACACGATTTTCAACACAAAATCGTGAGAAACACGATTTTCAACAGAAAATCGTGAAAAGCTCACAAGTAGATAGAAAATCGTGAAAAACACGATTTTCAACAGAAAATCGTGAAAAACTCAATTTTCAACACAAAATCGTGAAAAACACGATTTTCAACACAAAATCGTGAGAAACACGATTTTCAACAGAAAATCGTGAGAAACACGATTTTCAACAGAAAATCGTGAAAAGCTCACAAGTAGATAGAAAATCGTGAAAAACACGATTTTCAACAGAAAATCGTGAAAAACTTACAAGTAAACAGAAAATCGTGAAAAACTCGATTTTCAACACAAAATCGTGAAAAACACGATTTTCAACAGAAAATCGTGAAAAACTTACAAGTAAACACAAAATCGTGAAAAACACGATTTTCAACACAAAATCGTGAGAAACACGATTTTCAACAGAAAATCGTGAAAAGCTCACAAGTAGATAGAAAATCGTGAAAAACACGATTTTCAACAGAAAATCGTGAAAAACTTACAAGTAAACACAAAATCGTGAAAAACACGATTTTCAACAGAAAATCGTGAAAAGCTCACAAGTAGATAGAAAATCGTGAAAAACACGATTTTCAACAGAAAATCGTGAAAAATTCGATTTTCAACACAAAATCGTGAAAAACACGATTTTCAACAGAAAATCGTGAAAAACTTACAAGTAGACACAAAATCGTGAAAAACATCAAGTTCATCAGAAAATCGTGAAAAAGTCTAATTGCATGATAAAATCGTGAAAAACACGATTTTCATCTGAAATTTGTGAAAAAAAAACACTTCTGGCAGTAGAAAATCGTGAAAAAAAAACCTAAATTCATTAAGAAGTTGTGAAAAGCACAAAACATAGGAAGAAAATTAAAACACACACAATTTTGGACAAAACATTGTGGAAAACCAATATATTGGTTAGGAAACTGTGACAAACACTCTGTTGAGTATTAGAAATTTGTCAAGAATAGTTGAATGATACTAAGATCTGGAAATAAAATAAATTCAATTCCTAAACAAGACCTAACAAGGAAGGAAAAAGAGCCAGGAAGTAATAAAAGATCAGAAAGAAGTTTAGGCCAAGAAAATAACATGGAAAACCTAAATGAAACAAATGAGTCAATAGAAACTGGGGATTTTAGAAACATCCTTAAATACATGTATACAAATAGGTTTGGAACCTATATATATCAGGATGGAATGCATAAATTCCTCATTAGACTGAGAAATTTAGAAATTCCCCTGAATATAACTCCAGTAGCCCAATTCAAAGATGGAAGATATGAAGACAGGCAAGGATGTGTATACATCTTCTCTCAAGACCCAGAAAATTCAAATGATCTAGGGCAATGTGCTGACAAAGGACCTTGGGAACATAACATGGGACAACCAGACATACCTAGACCAAATGAAAACTACACTAATAATGAGCAAAATCATGGGAGAAGGACACATGCTTCACCAAATCCCTTTGACAGAGAACCAGAAGGAAACAATGACTTCCCGCTCAGAAGAAGACCTCATTGGCAACCTCAGGGTAGGATGCTTAGACCATACCAAGTAGCCAAATGCATGAAGAACCAATATGAAGGGTATTCAGATCCTCATGCTCATGCTGCAGAATTTAGACAACTGATTAGAGCAGAGGAAGTAGAAGATTACAAGGTACAATTTGAGGCATTTGGTCTAACCCTAACAGGGCCAGCCTTATCATGGTTCATTCCTTTGAGAAAAGAAATGTACCTAGACATTGAATCTTTCTTAGAAGCTTTCATTGGTGAATTCTCTAAGACTGGAATCAAACATAGTACAGCCACATTGATACACAGCTTCAAACAACAAAAGGAGGAAAATGTTAGAGAAGCAGCCAGAAGGTTTAAACAGTACATTGATAGATGCCCAAGAGAAGAAGTACCTTCCATGGCAAAACAAGTATCTTTATTCATTGAGGGATTGAAAAGTGCCCAATTAAGGACCCTAGTGTACTATAGGAGATGTCCTAATTTAGCAGCCTGTGTTAAGGAAGCAATAGATTTGGAGGACAACAGAGGTCAAGATTTGTTAGCATTTGATCAACCCAGATCCTATAAAGACAAAATTCCTCCAGCAGAAGAGTTGGCTCAGGCTATTGCTAAAGCCCTAGAGGTAAGCACTAAAACTAATCTGATAAACTCTAGGATAAACACAAACAAGAAATGTTATATTTGTGGAGAAAATCATCTGGCACAACAATGCCCTTATCAGAAACCACAACACTTACAAGATAGGAAGACACTCAAGTATTGTACACTAGAGAGAAAATGGACAAACCATACCAGGGAGGATTGCTTCTATAACAAACAACCTGTCAAGGAAAGAGACTATATGGCTCAGAGGGAATCAGGTTATACTGAGCAACCAAGACCAGTATTGGGACAACAACCTCCCATTCCAACCAATGTGGTACCAGTCAAATATACACCCATTGACGAAGGAAATTCAAGATTCAGATCACCTTATAAGGAAGAATATCAATGGAGTGAGGGACATCAGGAAGAATGGGAAGATTATGAAATAAGGGAACCTGAGCTTAAAGCCCTAGATCTGGGAAATGGAAAAATTGAAATGGACACAGCAACATTCATGTACATTACTAACAACTACATGTCCAATCAAAAACCTCAATTCAAAGGGGGACCAAAGATAACATGTTATAGGTGTGGGGGAGAGCATTTCATTAGAGATTGTCCACAACCTCCAACATTCAGGATAGAGGGAGCATACTGTAAGGATTGTGGTAGAGAACATCTGATCAAGGACTGTCCAAAAAATCCCCAAAAACAACAGAACACACCTAATAACATACCTTTAAAAACAGTTAAAATTATGGAACAAGAGGAATTGAGTGACAATGATCAAATTGAACTTAATGTTATAACAAGGGCACAAGCCAAGCAACAAGGAACAATTAAAGAACAAAGTGAGGGTTCCACATCAAAAGGAAAGAAAAATAGACAAAAAGGGAAATGGGAAAAGAAGAGGAAAGTGGGCAAAAGTCTGGAAGAAGACAATCAGGAACAAACAAATTCAAAACATACTTCTCCTCAAAAGACCCAGAATCTGTCTGAATTAGGAAATTCTCAGAGCCTAGACACCCTAATCAAAGCCTATAAAGGAAGGATTCAAGAGGGACCAAGCCCTGCAGATCATGCAATGGCTTATCCCATACCGGATTTAGAGCATGAAAGGATGCTAAAATGCAAACAAATTATCCAGGAAACACAACTCAGATTAGGGGAAGAAGACAGCTCTTGGAGAACATTTGATCAGCATGAAAAAACAAAAACCAAGGAAGATGATAAAGAAGGAAATCCACACATAACATTCCAAATGAGTGTAGATGAACATTGTAGTATTACATGTCATACAACATGGGAAAATTTGTTGAAACAAAATCCTCACCTACAAAACAAGATGAACAAAGAAGAAACAATATCTGGAAACCTTCATTCACCAACACAAGAATTAGAGGAACTATGGTATATTCCTATTGACAAAATAGGAGGATATTGTGAAGGAGAAGAAGGGAATTCAACCTTAAAATTACAATATGGGAAACAATCAGCAAAAGCCATTTTGGATAGTGGATCAGGAGTGGCTATAATGACTAAACAAACCTGGGAGAAATGGGGAAGAAAGGAATTATTACCCACTAAAATGAGATTACAACTTGCAGATGGACATATAGAAAAGCCCCTAGGAATTTGGGAAAAAGTGATTGTGGACATATGTGGCATAGAAATAGAGCATACCTTTGCTATAGTAGAATTTCCACAATCCACATCTTATGAAATTATCCTAGGAAGACCCTTCATGAGACAAATGCAAATTGTACAAGATTGGGGTAATGATTGTTTATATCTTCAGAACCAGGGGAGAATAACAAGAGTAAACTTAAGAAATGGCCACTATTGTGACATATCTCCTAGAGAATGGTATAAAATACATCAAAATCAACCAAAAAGTGAAGAATCAGAGAGGGAGGATCAGGAAGAAGGTGAATCAGCAGTTTGGAAGTGTAACATATTAAGAAATATCACAAATAGGAAAAGGAAGTTAAGAAGAGAAGATTGTGTGGAAGAAAGAGAAATACAAGATGAAAATTATGTGCCTCAACAATTCAAAGATGAAGAGTTTGAACCTTATGGATGGAATCAAATCTTAGCTACAATGGATTTGGCCAGTGAGGAATATGTGGGAGTGGAATTCCAAAATGAGGAAGGATTTGACATCTTCCACATTGGCATACACATGATAGGAGTATCAAAAAGAGAAGAGGATCAAAATCAAGAAATGATATTAACAGAAGGAAAATCACAATATTTGGAAACAGTAAAAGTTGAGGATGCAATCAAAGATAAAATCTCAGGCAAATACAAGGAACATAAACACAAAGAAATAGAAAGAGACCAGGAAAAAGAAAAGAAAGAGAAAGAGATAAACAGAGATCAATACTTTGATGTACCAGCAAACTTTAAAACTTATGAAGTAGAAGACAGACTACTTCTGAAAATGAAACCAAAAAGAGAAAAGAAGAAAGGGGAAGCATATGATAATGAAGAACAAACAAAGAAAATTGTAATTACACAGGAAGAAGGAGAAGAGAGACAAATAGTAATAGCTGATGACATGACATCACAAGAAGAAGAAGCATTAAGGAACCTAGCAAAGAACTATAGGGATGTATTTGCTTACAGTTATAAAGATTTGAAAGGAATTGATCCAAAAATTTGTGAGCATAAGATCCCTATGACACCTGATGCAAAACCAAGCAAACAGAGACATTATACATTTAATGACAAATACTCTGCCAAAATAAAGGAAGAAATTGACAAGTTGTTGGCTGCTAATTTCATTTATGAAATAGAGTACACTGAATGGATATCACCTATAGTTGTGGTGCCAAAAAAGAATGGGAAACTTAGGGTATGCATTAACCTGAAGAAAGTAAATGCAGCAACTATAAGGGATAGTTATCCACTGCCAATAACAGATCATCTTCTTGAGAGAGTTGCAGGAAAGGAAGTCTATAGTTTTCTAGATGGCTTCTCAGGATACAATCAAGTACCAATAGCTTTAGAGGACCAACATAAGACTGCCTTTTCTACAGAATGGGGGGTTTATGCTTTTAGGGTTATGCCCTTTGGATTGACCAATGCCCCAGCAACTTTTCAAAGGTTGATGTGTCATATTTTCAAAGAATTCCTGAGAAATGTGATGGAAATCTATGTAGATGATTTATGCACTTTTTCTTTAAAAAGACAAGATCATTTACAAGATTTGGAAAGAATATTCAGGAAGTGCAGGACATATAGAGTATGCTTAAACCCAGAAAAGTGTGTATTCTATGTCAGACAAGGAAGAATGTTGGGTCACATAGTGTCAAAAAATGGAATTTCTACTGATGAGAAGAAAATAAAAGCCATAATAGAGCTTCCTAGACCTACAAATGTGAAGGAACTCCAAACTTTTATGGGACATTGTGGGTACTACAGAAAATTTGTATACAAATTTGCTGATATAGCCAAACCCTTATATGCCCTCATCACAAAGTTTGAGTGGACTGAAGAATGTGACCAAGCATTTGAAACATTAAAAACTTGTTTGGTGACAGCACCAATTTTAAAAACACCTCAGTGGGATAAAATCTTTCATGTACATGTCGATGCTTCAAATTATGCTCTGGGATGTGTGTTAGCACAACCAATAGAAGGAAGCAAATTAGATTTTCCAGTAGCATATGCAAGTAGACAATTAAACATTGCAGAAAGAAACTACACAACTACTGAGAGAGAAGGATTGGGAATGATCTTTGCTGTCAAAAAATACAGACATTATCTATTGGCCAACAAGTTTAAATTCTTTGTGGATCACCAAGCTCTACTCTATTTAGTAAATAAACCATGTCATACAGGAAGAATAGTAAGATGGTTTCTTTTACTAATGGAATTTGAGTTTGAGGTGGTGGTTAGACAAGGAAAAACACACTTGAGAGCAGATCATTTATCAAGAATCCAGTCAAAAGAACCTAGTTCACCTATAGATGATGATTTGCCAGATACATACTTATTCAAGGTGGAAAGTGTTCCTGAATGGTCGATGTCATTAATTCCCTTGCTAACCATGGGACCTTGTAGGTCATTAGCAAATAATACACATCTGGTGTTACAAAGCAGGAATTTCATGTTGTTAGCTGGACATTTGTATCACCTCAATCAGTCAGGTATACTGGAATATTGTACTCCAGAAGAGGAGCAACATGGATATGTAAGAAAAGCTCATTGCTGGAATCCATGTACTCATGCTTCTACGATTGTCACTCTAAGTAACCTTAATAGGATGGGAGTACATTGGCCAAATAAGATTCAAGATGTGGAGAGATATATTGATAATTGTCAAAAATGTCAAACATGGCAGAAATCAGAATTAATAACTCTATATTGGTTTCAGAAAAACCCAGAATGGAGTGAAAATATTGTTGAGAAGTTGAAGAGAAAGGAGAAAGGGGAACAAGTAATAGCTGGTGCTGATTCAAGAAATCTACAAGTGATCTCAGAAGAATATCAACTCATAGGAGAGCAATTATACAAGAGAGGAATGGATGGATATCTGAGAATTTGTGTTCCATAAGAAAGGTATTTAGAGATGTTGGAAATGGCACACTCAGGAGTAGCTGGAGGACATTTCTCAAGTGATAGAACAGCCAAACTCATCTTATATTCTGGCTTTTGGTGGCCAACCCTATTTCCTGATGCTAGAACTTATGTAAAAAGATGTGATGTTTGTCAAAGGGTAAGCCAACCAAACAAAAGAGATAACATGCCATTAATTCCTTTAATTTCAGCCAGAGCTTTTAGTAAATGGGGATTGGACTTTATTGGACCAATACATCCTCCAGCCAGACAATCTCATGCAGAATACATACTAGTAGCTACAGATTATTTGACAAAATGGGCTGAGGCCAAAGCTACTAAAAGAAATGATGCTCACACCACTGCTAGATTTTTGTATGAAAACATTATCACTAGATTTGGACTACCAATTGAATTGGTAAGTGATAGGGGGACTCATTTTTTGAATCAGATCATAGAAAACATGACTAATTATTTCATGATTAGTCACAATAAGTCAGCCCCATATCACCCACAAGCCAATGGATTAGCAGAAAGCACTAATAAAGTACTTTGCAATGTATTGACCAAATTAGTCAACACAAACAGAAATGACTGGGATTATCAACTGAATCATGTTCTTTGGGCTTATAGAGTGGCATACAAAACAGCTTTAGGGACTACACCATTTAATTTGGTGTATGGCCAGAATGCGGTTTTACCCATGGAATTTCTTATTCCAACACTGAAGGTGGGTAGCCAATACAATTGGACAGGACATGAATTATCTGAGAGAGTCATAGACTTAGAAAAACTGGGAGCATCGAGACTCCAAGCAGTGATGAGTATATACACAAACAAGAAAAGACAAAAAGCTTATCATGATGTTCACATAAGAGACAAAGATCTACAAGAAGGAGACCTGGTCTTAGCTTACACAATCAAAGAACATCAGAAAAAGTTTCAGAAAAAAGGTCATGGGCCATATATCATACATCAGATAAGCAAAAGTGGAGCTATTCAGTTAGCCAATATTGATGGGGAAATCATGCCAAATTTCATAAGTGGATGTAGAGTGAAGAGGTATGAGTGCCCATTAACTACTGAGGAATGGAGAAGGTTGCAAAAGGCCCAAAATAGGAAAAAAGAAGAAGAAAGTGTTAGAAAGGAGGCTCAACTAGAAGCCAAAGAGAGAATTAGAAAATTGAAACAAGTGTGCTTATGTGAAAACACTCTAAAGCAAAAAGAACATTTGCCTTTGATTATGATGAATTATCAGAATGAAAACATAAGGGTTTTGATAGATTCGGGAGCTCAAGTGAATCTAATTAGCTCAGCCTTGATCAATAAGTTTAACCTTAAGAGAGCTGGAAGGAGAATTTTGATCAAAACCCTGGGAGGAAAAAGAATTCAAAGCATATCTTCACTTTCTATTAAAGTTAAATTTAATAATGAATATATGGAGATAGATTGTGAAGAGTGGCCAGACCATTTAATGACTGAAAAGCTGATTTTAGGGCAACCATGGCTCAAACAAGGTAAAGTCATCTTGAATTTTGAAAAAATGAAGCTTAATTTGACCATCAAGGACAAAAAGTTTTTAATGTTCTTTCTGAGTAATGAAGAGCAGGTAGTTCATATGGATGTTCATAAACAACATCTCGAAGGATTTGCTTTCTCAATGGAGGACAGGAACATTTTGACAATACAAAGTGATCAAGCTTCATACACTCAAGATCAGCAAAAGACTGAAGAGGTAAAGGTGGATGAGGAGACAAAACAGAGTAGACTATTATTTCCAAAGTCGCAATATCAACAAAACAGAACAAAAAGAATATGGAAACAGGTCATGCACAGTTATGGCTCACCAAAACAGGAAATTAAAACAAAATGGATATGGAAGCCAAAAAATGTCACAAAATGTTCATCCACAGAGCATGGATATTTCCACAACAGAAGGACAAATGGAGTAAAACATTACTGGGTGAAAAAATCAGAATTGGGTCAATGGAAGAGAGATAATCCACAATGGACCTATTTTTGGAATTTTGAAAAGGACAAAAAAATATTTCCTTCTTTCCCCTTAGAAGAAAATTAGGAGGGGAAGGAAAGAAGACAGAAAAAAAAAAAAAAAAAAAAATTATTTTCTTGATTTTCTTTCTAAAAATAAAAAAAAACACAAAGCAAGATATAGGGAGGGAAAGAGTAACTTATTATGGAAAAAAATTGTTTTGTCTTATTGATTTTTAATTTTTTGAGATCATTTTTCTTTTTTACCACTACTTTCAAAGTTTCTTCATTAATCATCTTTTCTAGCATCATCCTTCTAATTCAGGAATTGTTTTTTGAGCAAGGAAGTGACAATTGGAGAGAGCACAATAGATGTCTTGCTACACCTGTGTTGCTCACTTAAAATTGAGTCTCTTGAAAAAAAAGCAAAAATTGCTGGGAACTTGTCTTTCTTATTTTTTATATATGTCAGTAACATTCCAGAATAATATAGTATTTTCTCATGAAATCTTGTGACTCATGTGGGTGGAGTATTTCCTTTTCTGTTATATATAAATACAGGATGGTGAATACAAAGGAGTTGGCAATCCATGACTTCAAAGCTGATTCAGTGACTTTGTCCAGAGGACACTGGTTTTTGGACAGTGATGCAGCTGAAGAACAAGTGGACTTAGAATCCGATGAAGACCAAGAAATCCCAGAAGTTGAAAAAATAGCAAAAGAACTTAAAGAAATTCTGGGAGTGATAGGACAGCATATCTTCACAGTAGCAGTGGGAGGATATAAGTACACTATGCTGTGCCAAGAATTTTACAGGTTTCAGAAAACTTCTGTCAATCTCAAAAGATGGAAAGCTGTGGGATTGCACAAGCTCTTAGAAGAACCTATTTTCTTTATTGACTTTGAAAGAGTAGCACAAGTGATGGGAAGTTTGGAGGAAGTGGGAAAAGGCAATGATGCCTACTTCAGATGTAAAGTGAAGAATAAAGACAATCAGGAGGCAGGGATAGTCATCAAAGCAGAACATATCAGAGCCGCCTTACAGTTCTATCCAATGGGCACTAAACTGGACCAAAGTTTTGTCAAGAAAAATAAGGAGACTTACACGGGGTATGTAAAGTTCACTGACTTCAAGGGAAAAGAAAATGAAGAATATGCTATAAGAATGTTCTTGCAGTTCTTTTGTTTTCCGAAATTACCAAGGTACACCATGCCTCATAAGTCAGTAACTCTATTAATGTTCAATAACAAAGATAGAACCAAGCCATTTGGGGTGATGGATGTCTCACCTTACATCCATGAACAGCTGAAGGAAGCAGCAAAACACTGGGAGCAGAAGAAATTCATGAATGGAGCCCAGTTTTTGACAAAAATCATTTATCATGTTCTAGGTATGGAAGAACAGTTAAAGTTAGCTCCTGAGGCACAGTACTTCAGAAATTTGATGTCAGGAATCAAAAGTTCCCCAAGGAAGGCACTTGGAAGAGAATCAGAAGGACAAACTCGCATGAGGGGAACAGGAATGAAGAGAAAAGTAATATCTGAGGAAGTGATTCCAGTAAAGAAAAGAAAGTTGGACCCCAGAAAAGTAGAGTTAGAACAGGCGGAAGAAACAAAAGAGGAACAGGTGGCAGCACAGAAAAAGGTGTAATCTTCCAGTGAACCTCATCCTCCGCAAACAAGTAAAGAACAGCTTTACACTTATCTCACTCAAGGAAACAGCAAAAGAGCCATATACGAGGCACAATATCAAAAAATGTTGGAAGATTTTTCATGTAAAGCTACTAATTGGATCCAAGAAGAGGTGGAGCACTATGAAGCATTGCATGAAGAAATGATGGCAGCAGAAACTGAGGAGATATTTGTGAAGAAGGAGGTAGAATTGCTGGCATACTTCAAGGAGTTGCAAGGACCTCCAGAGGCCAGAACTACGGTGATAGTGAAAAAGAAGATGCCAAGGAAACCTGCTCCAAAGAAGAAGATGATAAAGAAAGGAAAAGGAAAAATGGCAGATGAACATGTGATGAAAGAAATGAAACAAGTAATTACAAAAGAAACACAGAAGCTAACCTCAGTGATGGAAGTGTCAAAGCCTACAGAACAAGAAGTGGGAGGATCTTCACGATTCTCATCTGATTCAGATAGCGACATTGAGAGTTTTTTGCTAAAAAGTTTAAATTTGTCAATACCCAACACTCCCAATATAGCTGTACAGGTTGTGGAAAAAGTGAAGACACCTGAGGATTCAAGTAAGAAACCTCAAGAGAAGCAGACACAGGAGGAAATAGTTCCACAGATGAGTGCTGAAGAAAAAAGGAGGCAGTTAAAAGGAAAGGCAAGAATGACAGAAGAAGAAAACCAGAAGGGAGATGAAGATAATTCTGGAATAATGAATGTTGACAAAAATTCAATATGGACCAACCCATCACAGACACAGTTCAAATTAAATGCAAGGTTGACTGCAAGTTTGGAGGAACTAGCAAAGAAAGTATTTGGCAGTTCAAATAATCAGCAGAAGGATGCATCCAAAGAACAGGAAAGCAAGGAGTTAGAATCAGAAAAGAATACTCAAGAGGTTTTGGGACAAGTAATAGAGGAAGGAATTGTTCAAAGTATAAAGGATGTGCTGCAGGATATAAAAAGCAGTGAGGAATTTACATCTAAGAATGATCAAGAACAGGAGGTGGAAGCGGATTTTATGGATATTGAGGAGCAAGATCAGGAATGCATAAAAGAGAAAAGTAATGACCAGGTTGCTGGTACAAAAGAAATTGAATCAGTTGAAGTTCAGGAAAAGCAGGAACAGGAAGACCAATTCAGGAAAGTTCAACAAATTCTTGTTGAAAAGGACTCAAACAAAAGTCAGGAAACCCTAACACAAGAGAAGGAGATACTAATTAAGGGAGACCAGCTCTTCACAGAGAAGCAACAAGTATTGGAAGAAAAGAAGCCATTAGAAAAGAAGAAAGCTTCAGATTTTTCAGAGCAGAAGAGTGCAAATGACAGAGCACTAGTTTATGAAGAGGATGATAACAATCAGGATACAGAGAACTATGATCACAGTGATGAAGAACAAGATATGCAGGACATAGAAGATGAAACAGCAGCAGAAGAAGATGATGTGGATAAAGAAGATAAGCAAATTGAAGTTAGACAGACAGAAATAGAAGTAGGGTTGGAAAGAATACCCAAAAATATAAGATCAGCTTGTCAAATGATTATGAGCAACATTGAACAATTCAGACCATCTAGCAGAAATATGATCATATCAGGAATGGTGGCTGAATCAGAATTTGAAAAAGGCAGTTTAATTATCAAAGAACACAAGAAAGAAAAAGAGCAGATGACAGAGCAATTAAGGTTGATAAAGGAAAGAAATGAAGAATATCTCAATAGAATCATTGCTTTGGAAGAAGCTGAGGTTCAGAAGCAGAACAGGATCCAATATTTGGAAGAAAAGAGTGTAAAGTTATCAGAGCAGAATGTCAAAATGGAAATGGAACTTAAAACCATAGGAGGAAGATACAGAACTTTACAAACATCTTATCAAATTCTGACTAGAGCACACGAAGAGATTAATAAAGTGTTGTTAGAAGAAGGTCAACTACAAGGTGGAAGTAAATCTGTTCAATTGACGGAGGAAGAAAAGGAAGAGCTGCATAAAGAAATTCAAAGACTTCAAATAGAATTAAAAGAGGCCAAGGAAATGGAGAAACAGGCAAACACTCATGCTGCCACATCAATGAGAGGATATCATCAATTACATATGGAGGTAGAGAAGGAAAGAAGTGAATGGCAAGCAAAGATGGAGGAAGAAAGAAATGAGTGGAGGAAGGAAAAGGAGTTATGGGCAGCTCAGAATAAAAGTTCAATGATGACTATAGAAGAATTACAGAAACAGTTGGAGAAATCAAAAGTTCCAGAAGAAATTCAAGATCAAGTACAGGCAGAAGATACAGATAACAGGGAATATGAAACAGGGGATTTTGACAGGGAACAAGAGAACAAGGAACCAGCAGCTAAAGAAACAGAGGAAGAATATTCTGAAGATTTTGTACAGAAATTATTGACCAATAGAGAGTCAAGAATGGAATTTATCAGGAAAATGCATGATGAGTATGAAGATCAAATAGTTACCTTTGCTCTGAATAAAGGCATTAATCCAGATCAGCATCATTGGGCTGCAGATGGATTGGGAATACCTTTCTGTATGATTTTGGAGAGTATAAAGAATTATCAATTAGCCAGAGTAGGGCTATCTCCTAACAAATACCTTGAGTATGAAGAAGATATTAATGTCACGAAGGAGTTATTTGAAAGAGCAAATCCTAAATGGAGAAATAAGTGGTTGGATGCCAATAAAGAATGTAGGAAAATCTGGAAAGAGGCACCTTTGAATTTAAAGATCAACCCAGCCTATTGTCCAGTTGCCAGAAGAAGAGAATGGACTGTTTTTTGGGAAAGGAGAAAAACAGGGCAGATTCCAGCAAAATGGCTGAATTTTCCAAAAATAGCAGGTCCAAAGGCAGGCACTTGGCCTACAAAAAATTACATGGTGAATACTGCTGAGTCAGTTTTAACAACATATAAAGATGTTAATGATCCGGCTTATATATTACTGGTCAGAATAATGAGGTTGATTCTAGCTTGTATAGAGACCTACACTGATACAGATATCAGAATTTTGAACTACATAGGGTTTAATTCACCAACAGATGCTCTTTTGTTTGATTTGAGTGAGACACCAGACAGGATCTGCTTAATGGCCTACTACAGCAGAATTATATTTTTGGGTAGCCATTACTTACAGATTTTTGAGGATGCCTTTGATTATGGGTTTTTTGAGAGGGAGTCAGAGATTTTTGGAAACCTATCAGTTGTTACAAAAGCACGACTTACTGCCTATGAAGTTGCTTACACAGAATATTTGAAGAAGGATGTTATAGATAAGCCTGAAGCTGCAGTACAATGGAGGAAAGCCTTATTTGAAATGGTCAATAACTTGAATGTCACAGAAAGGAAGAGCCATGATTTGGTGTCACAAGTGTATCAAAGGAAGAAGAAATAAAGCTGAGCTCACATAAGAAAATCTTTCGTCAGGAGCCGAAAGGCTTAGGAGGGGAAGGATGTTGGAAGGTGTATTTTTGGAAGAGCATTTTTGATGTAAAAAATTAGTAAAAAGTCAAAAAATTTGTAAAATATTTATGCAATGATTGTAAAAATAAGGAAGAGTCTTCCTTATGTGGTTGAGGATATCATGTAATTTTTGTAGAATTTTTAGAAACTCTTAGATAGCATTTTTTAGAAGATTAGGGAAAAAGACCTAATTTCAAGTGTGAAAAGGGACACTTGAAAATGTATATAAGTCAATTTTCTCTATTTTGGAGAGGTTGGTTAGTCATTTGCTCAAGCTATCAATAGAGAAGAAAGAGTTTCTGCAAAATCGTGTTTTCTCCTGTTGAGTGTATTTCCTTTGATGTGTGAGCTTGTCTCTTGCTTAAACATGGAGATTTGTGAGTCATATTTGTGTATTACTGAGTAAGTTGTATGAAGAGAGAGACCTATTGCTGTAAATGAGTGGAAAGGACTGAAGGAAGTTCCAAAATTGTGAAAATCGTCTGTTGGTACAGAATCGCGATTGTCTCGTCTTTGTGATACAGGTGATATTTTTCAGTTTTGAGTTCATATTTGTATTCCGCTAATGAAATGGCATGGTTTTGACATAAAGAACATGGAAAATGATGGAGATTTGCCTTAGTTATGGTAAACTCAAGATTTTCTCTTCATCTTCAATTTCTCTCAGCAATCCAGCCATCAATCTCTTATTTCCTTGAATCTATTATCTTGAAGGGGCTGTGGTCTTATGGATATTCCTAGGATTGACAAAATAAAGATGATTTGTTGATTCTTTGTTACTTCATGATTGGAGAGGACAACTTGGAGTCCAAAACAAAACACCACTCTCTCACTCTCTCTCTCTCTCTCTCTCTCTCCCCCATCAACCACTTCTCACTTTTTATGCTAGAGTGAGTGCTTCCTATCCTATGAGCCCTGAGATACTCCATTTATCACAAAGTTTATTTAATCAAAGAAATCACAAAGAATTGAAATTCCACTTACGGCATTCTCTTGGATTCTTGAAGATGTTGTCCTTGTTTGCCCAAGAATCCTCCCTATTAGCCGTGTTGCTCTAGCACAATGGTGAGGACCACGTTAAGAAGCTCCACCTCCTTAATGTCAATCCGCGGGAGAGATAGGAGTGATATGAAGATCGTGAATATGAGATGAAGTGAGAGTGATGGTGAGAAGCATAGAGATGCACACACACATACACACACACAACGAAGAGACAAGCAAGACACAATGGAAGGTAGGAAATCAACTCTATTACTCAAGAACACTCTTAAAAGCTCAAAATAGCTCTAAGCTCTTCTCTACTCAAACAAGCTAACCTCGAAAATGAGCTCTCTAGCTCTTTTTATAGATTCTAGACTAGTTTTGACCAGTTTCACATTTAGTGACTGGCATAATTAAAAAATAGGTTCTAAATGCTATTTGAAAGGGTAAACGGTGTCTAAAAATAACCAAAATTGGTACGCTCATTCTAGATAAGCTTCTCAAGCTTGAGGACTCCTCGGCTTGCACAAAATGGAGCTATAAATTACAAAAAGGGTTTTTCTATGTTACATATGGTACAAAAGTGATGAAAATCATTGTTGACGGTTTTTGAAATGTATTTATAAAACATAATGCTTTGAAAAATGATTCGAACGACTCCCTGCTACTTCGTTGTGCTATGTCTTCACATGCTTTGGTGTCGTCTATGCCTCTGGCTACTGCCAACACCCCCCTCCCTCTCGCTTCTGTCATCCTCGACAGAACCTTGTTGTGGGGTCTGTCGGATATAATTCTTTAATAGGTCATGAGCGAGGGTGTGCTCTGAAATGCGGATACCTCTGGCAAGATCAGCTTCTAGTTTTTCCCAATCAATGGGTTGAGGTTCCTCTGGTAGCGAGAGTCTGTAATGTGTGGAGTATACTAGTTGTTCACAGGCAAATAATTGTAGTAGATGTGTAGGCCTGCTTATGAACACTTCTGAGTGATACTCCGAAAAGCTGGTAGTGAACATTTCTTCAAAGGTCTGCTTATAGCATGCCCGTAAGTATTTTATTCGACAGTGCCAGGCATAACACACCCGGAGCGATGGTGTCATACTCATATCATATGCTAAATCTTGGTTGCCATGCTCGAAACCCGGGGTGTTCACATGTGGTGCCTTGACGCGACGGAAGACTTTGAATACCATCTGCATCATGTCAAAGATTTTGATAGTCATATGCGCTGCTACATGGTCCATATGTTTTAAGCGGGGGAGCCAGTGGCGAATCGTGGCCATCATGTATCCTACTGTGGGTGGTCCTATGGGTGGCTTGAAATATGGGTAATTGAGCCAATCCTGGCATTGCTTGTTATTCTGTACTTTAATGGAAAATGCCTTCCAAGAGCGGTGATGTGGCATGGGCCCCCAACATGGGTTGTACTTCAAGTGGAGTGGTGCCTTGGCCCAAGTACTCATCATCTCTGGATATTCTTGTAATAAATACTTGCGCTAATCTGGTTGATATATTTCTCCTTGTTGTGCATCTAGTGGCAAATTCTCAGGCTCAAACTGAGTTGCGTGCGAGGGTTTCTTGCCAATTTCCTTCTCGATGGCCAGCTGATATTCTGCCATTGTTGAGAAAAGGGGAACAACAGACCCTAACCGCCTCACATGGAAGTGAGAGGCTCTTCCAAGAGGAGTTGCAAGAAGTGCAAGCAACGCACACACACCCACGTCCATGAACAATGGCACCATGGCCAACATCAAAGGGAACAATGGAGGGCAATGCTCACACACAAGACAACCCCAAGTGCCAAACCCACACACATGGATCAACGCCTAACACACAAGGAGAAATGTGGAAGCCAAATGAACCTTCTTTCCATTAGCATGGAGGCCAAAAGGCCATGGCCAAGGGACCCCCTTTTACAAAATGAGCTCCTCCTTATATAAGAGAGGAGGAGGAATCCGTTGAATACAAGTGGCCAAAGGCTTCATTAACTAGATATTCTAAAAATAATAGGTAGGTGGGAAAATAAAAAAGGGAATCTTCTAAGAGAGAGAGAGCTCTTTGCACGTATCCAAAGGAGAGCCCTCCTTTCTAAAATAAGGAAAGAATTCAAAAAGGATTCTTTTACAAAAAAAGAAGGCTAAGGTTTGGTTTTTATGGGTTTTCTCGCAAAAATAGGTAAGAGCTAGTTCCTATGAAAGAACTTGTATACAAGAGGGAAAAATGGGAATTTTGGAAGACTGCCACAAGGCCTTAAGCCTTTGAGTATCCTTAGCTCCAAGGGAGGCCTCCAAGCATTCCATAGCCTTCATAGCTTCATGGGTCCTTCAAAACTTCATGGTTCCAACACCCTCCCCCACCTAGTCTTTGTCGTCCTCGACAAAGCTAAGAGAAGAGCATACATAGCTGAACCGACCCAAGGTAGAGTCTTTCAAGTCTAAAAACCTTCAAGTCTTCAAAATCTGCACTTCTTCCGTCTGCAAGGCTTCAAGCTGCAAGTCTTCAGTCTTCAGAGCTAACGACACAATCCCCTTCAGGGGCAGTCAGCCCAGCCTCCATCCAATGTGCCTTCTCTCAAAGCTCCAAAACTTGAAATTTAAACATACATAACAAGTAGACTGCATTTGAAAAGAAGCAGCCACAAAATGTAATTCCATGTTTAGTTTCCGCTTCAGGGAACATCACGTCCTATGGGACTAGCTTAAGTCCTCATAGAGCTAGCTATTCCTGCATTCTGCAAATTAGAGCATCAAAGGCCAAGAATTCAAGTGGTAGTTCTTATAAGTATATTTGTGACCTGTCACTACTATTTAAAGCACAATCACTTAGTGCATATAACCACCAATGAGCAGAAGGTGAACATGGATGACAGCAAAATACAACATTCAGTGACTAAAGCCATCTGTATATTTTACTAAGTAGGCATGCTTGGGCAAGAGTTAACTAACTTCTATGTCATCAAGAGCGATTTCTGTGAATCCTGGTGTCTCCTCATCTAACAGGGCAAAAAATGATTAATACAGATGTTCAAAAGAGATGCAATGAGTAATTAGCCCATAATCAAGTGAGCGCATCACAAAGTAAATCCTTTTAGCATTGATAAAACAAGTAGGCCCAATCCCACAGGGGCAGCCACAAGATTTCGAATTGATCAACAAACCTGTGATTATCAAAGAAACACATTATTCACAAGAGAAGCATCTATAGGAGTCCAAGAGTCAAAGCTAAGTTCTATGTGTGTTGGCCTATACTGCATTAAGTGATCATTGTAAAACCAAAAATTTCTTCCTGGGCAAAAAATAAGCATTCGAACCTTTGTGACAGTGTTCCAAGCTTTATCGGAACAAGATTTTCTCTAAACATTCTACCGATAAATTTAAGCAGGCAGTGGGTAAAACAAAAACCCTACAATCGTCAAGAATGCCATACCTAAAGTACCACAAAATAAAGACTCCAGGTAAGAAGGGAGGCCTGAGGATATTTTTTTCTCTACAGGGTACTCTGATACACTCCTCCTGCCCATGCACTGCTCATGAACTTCAAAACACACAAATGTTCACACATAGCTATGAAGTTGCACAAAAACTAGCCTCAATCATTGCACTCAGAGTATTGAATAATAGTGAATGGAGAAAATCTTAAGTGCATTTGGGCCTACATACAATGCATCTCCAATCTTGCAAGCAATGATTTAGCAAACATATAGTGATACAACAATTGTTTTAGACATGATCCCATCAAAGTGGACAGTCATATAGAACTCTTATCACAATTCTGGGTATTCTATCAGTAAAGACAATTTTCTTTTACATCTGTCATGGAGTAAGAAGCATGTTTGCACGCTTGAGTCCTTAAGAGAGCACCTAGTTTGTTGTATTACCAAATGATGCCTACCTGTGATTTGATGGAGCCAAAATATTAGCAGAAAAATTCAAAACTCTTATCATTATACCTTCACTGGGCAAACCTGTGAGTACACCCATCCTAAGGGAACAACCTTTGCCTCTAAAAGACAGACATCAGGTTTCATGTACTATGTGTCAGATCGTGAAAACATCGCTAGGATGGTCATCACATCATTGGGATCATTAGTTGCATTCATCTTGTGTATGCACTAGGCTCAGATATGAAGCAATAGTAGGTGTTCATGCTCATCTCTAAATAATCGTAGTAGATGGTGATAGATGGATCAATCGTTAGCCCTGCAGGTCATTTGTCAAAGTCATCCCACTCTTTGTCTTGTTGCATTCAGACCAATTTGAGCACTCCCTGAGGAAAGAAATCCTTCTGCATTTAAGAAGTTAGTGCGAGTACCAGGATCCAAAAGGCATTGTTCACGGTGATATGTATCAAGGAGATGAACTTAATGTAAATAAGATACGAACAGATCAGGTACTACCACCACCCAGCCACCACTATCGACAGCAAGCAAGTTGGCCTATTGCACCTATCTGACAGGGTTGTAGCATAACAACAAATCATGTAACAATTCGAAGTGGATTCTTTTGTTCCTGCTGGTCGTACACTAAAGAACTTGAACATCAGGTATCCAGAAACCCACAGGACAACATAGGCACATCTTCCGTTTTACCTTGGACAAGCCATGTAATGTCACCTTTCTTGGCACTGTGGTAGATATTCGACTTCAGGACAGGGAGTGGTACATGCCTATAGTCCTTCCATAACCATAAGCGGTAGTGTGTCTTGGAAGTGATGGTGACAAAGATGTTGGGTTAGGGAGCCATTACCAGTTACTCTAAACTCATAGAACGGGTTGCAAACAGTTGTGAACATAAATATTAAACTTGCCATGGGCACAGAGAAACCAAGCATTCCTAGGTTGAGTATCCAGAGTATTGATACCATTATCGAGATTAGAGCAAGTGAAGACCAACTGCCTCCGACTCACCATGAGTTGAGTAGGTGGGAAGTTTGCACATAGTTCAACCCTGCCTTGAAGTGAAATGCTCATGATAAAGAAGCCAAGGGGGTCAAGATCACAGTAAGATCACCAACACAGAGTGCAACAACCTAGGAGCAAAATTAATGCATGAGTGAACACAACCAAACATGACAGAAGAAAGAAGGCAAGTCTGAGCTTCTAATAGTAATAGCTTTTGACAAAGATCCTCCGAAGAAGCCCATAGGACCATGAGCTGCCATCAACTATTGTCTCAACCTGTTACACTTATGAGGAGCCATTTAGAATGAGGACATTTATCTCATGCTGGAGGAAATCAAAGACAAGCCCAAGGCATCCATGAACACACAAAGATGCAATTCTCATAGAGCCTTTACATAGTTTTAAATTTGCACCTTCTTTTAATGGTTTTGAAAAAGAAATGGTTATCAAATGTGATCATGATGTGACCAAAGAGCAAGGAAAAATAAAGCACATTTGCAGACTATTGCATCCATATAACTATGGCAGAGAAACAACGTGGCAAGGAGTAAGCAGCGATCTGTCAAAAAAAACGGGGATCCTCTTCATTAAATCATATACGGATATACTATCAATTTCGTCAAGATGTTTGAAGAATATCATGGAGATCATTGTAAATTTCTGGTCGATCAAATCTGCAATTGAAACAAACTCACACAGAAAGTTATATGTGCATATGTGTCAACAGGAAGAGTATGCATAAGTCAAAAATCACTGAACTATAGATACATGATCCAACCCCTCATAAAAAGATGCCCTTGCAGAGTAAATATATCACGATGTTCTTTAAACAAAAGAGCTCAACTACATTCCTCTAGCTCCATAAAAAAAATCAAGAATTTCTGCATCATTCAAATTCATAATGTGCTCATATGGAAAGGCAACCAAACAATGCTTATGAGACACCAAGGAATTTCCTGCACCATGTCACATAAAGCTGAACATGAGAATAAATAAGAAATTTAAGAACCCAACTCAAGAAACACATATGGTTCTCTTCCTTAGTCAATCCCGTGTGGTGGCAACTATAACTCCAAGCCATTCGTTAAATATGAAGACATGGGGAACTCAATAGGATTTGCACAGCCAAAGTCCTAAGCGTGCCACTTCCAAGTTCCAAACCAAGAGACTTTGATCTTAGAGTTGCAATGGAGTAGCATTTATTCCAAACAGATTTCAAGTACATACCTTGCGTTGGCTTGTAAGATGTAGTTGGTTCGAATAGCATTCTACGCCATATTCCATGACCTCCAAACCTGGAAGACATAACTCCAAATACATATGTGATAACACACTGCACATGATAAAGTTCAGCACTTGCAAACATGAGTCGAGCAATGTAGAAGAGTCATTCATATTACATTTGTCAAGTAGAGTGAACATGTATTCAAGCTTTTTTTGAGCTCCCCAATGGATGATTACTACCCTCACTCCTGCAGAGGTCGATTGCAAGCCCCCCCTTTGTGAACGCACGGGTACACACAAACGAATATCCAAAAATAACATCAATGTGCTTTCAAGGAGATCGACAATGCTTCAACCCATAGCAACCCGAATACGGTTGAGTGATCCGAGATGCATTGAGGAGTATAACAGTCATTTCTTGATAAGTTCCTCCATTTTGAAGACCAATCATAAAAATTGTGAATACGATAAAAGTTTGTTGATTCTACATAAGCCTCATTAAACTCAGAGAAACGCACATAAATCACATAATATGAAGGTCACATCTAAATGCAAATAATCTCCTCCAAACCCCCAAGAATTCGGTTGCACATAGATAGAGCAGAACAGAGATAACATGTTGTTTTGAGCACAACCGGGTGATATAATGAATTAACCATGACTAACAGGAAGATTCTTCCCATATCATGACACATAAAGGTAGAAAATCAAGAACTCAGACTTGTCCTCGAATCACAGAGGACCCGTGCTAACACCTCTGTTTGTAACGCATGCAGAGCAAGGTCTGTGATGAGAGACAAAGCAACGAGCAAAGCCAAAGTAGTACAGGTATCATTAGCTTGTCCACCCCATGTCTTTTGAGAAAAGGCAAGAGCCCCCCATGATTATAGCTCCCTTGCGCACAGCACCAGTTGCTCATGCGAACATCGAGAACATAATGGAAAAGCTCCACCCGAGCGTAGCTTGGAGAGGGTTGCCATATTCAAGTCAATACCCACCAAAAGCGTCAGATAGGGAGCCCAAAAGCTCCGCTCCTTTAGGTGCGGCATTCTTCGCACACAGATGTGGTGCAAGGAGCTGCACCTCGCCATGGTAGTTTTGAAGCGAAGAGGGAACTCACGCAGAGCTCAACCCCGATAGCAACATAGGCGAGTAGATGGGAGAGCACACAAAGGCTCCATCCCCAACTCTGCAGGGAAGCGACAAGAAAAGCCGATACATCGGTTTGTGAATCGAGAGGAGGAGGAGGGGAAGTAGCGTAGCCCACGCATAAACTTCGTAAGGCTATGAATGACCAAAAGAGAAGACGTTAATGCTCACCTACCATTTACATGTGTAACTGCAGGTACTATATGCCCATCGTATATAGAGAGTTAATGGAGCCTTTAAGAGTTAGACTGCGCACAATCTTTTCAAAACTAATGGAGAGCGATGTGGTGACACAACCCCTCCACCACTTGAATTGTTTAACGTACCTATGTAAGAGAAAAAGCATCCAACGCACCTGCCAAATAAAACTTTGAGGTGAAGAGTTCTTCCTAATGTACAGATCCACGTTTTTTTGTTTTTTTTTTTCGTGAAAAGGAAGAGAGGGAGAAATGAGAGGGAAAACTACCCGTCTCCCTTTTCAAAGAAATTACCCACTTCAGTGGTGTAGGGATGGAAAATGATGCCAAAGATGAGTGTGTGTGAGAGAGTGTATCTTTGAGAGTGAGAGAGAGAGAAGGGGATTAGGGGGTGTTTTTTTTTTTGCAGCAAACAAAAATAAAGATCTAAACTACTAAAAAATTGAGAAACAAGGGGTACCCTTAACCAATCGAAGGCCACGCGGATCCACAACTCAGTCCAAGAGTGAGGTGCATCCACCAAGTGTAGGCACGACAAGCTTGAAAAAACCCAACGGCTAAAGGTCGACGTCCCCGGCAACGGCGCCAAATTGTTGAGAAAAGGGGAACAACAGACCCTAACCGCCTCACATGGAAGTGAGAGGCTCTTCCAAGAGGAGTTGCAAGAAGTGCAAGCAACGCACACACACCCACGTCCATGAACAATGGCACCATGGCCAACATCAAAGGGAACAATGGAGGGCAATGCTCACACACAAGACAACCCCAAGTGCCAAACCCACACACATGGATCAACGCCTAACACACAAGGAGAAATGTGGAAGCCAAATGAACCTTCTTTCCATTAGCATGGAGGCCAAAAGGCCATGGCCAAGGGACCCCCTTTTACAAAATGAGCTCCTCCTTATATAAGAGAGGAGGAGGAATCCGTTGAATACAAGTGGCCAAAGGCTTCATTAACTAGATATTCTAAAAATAATAGGTAGGTGGGAAAATAAAAAAGGGAATCTTCTAAGAGAGAGAGAGCTCTTTGCACGTATCCAAAAGAGAGCCCTCCTTTCTAAAATAAGGAAAGAATTCAAAAAGGATTCTTTTACAAAAAAAGAAGGCTAAGGTTTGGTTTTTATGGGTTTTCTCACAAAAATAGGTAAGAGCTAGTTCCTATGAAAGAACTTGTATACAAGAGGGAAAAATGGGAATTTTGGAAGACTGCCACAAGGCCTTAAGCCTTTGAGTATCCTTAGCTCCAAGGGAGGCCTCCAAGCATTCCATAGCCTTCATAGCTTCATGAGTCCTTCAAAACTTCATGGTTCCAACAGCCATTAACATAAAATATGGCTTATATTGTAGCTTGTGCCCAGATATGTACCTGCGAGGGGCCAAGTGAGCAAAATAAGGTGATTGTAATATTCGTTCTTGAATCATTGCTATTGCATGTAACTGTGCTTCCACATGTGCGGAGTGGGAAGTTCAAAAGTCCTCTGGCCTTCGACCGTGACTTGTCCGCCTGGGATGGGTTGGGGTTCATATGCTTCTTCAAAAGTTTCCTCCACCGGGATAGTGATTGTTTCCTCATCTGCTCGTAGTTCCGGTGGGGAGTCTAGCCTGGGGGTGCTTCATATACTGCTATCCGTGATTGGAGAGTTAATACTTGGGCCCATAATGCATTGAGTTCCTCTAGGATCTGAGGAGAAGGGTCCGCAGGAGCTGGGGGTCCTTTCTCTATAGGTGCTCTTAAGTAGAGCAATTTGTGGTCTTCTTTGAGCTTCTGGAACTCCTCGTTCATGTTGTTGTATTCATCGAGCAATCTGACATGATCATCTAGTAACATTTTCATAGATTATGAAGGAACAGCTTTAAAGCGACTGGGGCTTAACGGTTGGTCTGGTTGATCTAGAGTAGCTTCCAAATTCTCTCTGTTCTGTTCCTGTAGACGTTGATTTTCTTCTTTAGCTGCTGCCAAGTGACGTCTAAGCAGTCCCATGTTCCTAGTAAGTGTCGCATTGCGAATAGTCTGCGCCCTTAACAAGTTGTCTATGTCAGTGATGGCCTCTTTGGTCTTTTCTTCACTTTCTAGTTCCAGTTTATGATAGGCCTCACAGAGCTCTTGGTATCGGGTGTTTAGTGAGGCATTCTTGATCGACAATGAATTTAGCTGCAACTGTAAATCGTTGGTTGTCTTCTGTAGCGTCTGGTAACTGGTTCCAAGAGATGTAAACTCATCTCTTACTTGTGTCATGCATGTGAACATCTGACGAAATGCAGTGTCGATGGTGGGTGATAAAATTAATGGTGTAGTGAATGTAGATGCTGTGTGTGTGGGTGTCGATGCAAGGGGAAAGGGAAATGGGGATGGGAACATGGATGTAGTGGTGATAGTGGAAAAGAGTGATGTGCCCGTATATGATAGTGTAGTGAATGAAGTGAGTGATGGTGCAGTGGGTGGTGATATATCCATGTCACTTGATGTGGTGTCGAGTGTCATGACTGTGAATAGTGGAGTGATAGTGGGTGTGTGCGTGGGTGTAAATATAGGGTTTACAAAGGTGGAAGAGTAATTTATAGAGGGGGTCTGTGGTATTGCTTGGTGGAAGGGGGAAAGAGGGATTATAGTGGGTCGGAGAGGTGAGACTGGGGAGAAAGTCAATGCAGGTGGAAATGGAAATAGTGGTCTTGGGGGTGTAGGGAAGGAAGGGAAGGATGGATGGGGAAATGGGTTAGACAGAAAGGTGGATGTTCAAGGAGGTAAGCTAGGTTGCGTAGGTGCAGGAAGGGTGAGAGGAATGGATGCAACAAGGGCTTTTGCTATAGCACTATCGAAAGATGTGGATGGTCTGGGAGAGGTAGGATGTATGGGAGAGATTAGAGGGATGGGAGGTGAAAGAGGGGCAGTTGGGGTGGTGGGTACTTCGACAACAGTGGTGGTTTGTATAGTAGAGGTGCGAGGCGCGGAGTCGATGATGATTGTTTCCTCTGCCAAAGATTCGTCAGGGATTAGACGGGCTTCCCTGGCCTGGTCTAAAGATAGGCCATCTGTTGGGACACGAATGTATTGACCTGGTTTGGATAATAGTCGAACGCGGCATGGGTCAAACTGCGATAATGGCTTCCTTTGCAAATATCTTAATGCTTCATTTGTGCCCACAAACTTAACTAGTTCTCTGAAGCCTTTGATGTACGCTTCTTCAAAGCCTCCTGTGACGAGTTCCTATTCTATAAGTGCCTGGCTTTCTTCCTCAGATAACTTCTTAATTGCCCAAACTTTTTCCATGGTGCGATATAACTTCTTGATTGCCAAGGTGTATCCCGCTGCTTCAAATGTTTTGTCTTCGTGCATGCTGGTGTCACCTTGGGTGTCGGTTTGCTGTCCTTGTTCATCTGTCTGCACATTCTCTTGGGAGTCATGAGTGCCTTGGCTGGCTTCATCATCACCCTCGTCATCATCTGTTTCTGTTCTTTCTTCTTCTGAGCTGGATACTACTTGTCCTTGTTGTTGATCCGAGGGAGTGGTCGGGTAGCTTGGACGTTCATATTCTTGAGAAAAGAGTTGTCCTTCTGAAAACTGAAATTCACTTGAAAACACATCCTGCATCTCAAAATTGAATGTTATGTCCGTTGGTTCTGCTTCCAAGTTGGGTATCGGAAAAGAAAATGATTCCGTACCAATAGTGGTGGGAACTTCTATTGTAGTGGTGGTAGGTTCCTGAACTGATGTTGGTTGTGAGGTAATCGCACTAGTAGTGCCTTCTGTAATGATAGGTCGTGATAATCGTATGCGAATAGGTTGTACACTTAAAGGGGCTTCCATCGGAGACTGTTCTGGAGAGGGTTGCAGTGACGGTGATTCTGGAACTTGTAGGCATGGAATGGTTCCTCTCATGCGCTTTCTTGCTCGTCCTTTGCTAGCCTTCCTAGCTTTCTTTGTTGTCCCTTTGAATGCCTTCAACTCCTATCTTGTCATTACACGCTCTATTGGCAAGTCGTACGCCAAACACATATAAACAATGCGCGTGAGAACGCAACATCCATGGATGAATTTCTTTCTTTCCCATGTGTGTTGTGCTAAGTACAGTTGATCAATGATCGAGCTTGCAAGATCAACAGTCTGGGGTCCAATACAAGACAAATATAGTCCAAACCAGATGTGCTTGTGGGGCATGGTGAATCGATCCTGAGCAGGGAATGCAAAATGTTGCATACATATCCTCAATGGTTTAGAGAGCTCAGGTGTGATCGTTGAAATATCTTCCCACTTGATGACATCTCCACGTTTCATAGGCTCTAGAATCAGCCTTTCTCGCTCTGTTGGAGTGTGCGTTCCATGTATCTTGATTGCAGCTCTAATCAAATGTTTTGTCAAATAAAACCTTTTGAATGGGGAGTCATTCACCAAGGACGGAAAAATGAATGTGCCTGGCAAATCCTTATTCTCAGAAGCGTTCAAAGTGGTTACTACATAATAGCATCTGTAGAAATCTGGTTTAGGCAAAGGATCACTAAAGTATTCAGTGAAGCCAGCTCTCGCCCAAACATGATTTAAGTCTTCTGTGTTCTGTAATGCTTCAAACTCTCTTGAGAAAAATTGGTACTTGCCCCACGTACAGGTATCAAAAGTCAAATTGGCCTCAAAAAGGAAATCTGCATCCGCCAATGGGCCTGCTAGCCCTTGAAACCAATTTGAGTTACGATGAATTTTTTTTGTGTATCCCCTCGGTGGATCATCAATGGGCATTGGTCCGGGGAATCCTTGAAATTTTGGCGGTTGTTCGGTTGGATGTGGTTCCGCCAGTAAATCGCCAATATTTGCCACATGTACATTGGGGCTAGCTTCAGGTGGTCCTTCTGCCTGCATGATTAATGATGCGAGTGTGTAGCAGATCTGCTACAAAAGATTAACACATTAGTATGGAAATTAATCATGATCCCATTAAAGTGAGACCGCAATCCCTTTCCATAACCGATGTGTAACCCGTGTAGCCGAGTGTTGTGATATGGTCTATGGAATGATGTTTTGCAAAACTAATGCAGGTCTCTAGACACCTACATGCTTCAAATGATACATACATTTCTTGATGAGATGTTATTACAAGTGATGTTGGGTTATAGTGTGTGAATTTGTACAAGGTTCAGCCGTGAATGAGTTATTACAAGGGTGGTGTTTAGTCGGGGTGGGAGTAATGTTAGATAAGGGGGTCGGAGAAGACATCTGGATACGTTTCGATATCCATTTCCTAAGAGTTTCTGAGCGGGTGATATGTTTCTGCTGAGGTACAACAGGTGATATCGGATGTGGTGGTATTGAAGGGTGAAGAGATTTCTGAGGGGTATATATTGCATGGCTTGAGGATTGAGCTATAATACACTGTTTGGGTACCCAGATTTACGTGGGTCCTGCCCATTAGGAGGTGCATCATTTTGTAGCAAAAATCTAGGCCAGTCTGCAGTAAGTGTGGAAGGATGGGCACTACAGGGTGTTTTTGTCCATGTGGCTGCTAATGTAGTCCACCTGAACGCTGATTGTCCCCATCTCTCCGGCAATTGTCCCCATTTGTCTGCTGTTGGAAGACCGGGGGAAAATATGTTGACATCCTTTTATCTGGCAACGATCCATCGCCAAGCTCTCATGGGTTGACTTTGGAATGAGTGTGCTTAGCCGAGGGATCTGACCAAAGATCTTCTGGTCCTCCGTTGCGAGCGTTTCATAGGGTCAAGGGTTACATACCTCAGGCGGAGGGTTGTTAGGGAAGTCAAGCAGTATCACTCGTTGTTGTTCTATGGTTCCAATCTATAAGGAGCCTTGTCTAAGCTTTAGGTCCAATGAGTGATCATATAGCCAATCTTGGCCAAGGATTAGGGGTTCTATTAGGTCCTCATCATGGCACACTAGTAGCTTCGCTGTCATGGTCACATCATGTATGAGGATAGGAAGGTCCACCTCACCCATGCAAGGGGTTTCCATGCCTCCTAGCCCTATGAGGTATGCCTCAATTGGCTGCATTTCTATTCATGAGTCCTTACAGTGGGACCATCTAATTGCACTAGTCGCAACACTTGAGTCAATTAAAGCCCTGAGCTCTTGGCAAGGGTTGCCGTGCTCTAGCCTGATTGTAATGAATGGTCTTCGATCCCTTATGCTAGGATGAGTACTTGACTTTGCTTGACACATGGCCATGGGGTATCTGGGTGGTGTTTCCAGATGGTTATAATGTTCTCTCCCTAGTCCTTGTCCTCTTAGCTTCATGCGCTTAATGTGTTCTATAGCTTCTGCTTGAGCTTCAGCGCATATTCTATTTTCTTCCTCCTTACGCTTCTTTGCCAACGTGAGTCATCTAAGCATATCCTCAGTAAGAGGTTCTTGATATAACTTGAATCTACAACAATGTAATTAGGCATTATGTCTCCTTCTAAGGTGGCTAATTGTACTGCTCCACTTGTCAAGAGTCTGTTAATGATCATAGGTCCATAACCTCGCTTTTCTAATTTCTGTGTGTGCTGTTTCAACGTATATACTAGAACTAAATCTCCTTCTTTTAAGCCTTTATCTTTCAAATGTGCGTCAAAATAGGCTTTCTGTCGCTTCTTTGCTGCATATATGCCTGCTGCTGCTTTCAGCCTGGTTTCTCCTAATCGTTCCAAGTCCATTATCCTGGATGATAATTCATGGCCGGTCCACTGATGTTCTTGTGCAACCTTCAGGGTTGGTATCAAGAAGTCCAAAGGAAGCACAACATGCTGACCAAAAACCATTTGAAAGGGAGTTGCATTGAGTACGGTCTTGTAGGCCACTCGATATGCCCAAACAGCATGGTGTAACTGTTTATCCCGATCTGAACGTTTGTTGTTCACGAGTTTTGTTAGTACATTACAAAGGATCTTGTTAGTGCTTTCAGCCTGACCATTGGCCTGAGGATGATATGGTGCAGATTTCTTGTGAATCACCATAAAATCCTGTAACAAATATTCAATGACTTGGTTTAGAAAGTGAGTTCCTCGATCACTCACTAACTCTATAGGCAGTCCATATCTTGTAAAGACATTTTCAAATAAGAATTTTGAAGTCGTGTGTGCATCATTCTTTTTTGTGGCCTTTGCCTCTACCCATTTAGTAAGATAATATGTCGCAACAATAATGTATTCGGCATGTGTACCTTTTGCAGGGGAGTTAATGGGTCCTACAAAGTCTATACCCCACTTAGAAAATGCACATCCTCCCATCATGGGTTTCAATGGCATTTCATCTCTATGAGTAGGAAATTGAGTTCTTTGGCACACATCACATCTCTTAACATAGGTATGTACATCCATGTGAAGAGTGGGCCACCATAATCCTGCAAAGAGGATGGCTTTGATTATCCTATCTGGTCCAAAATGACCTCCTGCAACACCTTGGTGTGCAATCTCTAGTACGCTCAAATAATCACTTTCATGAACACATTGTCTTAGGTATCCGTCTCATCCTCGTTTGTATAGATTGTCACCAATAAGTGAATAGTCTTGAGCTTCTTTCTCTAGACTTCGTTGTCGTGCTAAGGTCATTCCTTGAGGGAATGTGTTCGTCCTCAAGTACGTCACTAATGGTTCACTCCATTATGGTGTGAGAGACACATGATATAATGTAGCATGTTCTACTGGGGGTCTTTCACAACAAACAGGGCACTCTTTACACTACTTGTAGATGTCTGCTTCCATAGAAGGCCAATATACTCATAGTCTATACAAAGTCTGCAATGTAGGATATTTTGAATGATGTTGCTTTAATGCACCTACGTGTGCTAATTGCAACCAATTTGCATGTTCTGATTCGTCTACACAACAAGCAAGAATCTTTTGATTATCCTGTTTATATATACTTCCTGCTATGATTTGGTATCTTTGAGATTTGGTAATCTCTCCTTCCTTGGTCCTTATCCTAGGATTCTTAGGTCCATATGTGAGAATAGGGACAATAGGCTTAGCCCATTCTGGTATGATCTCAAGGTTAAACAAGTATGCGTATGGTAATTCATCCGCTATTCCTTGAGGAGCTTCTCCTGTGATTAATCTTGAAAGGTGGTTAGCTCTAAGATGTGTCTTTCCCTTCCTAACTACTACTTCAAAATCATACTCCATGAGTAATAGAAACCAACGTATTAATCATCCCATGTTACATGGCTTATTGACTAAGTACAATAACGCTTGATGATTTGTAAAGAATTTGAACTTGTTTGCCAACAAATAATGCCTGAATTTCTTTACGGCATAGATCATTCCTAATCCTTCTCGTTCCGTAGTAGTGTAATTTCTTTTTGCTGCGTTCAGTTGTCTTCTTGCGTATGCTATGGGGAGATCTATATTTCCTTCATTCATGGGTTGTGCTAACACACATCCTATGGCATAGTTGGATGCATCCACATGTACATGGAATGGTTTGCTCCAATCTAGGGTTGTCAATATAGGTGCTGAGCACAAACGTCGTTTAAGTTCATTGAATGAATTCTCACATTCATCTGTCCATTCAAACTTGGTCAAAAGAGTGTTGGTGCATGACAATCATCAATTGAAGAATTATGGAGGAATGAAGACAAGAAGTCAAGAAGAAAACAAAGTCAGGTGATTGAAGGAAGGAGATATTCAGAAAAATCAAAAGACATGTACACATATGTACATTAGCTGACTTATATTTTTGTTTAGTCATACACTTGTATATATTCATCTATAAATATGTTGGAAAATGTCGGGCAAGTAGAGAAGAAGATATTTGAGAATAGGAAGAGAGAAATTAGTGTCATTAGACACATGAAAAGTGAGTGAATTTGTCCATCCTCACTTAGTTGTAAAGTTTCTGAGAAATCGAGAATTTTTGCGCCCGATATTTTGCTGTCTGCTCCTTCTGTGCTTAATCTTTTGAGAAATCCTTTTACACGTATCTAAGTCCATAGCTAATCTATCTATGGCTAGAATTTGAGAGGTTAATTGTAATCAGGCTGTGAGAATTTTGATTAGGAACATTCATATGTAAGAATGTTCTAACAGTCGAGAAATCTGGCGCACATTTCATCTTCAATGAAATGATCATTGCTCAGTCTACAGTGTAAAGTTTTACACAAATGAGGGCTTAAAATTTAAGTTGGAAGGTAAGCCATCTATGGCTAGAAGATCTTGATGAAACGGGTTCAGAGTTGGGAGAACCAGTGCTAAGAAATTGCAGGTGTCAAAGTCGCCATTGCAGAGAAGTACTTTCAGACATAGGTAAAGTGTTTCACACATTTCTCAGTGTATGGTTAATCTTTTTGAGAGATTTAACTTGGTAAAGTTGCGCAACCTTAAGGCGAAGTGTTGTGCAAAGTTTTATCAAAAACTTTACAGAATTGATTAGTCAATGAGTGACTAATCTGCAGCAGACTTTTCTGAGAAGTTGATTTTTCAGAACTTTCAATATTTCTGATAATTTGGTGGATGATCTCTAAGTTTGGTGGAGTCTAAGGTTAACCTTGATATAGAAGTGATCTAACTTCAAGGTTAACTTGTTCTTTTGGAGATTAACACTCTCCATCAGTGGTATCAGAGCAGGTTGTGTCAAAATTGAAGTGAAGAAGACTCCGACTATTGCAGAAATACAAAACTTTACATTTTGAAGGTGCAGAAGGGTAAAGGTTGAAGAAAGATCAAAGGAAGACATACAAAGAGCATCAAAAGGATCAGAAGGAGCAACATTTGAAGTAAAGGTACATTTGTTATCTGTAAAGGTTAAAGATTTGAAGCTACAGGTGAAGTAAAGATGGGAGATAGTCTCCAAATTGAAAAGTTGGATAGAGAGAACTATCCTGCATGGTCTATGAGGATGGAAGCTCATCTTATGAGCAAAGATTTGATAGGATATATCACAGGAGATGAAGAAAAGCCAGAATTCAGAGATCCTAGTGTTCCAACTAGGGAGGAGCTTGCAGATTTGAAGAATTGGATGAAGAAGGATGCTCAAGCAAGAAGCATCATCTACATGGCAGTCAATGACTATTTGCTTCCTCACATTAGAGGACTTGAAAGTGCTTGTGACATTTGGAATGCTTTGGAAGAGCATTTCCAAAATACAACCAAATCAAGGAAGGCTTCACTATGGGCAGAGTTTACTACCTTCAAGAAGAAGGCCTCACAATCAATTTCTGATTATGTGACAAAGATGAAGGACATTGCAGATTCTTTAGGTGCAGTTGATGAAGATATTGAAGAAGACAAATTGGTAAGACAAATACTCACAGGGCTAAGAGGAGATGAGAAGTGGAAACCTTTCATTTTATCTACAGAACTTTCATTAGATCACTTTACTCCTGATTTGAATCAATTGTTAGGTCATATGCTAACTTTTGAGAATGATATCAAAGGAGATGCTGATAAGAGTGCAGGTCATGCAATGTATTCTAAAGACAAGAAGAAAGCCAACAAAGGAAAGCAACAATCAGGTGAAGAAGAAGGTACTTCAAACCAAGCAAACTTCATAAGAGGAAGAGGAAATGGCAGAAGTAGAGGAAGAGGCAGAAACAACAAAGAGAATGCAAGAGCTTGTTGGATATGTGGTAAGACCAATCATCTATCTCATGATTGTTGGCACAATAATCAAACCAATGGTAATTATCAGAACTTTAATCAAAGAGCAAGAGGTGGTAGATTTCAGAGAGGAAATTTCAGAGGTAGAGGTGGTAGGAATTCTTTTGGAAGAGGTGGAGGAAGAAGCTTCCAAAATCAATCCTATAATAACACCTACTACAACTATGCATCAGATCAAAAGGAGGATTCGACTCTCATTATGAATACATGTGAAACCTCACATGAGGACATGAAAGTGTTCTATATTGATTCAGGATGTAGTAATCATTTGAGTGGAAATATTGCTTTGATGACTGACCTAGATCATAATGCAATTAATCATACAGTGCAGACAGGTGATAATACAAAGCATAAGGTAAAGTCAATTGGTTCAGTCAAAGCTAAGGATGGGAGCACTCTTCTGAGTAAGGTACTTTATGTTCCCACAATTCCAAAGAATTTGATCAGTGTAGGTCAAATTGTGGAAAAAGGATATGAGGTAAGGTTTACAAATGATGGAGTTTATGTGGAAGACCCTAGTCAAGGGTATAAACAAGTTATTGCAGGAAAGAAAGAAGGAAGGCTTTTCACATTGAAGGTACAAGGAAATGTTGGACATGCTATGTTCACATATGGAGAGCAGAAGGTGTCAGAATTGGATCTTTGGCACAAAAGACTTGGACACTTTAATGAAAGAGGTATCAAAGAAATGATTAACAATGATTCAGTACTTGGAATGCCTAACATTGCAGGTCAACACATGACATACAGATGTGAGGCATGTCAATTAGGTAAGGCTCATAAGCAATCCTATTCCAAGCATGGATTTATGTACTCAGAAAGACTTGAATTGGTGCATACAGATGTGTGGGGTCCTTCAAAGGACTTTAGTATAAATGGTTCAAGATATTATGTCATATATGTTGATGATGCTACCAGGTGGATCACAATTTATGTGATTAAGGAAAAGTCAGAAGTGTTTAATACATTTAAACACTATCATGCATATGCAGAAAGGATTACAGGTCAAAAATTGAAGAGACTAAGGTCAGATGGAGGGGGAGAGTATTTTTCAAATGAGTTCAATGATTATTTGTGGAATGCAGGTATAAAGAGAGAAGTTACTTGCAGGTACTCTCCTCAACAAAATGGGGTAGCAGAAAGAAGAAATAGGACACTTGTTGAGTTTGCAAGGTCCATGATGAAAGAGAAGAATTGCCCAAATTATTTGTGGGCTGAGGCTGTTAATACAGCTACATATTTGGTTAATAGATTGCCTTGTAAAGCTTTGCAGGGTATGACACCATATGAAGCTTGGTGGGGTAAGAAACCTACCTTGGATCATTGCAGAATATTTGGATGCTTGGCATATGCATATGTGCCATCTCAATTGAGGCATAAGTTGGAGCCTAAGGCAGAGAAATATGTTTTTATTGGCTATGATGATAAGCAAATGGGGTACAGGCTGTGGAGTCCATCCACAAAGCAATTTATTGTATCCAAAGATGTTACATTTGATGAGCAAGGTACTTGGTATGCAGGTAAATATAATGTACATGCAGATGATGAAGAAGTAGTGGAACAAAGGAAAGGTAAAGCAAAGGTTCAATTACTTGATGAAAGTGAGAGTAATGAAGTGCAGATTGAAGTTGAAGAGAGGCCAAGGTTTGATCCAGAATGTGATGAACCAGAGACCTCAAGAAGTGCAGAAGTTAGGAGATCATCTAGGCACAGATGGCAACCTACAAGGTATAGCTATGACACTTCATTCTTGACTACTAAAGATTATGCTTATTTGGTAAAAGCAGATGAAGACCCTTCTACATATGAAGAAGCCAAAGGGAAGAAGAATTGGGAAGATGCTATGCAAGAGGAGTATGATGCATTGATAGAGAATCAAACATGGGATTTGGTTCCTAAACCTAATAGTCAGAAGATTATTGGATGTAAGTGGGTTTACAAAACAAAGAGATTTGCAGATGGAAGTGTGTCTAGGTACAAAGCTAGACTTGTTGTGAAAGGGTATGCACAGACATATGGAGTGGACTATGATGAGACTTATAGTCCTGTGGCAAAGATGACAACCATCAGGACACTCATTGCAATTGCTGCTTGTAAAGGTTGGAAGTTGTCTCAATTAGATGTTAAAAATGCTTTCTTAAATGGTTACATTTCAGATGAAGTCTACATGGAGCAACCAGATGGGTTCAAAGATCAAGTGAGTCCAAATTATGTGTGTAAGCTCAAGAGAGCTTTGTATGGGTTGAAGCAAGCCCCAAGGGCTTGGAATTATAGGCTTGTGAAATTCTTGAATGATCTTGGTTTTCAAGCATCAAAGGCAGATAGTAGCTTGCTAGTCAAAGCAAGTGAAGATGGATTCATTTATGTGTGTATTTATGTTGATGACATAATACTTACAGGAACAGATGATAAGGGGATACAAATGATCAAGAAGCAGATGGAGAAAGAGTTCAAAATCAGTGATTTGGGGAACCTATCATTCTTCTTGGGAATGGAGATTTCTTATACTCAACATGGAGTATATGTGACCCAAGAAAGGTATCTTAAAAATTTGCTAACCAAATTTAAAATGGAAGATTGCAGGGTTGCACCTACACCTTTGGAAGTGAACCATAAATTGTCTAGGTTTGGAGGAGAAGAGTTCAGAGATATGAAACTCTATCAAAGTTTGGTTGGTAGCTTGATTTATGCTACATTGACAAGGCCTGACTTGTCATATGCAGTTGGTGTGCTTTCACAATTCATGCATTGTCCTAGAAAAGAACATTGGATTGCAGGACAAAGAGTACTTAGGTATATCAAGGGTACACTCAGAGAAGGGTTGTACTATGGGTTTACTTCAGATACAAGAATCAAGATATATAGTGATGCAGATTGGGCAGGTAATGTGGATGATAGAAGATCAACACATGGATACTTGTGCTATGTAGGAGACAAATTGATTTCATGGTGTTCCAAGAAGCAACATACAGTTGCTTTGTCATCCACAGAGGCAGAATATAAAGGTATGGTGGAAGCTGCAAAAGAGGTAATATGGCTAAAGACACTTTTGAAAGTTTTTGATGTGATTCAGAGTACTCCTATTATTTGTGGAGACAATATGAGTTCATTATACTTGGCAGCTAATCCTGTATTTCATGCTAGAACTAAGCATATTGAAATACAGTATCATTTTCTGAGAGAGAAGGTCATAGAGAAGGAGATTGAAGTCATACACACTCCCACAAAAGATCAAGTTGCAGATATGATGACAAAAAGTTTAGATGGACCAAAACTACAAAGATTCAAGGATATGGCAGGAATCAAGAAGATAGAGAAGAACCTCAATTAATGATTGAGGGGGAGCTGTTGGTGCATGACAATCATCAATTGAAGAATTATGGAGGAATGAAGACAAGAAGTCAAGAAGAAAACAAAGTCAGGTGATTGAAGGAAGGAGATATTCAGAAAAATCAAAAGACATGTACACATATGTACATTAGCTGACTTATATTTTTGTTTAGTCATACACTTGTATATATTCATCTATAAATATGTTGGAAAATGTCGGGCAAGTAGAGAAGAAGAGATTTGAGAATAGGAAGAGAGAAATTAGTGTCATTAGACACATGAAAAGTGAGTGAATTTGTCCATCCTCACTTAGTTGTAAAGTTTCTGAGAAATCGAGAATTTTTGCGCCCGATATTTTGCTGTCTGCTCCTTCTGTGCTTAATCTTTTGAGAAATCCTTTTACACGTATCTAAGTCCATAGCTAATCTATCTATGGCTAGAATTTGAGAGGTTAATTGTAATCAGGCTGTGAGAATTTTGATTAGGAACATTCATATGTAAGAATGTTCTAACAGTCGAGAAATCTAGCGCACATTTCATCTTCAATGAAATGATCATTGCTCAGTCTACAGTGTAAAGTTTTACACAAATGAGGGCTTAAAATTTAAGTTGGAAGGTAAGCCATCTATCGCTAGAAGATCTTGATGAAACGGGTTCAGAGTTGGGAGAACCAGTGCTAAGAAATTGCAGGTGTCAAAGTCGCCATTGCAGAGAAGTACTTTCAGACATAGGTAAAGTGTTTCACACATTTCTCAGTGTATGGTTAATCTTTTTGAGAGATTTAACTTGGTAAAGTTGCGCAACCTTAAGGCGAAGTGTTGTGCAAAGTTTTATCAAAAACTTTACAGAATTGATTAGTCAATGAGTGACTAATCTGCAGCAGACTTTTCTGAGAAGTTGATTTTTCAGAACTTTCAATATTTCTGATAATTTGGTGGATGATCTCTAAGTTTGGTGGAGTCTAAGGTTAACCTTGATATAGAAGTGATCTAACTTCAAGGTTAACTTGTTCTTTTGGAGATTAACACTCTCCATCAAAGAGAGTGCAGAGGCTTGGCTATGATTGCATACATGTGTATGAATCGTCTATAATAACCACAATGACCCATAAATGCCTGTACCTCTTTTACGTTATTTGGCCTAGGTAGATCTGCAATTACTTTCACCTTTTCCTCATCCGTAGAGATTCCATTCTTTAACACAATGTGTCCTAAAATTTTGCCTTGTCTGACCATGAAAATGCATTTTTCTGGGTTCAAACAAACCTGATATTTTCGACATTTGTCAAATACTTGTCTTAACTCTGGGATATGAGTGTGCTTAATATTCGAATGAGCACATATGTCATCGACATATACTTCCAAATTCTTGCATAAAAATTCCTTGAAAACATGACACATGAGTCGCTGGAAAGTGGCGGGTGCATTTGTCAAGTCAAATGGCATCACACGAAATGCAAATGTGCCCTATTCTGTGGCAAAAGCCATCTTGTGTTGATCTTCTGGAGCAATGGCTACTTGATTATAGCCTGAAAATCCATCAAGAAAGCTGTAAACTTCCTTGCCCACAACTCTTTCCAATAAGTGTTCCGTGATAGGAAGAGGATAATTGTCTCTAATCGTGGCAGCATTAACTTTTTTAAGGTTAATACACACACACAATTTTCCATTCTTCTTGGGAACAACCACAATGGGGGATACCCATTCGGTATGCTCATTTTTGTAAATGAATCTTGCTTCTATCAAACGATCTATTTCTTCTTTAATCTTCGCAGCGTAGTTATCGTTGTAAGTGTATGGTTTCTATTTCGTAGGTTTTGCATCCGGAGTCATAGGGATTCTATGGGAGCATATATCCGGGTCTACTCCTTTCAAGTCTTTGTAACTCCAAGCAAAAACATCTCTATATTCGTGCAATAGGGCAACCAACTCTTCTTCTTCTTCATTTGTCAAATCATGCCCTATGTATGTACATTTTTCTTCTTCTCCTTCTATGGCTACTATGATTTTTTTGGTTTTCTCTCGATTATCATATACTTCTCCAACATTGGCTTTTCTGTGCATTCGTACCATGATTTGTCTATCTTCTATTTCATATTTCTTGAAGTTCTCAGGAACCTTAAACAAAGATTCTTCTTTTTCTGGCATGGTTTCTTTCTTCTTTCTTTTCTTACCTTCACTTTTGGTAGTCACTTGTGTGGTTAACCTCACATCATTCATGATTTCTTCGTGTCTCTGAGGGTGAGCTTCTACTTCGTAGAAATATTTTTCATCTGATGCAAAGGGTGGGTCCATAATAATTGACTCTAAATCGAAATCACTCGCATCCTCAAATGCATCAGGGCTAGGTTCACATTCTTCAATAATTGAATCACACATGATTGGTTCTATCATGAAAACTGAGATGTCAAAGCCATCCTCGTCATAGTGGGGTGTCCATTGTTCTTCATTGATGGCTACATCCATGGTTGCTAGGATTTCTGCCCAACCATGGGGTTCGAATTCCTCGTCTGGAAATACTATAGGTGCGTAAGCTGGGTCTTGAAGGGTTCGTGGATGTTGTTCTGAACCTAAAGTTCTGGCTTCTAACCGTTCTTCCTCTTATTTTGCTACTTTACACATCCATAGATGAGTATCCTCATGCAACCATGAGGGATCTGATTCCAATGAGTGTACTGATTGTGTTTCTTCCTGTGTCTTATGGATGGTGTTCCATTGTATTGGGGGTACATCTCGATGTGAATAGTCTTTGAGATTGACTCTGGTAGTCACTCCTAAATGTTGCAAGTACAAAGAATTAGTTCCCCAATCTTGTACAATTTGTAACTAACGCATGAATGGTCATCCTAAAATCATCTCGTAAGCATGATTTTTCACAAAATCACAGATGGCAAAAGTATGCTCAAATTCCACACCACAAGTGGTGAGAGATATGCCCTCTAGTAAGCCTAATGGTTTTTCTATATGTCCATCAGCCATTTGTAGCTTCATCTTGGTAGGTCTTAATGCTGGCTTATCCCAACGTTTCCATAAAGCAGTAGTAGCGATGGCTACTCCGGCTCCTGAATCTAAGATGGCTTTGGCGGTATAGCCCTGATGAGTTATAGGAAGATAAGTATTACCTTCCTCTCCTTCACTTACATCTCCGATTCTTTCTACTAGTATTTCTAGTACCTTCTTGTGTGATCCTATCTGTGAAGGAGTAGTAGCAATATCTGGGAATTGATTTGCTACACGCTTCGATGATTCTGGTTTAACCTTCAACAATTCCTCTAGAGTGAGGTGACACTGTACTTTGGTGTTCTTTATCACTTCCGTGTTTTTAGGGATTACTGATTCTTCATTCCTCACTATTATCGTGGGTGCTCTCATGCTAATAGACTTGGCTTCCCAAGCTCCTGTGAACTAAGGTAATTCTTGCAAAGAATTAGATTCAAAACCAGTGTGTTCACTCAGTTGTTCTTCCTCTACATCATCGTAAATAGAGGGAATGTCTTAGGGAAATTTCGCTTGCAAGTCGTCTATTTCTTGAATAGGAGGATGGGTTCCTTGTTCTTTTCTCCACTTCTCTTCTTGGATTTCTCTTAGAAATTCATGTGAATACTTATGTATGGAAGACAGGTTGTCTTCACCTTCTGTATCTGGTACTTGAGACAGGGATGGTGCATTCCTTTCCTGTGTCTCTGGTGCAATAGGGTTCCTATGCTGACTCTTTTTCTCTTTGCTATCAATCAGGTATTCTAACCTCTCCATCAGTCCTTGAAAGTGTAATTCCGGTTTTGCCATGTTATTCCAATTTAGATATCTAGAGGCTTCAAACATAGCTTGTGCTAATTATACCATCTTCATGCAAAGTTTAGTCCTCTCAATTTCTAAGTCTTCTCGAGGGTAGTTCTTACTCATTTCAGCTATTTTGAGGTCCTTCCTTTAATCTTGCCTGATATGCATGAAACATCATGTCTAGGTTTTCTGGTATGGGTTCCGCTAAAACTGATCTTGATCTCTAAGCTGGGTTCTCTTGATTCAATTCTTGAGAAGTGAATTCTAGGATTTTGGCTCTAGATTCTTTTAAACTTCCTTCCAACTCAGTTATCCTTTTACTCCACTTTGTCTTGATTCTTTCTCTAGAGTCTTTCCATGATTTCGTCTTTTTGTTACTCTCCAACTTCGCTTGTTTTAGCTATTTTCTCCTGATTACGCTGTTGATTCTGTAAGAGCACCTGGGCTCTTGTTATAGCTTGGATAGGCACGTATGTAGGGTTGGATCCATCTGTATTGTGTACAATACCTATCACGTTGATGGGTGTCACATTTGAAGCATTAGCAGGGTTCTTAGGATAGTCTTTTATGATATGCTCTTTGCCACAATCGGCACAAAAGCCTTGTATGTTATAGTATTGTGATTGTCCTACTATCGGAGGATGTGGAAAATCCTTTATGAAATGATCTCCCTGGCACCTAAAGCATGGTCCTCTAGGGCCCTGTGGTCTTTGCTGTCTCAATTGGGGCCATGGATTCGGGTTTGTGTACATCATGTTAGTGTAGTCGGGCTCCCAAATAGGTTCCAATGGTGGACTATCATAATGATATGTTTCCACGTGTTCTAGTGACTGTGTAATATGCGGGGGGACTATCTACATGAGTAGAGTCAAAATTGTTTGAGTTCGGGTCACTTTCTGTGATCAAGGGTGATGAAGGCACTAAAGCCCTATTGAGGTTTTCTTCTGCAACAGCATATTTAACTGAGATGACATTAGCTGGTGGGGGTGGCTGTTGAGCTAAAACAGGTTGATGTCTCTATTGAGCTTGATAAGGATAGTTCTGAGGAGGCCTATAGTAATGAGGCTGAGCATTGTATTGGCCTTGATACCTACCTAGCTGTGCGTATGCTTGCGGGTAGTTCTGTCTCACTGCTTGTTTGTTGTATGGGCAGTCCTGAGCCGTATGATTCGTGTATCATCTCTCAATCGTACAATATTGGCCACTAGGGTTGGCTTGCGGTTGTGTTGCATTGGGACACACATTTTCCATATGATCACCACCAAAGGTGTAACAATGCTTGTTTGTTGTTAACCTTGGCATCTGTTTACTAGAAACTCCTAGTTTCTGGGCCACTTTTTCTACTAGGTCTTCTATTGAGCTAGACAATTTTGTGGATGCTAGAGATGAACAATCTGAGTCCTTATAGACCTTTGAGAGTTCCAACTCGTCTCCAAGGTTGTCCTCAATGTCTATACAAATTCTTACGCATTTCTCTAGCGTTCTAGGTTCCTTCAAGTAGACATAGGAGTGTAGTTTAGAGCTCAACAGACCATCTAAAAACAATGACACTTGCTTGACCTGTGAGGGTAACTCTTGCATTGGACATCTTTCCACGTATTGTCTAAACTTACGTCCTGCAAGTCTAACTGTTTCTTGAGGGGTCTGTTTGAAGCTATGAATCAACGAAGACGTATCATGTCTGATTCCACTTTTAGAGAATTCCGTGATGAATGACTCTAAAAAGTGATGGATGTCTCTAAATTGCCTTTGTTGCAATGGTTGGAACCAAGTTAAAGAGGTATTCTTTAACGTTAGTCCAAATGCATTATATTGCGTGAACATGTCTTCTACTTGCTCTGCTCGTAGCACTTGCTTAAATTCTGCAGCATGATCATAGGGATCTCCTGTCTGTTGGCAGTAGCCAGAGGCATAGAAGACACGGAAGCATGTAAAGACAGAGCAGGGAGTCAGTCGAATCAATTTTTCAAAGATCTATGTTTTATAAATACTTTTCAAAACCTCCAACAGTGATTTTCATCACTATTGTAATATGTAACATAGAAAAAACCCTTTTTGTAATTTATAGCTCCATTTTGTGCAAGCCGAGGAGTCCTCGAGCTTGAGGAGCTTAGGTAGAATGAGCGTACCAATTTTGGTTATTTTTAGACACCATTTACCCTTTCAAATAGCACTTAGGACCTATTTTTTAACTATGCCGGTCACTAGATGTGAAACTGGTCAAAACTAGTCTAGAATCTATAAAAAGAGCTAGAGAGCTCATTTTTTAGTTTAGCTTGTTTGAGCAGAGAAGAGCTTAGAGCTATTTTGAGCTTGTAAGAGTGTTCTTGAGTAATAGAGTTGATTTCTCACCTTCCATTGTGTCTTGCTTGTCTCTTCGTAGTGTGTGTGTATGTGTGTGTGCATCTCTATGCTTCTCACCTTCACTCTCACTTCATCTCACATTCACGATCTTCATATCACTCCTATCTCTTCCGCGGATTGACATTAAGGAGGTGGAGCTTCTTAACATGGTTCTCACCATTGTGCTAGAGCAACACCAAATTTGGCACCGTTGCCGGGGATCGAGTCTACGACGAATGTGTGATGGTAAGAGTATAGCAAGAAGTGGCGTTGGAAGGTAAAAATTTCAGTTTTTGTTGTTGTTTTTACTTAGTTTTTAATGTTTTTCACCTCCCCCATATTCCATCTTCATCACCGCATCATCATCTTCAACTCCAAAAAAATCAAAAAATTCACCATATCCACCCATTCTCCTCATTTCCCCTCATTTGTGCATGCGAGAGAGAGCTTTTGTGCTTGCATGTGCTACTGTGTTTTTGAGTTTTCTTGCAGGTACAGTGCTCCAGTGCATCAGGAAGGCTGCAAAAAGGTAAAATTTCACTTTCTGTGAGAGATCTGCCATAGGTGTCAGACCATCGTGATGGTCTGCCAACTTCGGAATTTTTGGTAAGCGAGTTCACCACAAGGTAGGCGACACACGCGCATACACGAATCCACGAACGCATTTGCAAAATTCATACTTTGGTGGACCATCGCGATTGGCTCAGACCATCGCGATTGTGACACACCATCGCGATTGTGTCACACCATCGCGATTGGCTCACGCCATGGCGACGGCTCGGTCGGACCATCGCGACTATCTCACGCCATCGCGACGGTTCACTTGAACCATCACGACAATCCCGTCGACCCCATGCCATCGCGATTGGCTCATGCCATCGCGATTGGCTCATGCCATCGCGCCCTTAACCATCGCGATGGTTCACTCGAACCATCGCGACGGCTCGCGTTGACCGTTGACTGATGCCATCGTGACGGTTCATTTTTGGACCATCGCGACATTTCACATTCACGCCATCGCGATCATTCACTTTCAGACCATCGCGACTGTTTGCTCCATCGGACCATTGCGATTGTGCCACGCCATCGTGACGGTTCACTTGGACCATCGCGACGGTCCCAGACCATCACGATTATCTCAGACCATTGCGATTGCTCACCCCAGACGCAAATTTTAGGGTTTGATTTTTTGGGCAATTTTGGGGCTATTTTTTGAAAATTTTTGGATCATTGCACTCATAGGAGACCCCTTAGCTCATAATTGAAGAAAAACCTCTTTGTCAGTTTTTACCCCCGAGAGCCTGAACTCTCATATCTTTTTCATCCAAAGTCCGTTTTTTGAGCTTAATAGCTCGTTAGAAAGCTCTTTACGAGTACTACATGACCTCAACTGTTTAGAATACGTTGACTTTTAGATAAGCTAATTTGAGGTTGACCTAGTGTGGGACTAGAAAAGCCAGGGGGCAGCACAAAATTTGGGCAAAAGGGAAAGGACCTTTAAGGGTGTATATACTCAAGTGCTTGATCATCCATTTGTGAAATTGGTCTAATATTGAATTTTCCAGGTCTAACAAGGGCAATCGAAGCAAACCAAGGCAAGGCAGTGCAAAACGCAGGGCTTGGGAAGCTCGGCTTCTTGGGCATCACAGCAACCAAAGCAGCTGACTTGAGGTTGGAAGATTACTCAACCCCCTCAGTCAATTCTTAGTTAATTTATTAAGTCCAAGACTAAAGATAAAGGTGTGTGATACGAAAACAAAAAGAAAAAGAACCTAAGTTTGACGAAACGAGAACTCAAAAGTACCACGGGAAGTCGAATTCCTGACGCATACATTGAGACAAGAATTTAAAAGAAACTTAAAAAGAATCAAGGAAGAAAGAACAAAGAATCATTGACGATCAGAGTGTATACTGAGTGTGCAAGGAAGAAAATTCATGAACCTTAGATCGGGCAAACATATAGGTAAGTCAGACCGACGAAGCCTTAGATCATCAGAAGCCAGCGTAGGAACTACTGCACGATCGTGGGCACAACAATTGAACACTAGTTATCCCTACGAGAGCTCAGATACAAGTGAATCAGAAATGGCATTTAGCTTGGAAAGACCAGAAGGAGGGTCAAATGTAGCATATTTAGAAAAGCCAGAAGGACCCTATAGGACGCAATTAGAATTTCTCCGAACCAACCGCTTAGGTGCTTGCATCTATGAGGACGGTTTGCGAAGACAAGTGGTGCAGATGCACAATCCTGATCAACCCATTGCATTGGAACGTCCAGTGGTGAAATTAGAGCGAGACGCGTACATAAAGAAGGAACGATGTACATCTGAAGTACTTAGCCAAACAATACAAATGAGTTTGGCGTAATTCAGTTAGAAACAGAAGCGAGATCTCAAGGAAAAGAACCATTGGAAGAACCTAGGACACCTAGAGGGAAATTTGTACTGATGAGAGTACTAGTTCCAGATTGGACCCCTCAGGATAGCAGAAGCATAGAATTATTTGTAAACAAAGAAACAGACAAAGCATTTTGGAGATACAGAACAGAACAACCTAGTGAGGTAGGCTCCATCATAATCTACGAATTCAAGGACCCAGATACACCTAGAAAGGTTGTATACCTGGATGAGACTTCAGAAAGAGTCTTTGTAGTACCAGACCACGCAAGAAACACATACACATGGAGAGGTGATTTAGTCTTCCCTCCATCTCGAGCAAACGTAAATGCGAGCCACCAAGGGGCAGGAACATCCTCCACCCATGCTAATCAAAGAGAGAAAAACAAAGAAAGACCGGAAGTAAGCTTCAATCATCCCATAGGGAGAGATAGAACCACCATAAACACAGACAGAGTGGATAGACAAGGAGAACCTAGAATACCAGGTGGTAGAGATGATTTTCCTCTACCTAGACCACGTGAACACGCAAGAATACTAAGACCCACTCAATTAGTGAAATCCATGAAAAATTATTTTGATGGGACAAGAGATCCTTACAACCATGTTGCTGAATTTAAGTAAGTACTAAGAGCAGAGCAAGTCGAAGACATGTTCACGCAATATAATGCTTTTGGACTAACGTTAAAGAATACAGCTTTAACTTGGTTCCAACCTTTGCAACAGAGGCAATTTAGAGACATCCATCACTTTTTAGAGTCATTCATCACTGAATTCTCTAAAAGTGGAATCAGGCGTGACACGTCTTCGTTGATTCATAGCTTTAAACAGACCCCTCAGGAAACAGTAAGACTGGCAGGACGTAGGTTTAGACAATATGTTGAAAGATGTCCAGTACAACAGTTACCTTCACAGGCCAAGCAAGTCTCGTTGTTTTTAGATGGCCTGTTGAGCTCTAAACTACGCTCCTATGTGTACTTAAAAGAACCCAGAACGCTAGAGCAATGTGTAAGAATTTGTATAGACATTGAAGATAACTAAGGAGATGAGTTGGAACTTTCGAAGGTCTATAAGGACTCAGATTGTTCTTCTCTAGCATCCACAAAATTGTCTAGCTCAATAGAGGACCTAGCAGAGAAAGTGGCCCAGAAACAAGGAGTTTCTAGTAAACAAATGCCTAGGGTAACAACAAACAAGTGTTGTTACACCTGTGGTGGTGATCATATGGCAAACGTGTGCCCCAATGCAACACAACCGCAAGCCAATCCTAGTGGCCAATACTGTACAATTGAGAGAAGATACACAAATCACACGGCTCAAGACTGCCCTTATAACAAACAAGCAGTAAGACAAAACTACCTGCAAGCATACCTGCAGCCAGGTAGGTATCAAGGCCAATACAATGCTCAACCTTATTACTATAGGCCTCCTCAGAACTACCCATATCAGGCTCAACAAAGACCTCTACCTATTTTAGCTCAGTAGCCACCCCCACCAGCGAATGTCATCTCAGTCAAATACGCTCCTGTAGAAGAGAACCTAAGTAGGGCCTTAGTGCCTTCTTCACCTTTGATCACAGAGAGTGACCCAAGCTCAAACAGTTTTGACTCTACTCATGTAGATAGTCCACCCGCTTATTACACGGAGTCACCAGAACATGTGGAGACATATCATTATGATAGTCCACCATTGGAGCCTAGTTGGGAGCCCGACTATGCTCATGTGATGTACACAAACCCAAATTCACGACCCCAATTAAGACAGCAAAGACCACAGGGCCCTAGAGGACCATGCTTTAGGTGCCAAGGAGACCATTTCATAAAGGATTGTCCACATCCTCCTTTGGCAGGACAGTCTCAATATTACAACATACAAGGCTTTTGTGCTGAATGTGGTAAAGAGCATGTCATAAAAGATCGTACTAAGAACCCAGTTAACGCTTCAAATATGAAACCAATCAACGTGATAGGTATTGTAAGCAACGCAGATAGATCCAACCCTACATACGTGCCTATCCAAGCTATAACCAGAGCCCAGGCGCTCTTACAGAATCAGCAACACCATCAGGAAAAAATAGCCGAAACTAGCGAAGTTGCAGAATCTAGCAATAAAAAAACGAAATCTTGGAAAGATTCCAGAGAAAGGATTAAGAGGAAGTGGAGTAAAATTAACTGATTTGAAAGGAAGTCTCAAGGAATCTAGAGCCAAAATCCTAGAATTGACTTCACAGGAATTGAATCAAGAGAACCTAGCTCAGAAATCAGGATCAGTTCTAGCAGAAGCCATACTAGAAAACCTAGACATGATGTTTCGTGCATATCAAGCAAGAATAAAAGAAGGACCCCAAGTAGCGAAAATGAGCAAGAACTACCCTCGAGCAGACCTAGAAATTGAGAGGACTAAGCTTTGCATGAAGATGGTAGAATTAGCACAAGCAATGTTCGAAGCCTCTAGATATCTAAATTGGAATAACATGGCAAAACCGGAACTACACTTTCAAGGATTGATGGAGAGGCTAGAATACTTGATAGAAAGCAAAGAGAAAAAGAATCAGCATAGGAACCCTATTGCCTCAGAGACCCAGGAAAGGAATGCACCAATCCTGTCTCAAGTACCCAACCCAGAAGGGGAAGACAACCTGTCTTCCATACATAGGTATTCACATGAATTTTTGAGAGAAATTCAAGAAGAGAAATGGAGAAAAGAACAAGGAACTCATCCTCCTATTCATGAAATAGACGATTTGCAAGAGCAATTTCCCCAAGACATTCCCTCTATTTACGATGATGTAGAGGAAGAACAACTGAGTGAACACACAGGTTTTGAATCCAATTCTTTGCAAGACTTACCTCAGTTCACAGGAGCTTGGAAAGCTAAGTCTATTAGTATGAGAGCACCCACTATAATAGTGAGGAATGAAGAATCAGTGATCCCTAGAAACACGGAAGTAATAAAGAATACCAAAGTACAATGTAATCTCACCCTAGAAGAGTTGTTAAAGGTAAAATCGGAACTGTGGAAACATGTAGCAAATCAATTCCCTGAGCTTACTACTACTCCCTCACAGATAGGAACACACAAAAAGGTACCAGAGATACCCGTAGAAAAGATCGGAGATGTAAGTGAAGGAGAGGAGGGTAACACTTATCTTCCAATAACCCATCAAGGTTACACCACGAAAGCCATATTAGATTCAAGAGCCGGAGTAGCCATCGCTACCACCGCTGTCGGGTCGTGAGAGATGCTCGGATGGTGGATCAAGTCATCCGCCTAAATCGTTCGGCACACGCAGGGTTTCTGTAGCGGACTCAGGCTTAAGGAAATAAGGGTTCTAATGACAAAACAATATAAATTACCTAATTCTATGACTGAAACTAAAGTTTCTTACCAAAAGTAAATAGTTTTAACTAGCTATGGACCGTAAGGACGGGCAGCCTCGTACATAGCAACAACTTCCTGATATGAGATTGAAACTTCCATAATGGGTTCTTCTACTAAACTTTCAGGTAAGCTAGAGGGTTCTTGTCTGTCTAGAGTTGGCGGAACATTTTCAATATTTTCAATAGTATTGTGCTCAGACTCATGAACTAACTTAGAAGACATCAAGGAAAGTAATGGAAAATTAATGAAACAATATGATGCTAAACTGTTTGAATGAATTAATTGATATGCTAATGGTTCTAATCAATAAATCTAATACAACTGGAAGGCCTAAACAATTGGATAAATGTCTAGTCAATTGGATAGTTGACTAAATGAGAAATAAGATTTAAATGGATCTTTAGGCTGCCGCTTCACTTCAATTGTCTTCACTTCACTTTAATTGATTGTAATCTTCAATGTTTCTGCAAGAAACATTAGCTATTAGTAATATTACAAAAATCAATAAGAAACATAAAATATAATTCACACAATATTTCCATACACATGCATATGATCATGCATACATTCCTCATGCATACTAATGAACTTTACATGCATGCTTACATTACACACACTTCTAAATACATATACATCACTTCTTTTGGAATACATATAGTCATGCAAATGTAGAAATGTAATAAAGTAAGTCTATGATCCAAGGGTCAGCCGGTTCAGATAGATCTGAAATCGGACACCGTTTGGTCATCCGTGTGTATGACCAAAGATCTCGAGTTTAGACTTACTAGGAGGTCATTTACTCTTGTAACCAAGTAATCCACTTAGCCTAATGGTTAAGACTCAAGGGTGTGAAGGACGAGGTCTTGGGTTCAATCCCCATGAGGTACATGGGAAGAGTATTTTGCCCAAAGAGCTCTAGAACCTTCTAGAAGCATCCACTGGACACTTGGCGCACATGTAGTTACATGGCTGACACTTGGATGATTAGTATCCACCTGCCCAAGAAGGCAGTCCCCTGGAGAGAGCTATATATAGAGGCATTTGGTTGGGAGGAGAGTCATCTCTCTAGCATGTGGTGGTCGTAATCCTTGTTCTCTTGCATTGGTATCAGAGCTCAAGGTTGAGCTTCCATGGAGACCTTGATAGGCTCACCATCATCTTGCTCATCATTTTGCTCGTGGATGTCTTGATCTCTTTTGAATCTCTCCTCGCAGCTGTCTAGAGATGCGTGCCGCTATCATTCTTATGCTTTAGCTTAGAGCAAAAGAGTACTAAAAAGAATTCATCTCTGTGTGCTGCCAGCAGATTCGAACTCCCGCCCCTCTGTTGGGAGCGCGCTACTCTAACCACTAGAGCACGTCGTGCACGTGAAGACTTATCTGCAACAGACAGTATTGATCAAAGTCGGCGCTGAAGAAGATCTTAATTTGAAGATCTAAAAGTTAATATTCTCTGGTGAAGCAGAGGGGATTCGAACCTCTGCCCCCCCAACTAGAGGACACCCGCCTATCCATATCGTTGACGGACGTTCACGCTCACAAGGTGTGCAGAGATTTTTATTCTGTTCAAACCCAGCGCTGTAGAGATCTCAGAAAGGAACAAAAATATTAGTAGCCTTTTCTGCCCGCTACGCTTGCTAGGGATCGAACCCAGACGGGTTCCTTCGAAACACGCTCACGTAGCCACGCCGCCCACGAATTTTGCTTGTTCTCTAGTGCAGAGCAGAATCTTCTAAAGCAGGAAACAGAGCTGAAGTGCAAGCCCAACTCTCATCCATTCAAGAAGCCAAGTTCTCTCATCCATCCAAAGAGCCAAATCAGTTGTTGCAGGCCGAACCCGAGAGGTATTTTGCTTTTAGTCAAAGAAACAACCAAGGAGAGTCAAAGATTGAGCAAAGTTTGAAGAAAGCGGGAGCCGTGGAGTGAAGATCTGGAGGCCTATCTTCGTCATAATTCTAGCACTTTCGAGATGATGAATCACTCTTCCAAAGGATCAAGGGATGGACGAAGCTATGATCAAAGCTAAGTATTTTCCAGTTTCTGCTTGGCCTTAATGCTTGATTTATCTTGTTTTCATTATTCTACACTTAATCATAGATGCACATTGAAATAGCCAAGATCTCAATTGATTAAGTTTAGATTAGAATAATGAATTAATCCATTTCTCATTCCAAGCATTAGTTTGTATTAAGGAAAGACTTGATTTCAAAAAGATCCTTGTGCATCAAAGAATGTATTTTGGTAGTTTAAATACATATTTCCTTTCCATTGAGTAAGTTTTCTATTGCACTTCAAGGGTATGTTTTTTATCATAGTGCATTAGGACAAAGGAAAGGATATACATGCATCAGGATTGCATGATATACATTCTTAGTACAAGGAAAAAATCGTGCATCAAGCTCATGCATGATTGTTGTATTATTTTTTGGGCATGCAAAGAACATGCATGCATACGCATGTGAACATATGCTTTTGCAAGTAGATACATGCATTTGCATGATAGAATGGAATGTTGTTTGCAAGTAGATATGAGAATGTACTCTCTTAGTATTTAGCTTACTTTATAAAGCTCGCAGTTTTGACATTAAGGAAGACCAAGGACTAGTTAGTTGCAAAGACATACTAGTTCTAGTTTGCAACTCAAGTAATTAGTCGATTTCTTCCCAAGTCGATACTCCGCTATCAAAGACAAATACTTAATGATAATTAAGTATGATAGATGTCTTGCTAGGTATAAGTAAGCACTAGGAGAAAGTTAAGTAATAAATTTTCTTGATAACCAAGAAAATTTAATTACTTGCAAACTCTTTTATGATGTATGATGATACTTAGAAAGTCATGCGGATAAGCTTTACTTGATTAGTTATATATTTTATGTAACTTCTCAAGCATCCCAAGGTTGGATGAGAACTATATTTCCAAGTTCCTTGAGTACTCTTCTATTTAGAAGATTTCGAAAGTTTAAAGAAGTTTCTTTGTGGTTTCAAGATTTGTATCTCATGATGAAACCTCGGTAAGTAACTTTTTGGAATTGAGATATGAAATAGTCAAGCCTTCTATTTCATGTGAGATCATTCTCCTACCATGTTTAAGATGAATTTATTTTTGGGAAGGTAGATGTTCCAAGTAGAGGATCTTAATTGATTCATGAACTCTTCCCAAAATACACATAAATTCATATTATATGATAGGTCCAAGGAATGATGCAGGCAAAACCTCTTTAGGATATAAATGTTTTGCCAAGATATAAAGGTACCAATCTTTTATAAATTTTCATTTGATTTCATCAAGGGATGATGGAAATCAAAGGTTAAACCTCAACATCAATTGATCCTTGACGTCAATAAAAGGATGTTAGGTTCCATAGTTGCATCTCTGGTAAATGATGCAACTAGCTAAGCAGTCTTTAGGAAATAATATAAGTTCCTAAGGACTTGAAGCAAGTTTGAACTTTTCATTTAGGAATAGAAAGTTCCAAGAAATGGATATTAAATCCATGAACTTCTCCTAAACAAGTTATAAAGTTCAAAGTGTTCATAGTAACATTACTATTGGATCAATCATCAATAGATGCTTGGACTTTAAACATAATTTTGATTGGTGAAATATGTTAAAAGGACTCTAGTAACATCTGAAGATTGACCAATAATAATGAGTTTTGTATCAAACTCAAGAATAGAAGTCGATATCACATAAATGAAAGTTCAACTTAAACTTTCATAGTGGAATGGGAAACCATATCCAAAATGTGATATTTTGTCTCTAGTTTGATACTCAGGAAATGAATACAATTGAATCAGTAAATTTTTTGGATATTATTTGAAAGAATTTCTTTCAAATGTTCTTTTAATATTGCAAAAGATTCCAAGATGAATCATTTGCTCAAGTTATTCCTTAGAAGGAATCTCAAGTCTTTGAAGAAATGACATTCTTTCAAGTATTGAGAGTGAAATTCTTCATACTCTTTAAACAATAAGTAAGTAGTTCCCGGACATCCCAAAACACTAGAAGTGGTATTTCAAGTCCTATTTGTGATATAACCTAAAGGTATATCAAACATTCTTAGCTTTGGAATCTGAGAGGCATAAGTGTATGCTTGGACTTGAGAAAGATCTCTAAAAATCCTGCAGGTAAGCAAAGCAGCTTAAAGATAGTTTAAGAGATCTTAAAGATAAAGACTAAGTCTTTATTTTTATCGCAAGATCAACCAGACTTGATCAATCTTGGCCATGATTGTCCAAGTAATGTGCGATTAGAACTACTTTGTAGATTGCCCAAGTATTGGCAATAAAATTCCTTTTGGGAATTATTCACTCAAGTTCCATTTATTAGATGGAAAACTGTGAAAAAGAGTAAGTTGTTCCAAGTCTGAACAGAGTAAAGAAATTCCAAGAATGTAGTCTGCAACCGTGAAAATGGTAATTAAGTCTGTGGAAGGTAAAACATAAGTGTTTACCTATCCTTAAAGGGATTTTGGTACAAATCCAGAAAGCATGAGCGGATGCTTGAGACTTAAGCAGTAAAGAGATTCCTAAATAAAGTCCCCGGGGTAGGTACCTAAAGCAACAGTAAAGAAAGGAATCTAAAGACAAGAAGTCAAAAGCTCTTGTCGCTACAAAATTGGTCAAGGGTAAACCAATTGAACTTGAATTCAAGAAAATTCAAGTACTTGGAATTTTGATTGGTTTTCATTTGAAAACCCCAGTAAAGAAGAATTGATATTCTGTTAAGAGGTTTTCAAGTTCCCAAGGTAAAGCACATGATTGTGAGACGATCATGTGAAGGAATCAAAACCTAGAAAATCTAGTTAGAGGTAATACCTGGAACTTCTAAATTCTCGTAAAAGAATTGAAGAGATAAGGTACTCTATCAAGATATGTTTAGACTTTAGGATAAGAATCACCCACACATTAATGTGAATATAAAATAGGGTGGTATGGGACACCAGATTTTATACTCAGATTGATATAGGAAAGATGGTATGGGACATCGGACCGTGGGATGATAATTATCTTTTAGTCCTAGTTTGGATTTTGAAGTTAGGTTTCATCCTCAAGGGAATTAATACTTCAAGAAAAGTTTAATTCGTAAAGGATGAAAGTAGTATCTTACGATACTTCAAGACGACTTCAAGATCAAGGAACTTGAAGATATGAAGTAAGGAACTTCCAAGATCTTCTTAGAACACTTCAAGCTTAAGTGTTATTGATCATAAATATTTGATAAATTTCTAAAAGAAGTTGGACTTTTACTTTGAGTTGATCTTTCCAACTAAAGATTCAATTGACTAAGTCAAGTATCAAGTTCCTAGTGTAACTTGATAAATTCACTCTTTTAGACTCAAAGAAATGCACAAGAATTGCATTCACGATTAGGAGTCAAAAAAGATTGAATGTGACATGAACTTAGTCTCAAGTGAAGCATTATTTGAAAACTAAACTCATCGATAGAACCTCAGTGGGTCGACACACTGATGTTGGTTACCACACTAGTATCTTGTGGTCGGATGATGTTTTTGATTTTCTTTGAATCTTTTTGAGAATCCAGCTTATTTCTCTTAAAGATAAAGAAAATGCTTCAAATCCCTGTTAAATTAGATCTTTGAAAAGTTGAAGTCCTGAGTCATCTAGTCTTTGACTCATAACAAATTTATGTATATTCGAAGTTTGAATTGGTTGTACAGAGTCTTAGTTATTTCTTTCCGCTTTCCAAATCTTTTGGAATTGGCTCAGATATGGTATCTGATTCCTTTTGCAAAAGACCAGGGTTAGCCGGTTAGAATAAAATAACTAACTTGAACATCCTAGATAGATGTTATGTACAAGAACCTTTTCAATCTTCAAAAGATGATAAGTCTAAGTGGACTTATTCATTTGAGTTTGCTTCAAGTTATAGCATAAATGATTTCCTGGAGTCCAGTATACTCTAGAATAGGGAAGTTAGGAATTGCTCATCAGATTGACAATTCCCAAGAACTTTCAGTTAAAAGTCTTTGAGAAAAGTGTCTTAAGTTGGACAATTTTCATTTTGAAGTTGTATTGGTCAAGTTATAGTATGGTTGACTCAAAGAAATGGTAAACTTTCTCCTACAGTTTACAAAGGATTTTTAAACTCATAAGGACAAAGTAGTCCTCTAGTCGGGTGAAAAAATCAAGTAACTGTTAGATAAAAGTAAACCATTGTACAGACATCTAAAGTTAGATGTATGGGACAACCAAACTTCAAGTTCTCCAAAACAAATTCAAGTGAATCAAGAATTCTCAAAGTCTTGCGAGGGATAAGAATCCCACCTTCATTACTAAGTCCATGCACCAGTCATGCCTAGAAATGGACTAGTAATTTGAATCCACCTAGCTCACATGTTTGTGCCTAGATCGCACATCCAGAAACTGTGAATTAGCCAGGGATGTCATTAGATCCACCCTTATTATTCTTCACTAGTTTTTACTTTGTCCCGTTCATCAAAGTGCAAACCTGGATAGTGTTTTGAATCATTTGGGCAGGGATGCCACCACAGAGATGAGACATGTTCTTCCAGTTCTAGAACATGACCATGTTCTTCCAGTTTTAGAACATGAGGCTCGGGGGTTGCCTACAGTATGTATATAGCTCTATTTTCGAGGACGAAAATCTTTTCCAAGGGGGGAAGAATGTAATAAAGTAAGTCTATGATCCAAGGGTCTAGCCGGTTCAGATAGATCTGAAATCGGACACCGTTTGGTCATCCGTGTGTATGCCCAAAGATCTCGAGTTTAGACTTACTAGGAGGTCATTTACTCTTGTAACCAAGTAATCCACTTAGCCTAATGGTTAAGACTCAAGGGTGTGAAGGACGAGGTCTTGGGTTCAATCCCCATGAGGTACATGGGAAGAGTATTTTGCCCAAAGAGCTCTAGAACCTTCTAGAAGCATCAACTGGACACTTGGCGCACATGTAGTTACATGGCTGACACTTGGATGATTAGTATCCACCTGCCCAAGAAGGAAGTCCCCTGGAGAGAGCTATATATAGAGGCATTTGGTTGGGAGGAGATTCATCTCTCTAGCATGTGGTGGTCGTAATCCTTGTTCTCTTGCAAGAAACATAAATTAATATGAAGCATACACACATTCATTAGGTCATACATATGCATTGATTCATGTAAACTAACATCCTGCATGCATATACATGTATGCATATACATATATACTAGCACATATGCACATATTAATATGTACTTATATATACTAATATATAATTAAACTTTAGAAATATTTAATTACCCTTTCCACTTCTAATTGAGGAGACATAAAACTCTCAAAGTTTCCTACATTAACAAGTTACTCTCAAAGATGCACACTAATATGTTATATGCTAAACATGCATATATGCATTTATGAATACGTAAAATTGTGCATATGAAAAAGTGAGAGTTAGATAATGAAAAATAATAATAATAATATAAATAATTTAGTTTGTTACATAATGCATGTGATTATGTGTCTGATTGTAGATGCATGTAGATGTATGTATGGAAATGAATATGCATGACTGTGTGTATATGAATGCAAATTACAGTAATTTTGTGTGTAATCATTCATGAGTTAAAGAGTGATAAGTGCACACTAATTAGTGTTAATATATGTGCATAAGTGTATTTAGATGAAAAATGCATATGCACAATTGTAGGTATTCATAAATGCATATATGCATGTTTAGCATATAACATATTAGTGTGCATCTTTGAGAGTAACTTGTTAATGTAGGAAACTTTGAGAGTTTTATGTCTCCTCAATTAGAATTGGAAAGGGTAATTAAATATTTCTAAAGTTTAATTATATATTAGTATATATAAGTACATATTAATATGTGCATATGTGCTAGTATATATGTATATGCATACATGTATATGCATGCAGGATGTTAGTTTACATGAATCAATGCATATGTATGACCTAATGAATGTGTGTATGCTTCATATTAATTTATGTTTCTACATTTGCATGATTATATGTATTCCAAAAGAAGTGATGTATATGTATTTAGAAGTGTGTGTAATGTAAGCATGCATGTAAAGTTCATTAGTATGCATGAGGAATGTATGCATGATCATATGCATGTGTATGGAAATATTGTGTGAATTATATTTTATGTTTCTTATTGATTTTTGTAATATTACTAATAGCTAATGTTTCTTGCAGAAACATTGAAGATTACAATCAATTAAAGTGAAGTGAAGACAATTGAAGTGAAGCGGCAGCCTAAAGATCCATTTAAATCTTATTTCTCATTTAGTCAACTATCCAATTGACTAGACATTTATCCAATTGTTTAGGCCTTCCAGTTGTATTAGATTTATTGATTAGAACCATTAGCATATCAATTAATTCATTCAAATAGTTTAGCATCATATTGTTTCATTAATTTTCCATTACTTTCCTTGATGTCTTCTAAGTTAGTTCATGAGTCTGAGCACAATACTATTGAAAATATTGAAAATGTTCCGCCAACTCTAGACAGACTAGAACCCTCTAGCTTACCTGAAAGTTTAGTAGAAGAACCCATTATGGAAGTTTCAATCTCATATCAGGAAGCTGTTGCTATGTACGAGGCTGCCCGTCCTTACGGTCCATAGCTAGTTAAAACTATTTACTTTTGGTAAGAAACTTTAGTTTCAGTCATAGAATTAGGTAATTTATATTGTTTTGTCATTAGAACCCTTATTTCCTTAAGCCTGAGTCCGCTACAGACACCCTGCGTGTGCCGAACGATTTAGGCGGATGACTTGATCCACCATCCGAGCATCTCTCACGACCCGACATTGGTGAACCCGACGTGAACAAATGGCATTGCGACTCAAGTGCATCCGACGGAAAACAAATTCCAGGTATTTAGATTTGAAATTTTCTGGCTTGCATATAGTTAAAAACAAACATGAATTCGAATGTTGAAAACCTTCTGCATGAAATGGAAGCACAATTAGTTTCATCTATAGAATTAAAGCTTAATTCCAAGTTTGAGTCCTTAAACTTGTTTATTTCAATTTTAACTACAGTAGTATCTGATTTTAATGCGAATCTTAAGTCAATAGATACTCAATTCGATCACGAGTTTAGGAACTTAGAAGGAATGCTTCATTACGACCTTTCAAATTTAACTGAACAGATGGAAACATTGGCAAATCATGTAAAAGAAATCTCTTCCTTCAAAACTATAGGTCAGGAAATTACAAGTTTAAACGAGAACATTGCAAGATTAAACAATCAAATACAAGAAAGTGCTACATGTAAATGCAAAGATAAATATCAAGTGCAAGTTCAAAGTAGATCTATGTACCAAAACCCTTTACCCGATTATCGAAGATTTGATCCTAGGGCATTATATCAAAGACCAAAGAGAACTGTAAGGTGCTTCTGGTGTGACCAACTAGGTCATACTTATAGGAATTGTCTGGCTTATGAGAAAGCATGTAGGCAACATTTGGTATTAGAAAACGAACACAAAATATGTGATTATCATACGAAGGATCCTTTGCATTTAAACTTAGGTAGAAGTGGAAAGGGTAATTAAATATTTCTAAAGTTTAATTATATATTAGTATATATAATTACATATTAATATGTGCATATGTGCTAGTATATATGTATATGCATACATGTATATGCATGCAGGATGTTAGTTTACATGAATCAATGCATATGTATGACCTAATGAATGTGTGTATGCTTCATATTAATTTATGTTTCTACATTTGCATGATTATATGTATTCCAAAAGAAGTGATGTATATGTATTTAGAAGTGTGTGTAATGTAAGCATGCATGTAAAGTTCATCAGTATGCATGAGGAATGTATGCATGATCATATGCATGTGTATGGAAATATTGTGTGAATTATATTTTATGTTTCTTATTGATTTTTGTAATATTACTAATAGCTAATGTTTCTTGCAGAAACATTGAAGATTACAATCAATTAAAGTGAAGTGAAGACAATTGAAGTGAAGCGGCAGCCTAAAGATCCATTTAAATCTTATTTCTCATTTAGTCAACTATCCAATTGACTAGACATTTATCCAATTGTTTAGGCCTTCCAGTTGTATTAGATTTATTGATTAGAACCATTAGCATATCAATTAATTCATTCAAACAGTTTAGCATCATATTGTTTCATTAATTTTCCATTACTTTCCTTGATGTCTTCTAAGTTAGTTCATGAGTCTGAGCACAGTACTATTGAAAATATTGAAAATGTTCCGCCAACTCTAGACAGACCAGAACCCTCTAGCTTACCTGAAAGTTTAGTAGAAGAACCCATTATGGAAGTTTCAATCTCATATTAGGAAGCTGTTGCTATGTACGAGGCTGCCCGTCCTTACGGTCCATAGCTAGTTAAAACTATTTACTTTTGGTAAGAAACTTTAGTTTCAGTCATAGAATTAGGTAATTTATATTGTTTTGTCATTAGAACCCTTATTTCCTTAAGCCTGAGTCCGCTACAGACACCCTGCGTGTGCCGAACGATTTAGGCAGATGACTTGATCCACCATCCGAGCATCTCTCACGACCCGACATTGGATAGCACACAAACCTGTAAAAGGCACATAACGCTCAACAGACTCTCTCTCTATACTACTGCAGAGTTAATAGCAACGCCTACATCGTTTTTCTCTCCACCGGAATAGATAACTAGCTAAACTAAGCATAATGAAAATGACCAAGGAATAGATGAAAAGAAGACAAAGGAGAATGAGTACCTGCAAGAAACATTAGAAGAAACTAGCACAGCATACTCATATATATACACACACAACTCATTTGTAAACCATTCCTTTGATTTTACTTTATTTCCTCATCCTCACTTTTCCCCATTAACATTCACCACACTTTAATTAACTTTTCTCACACAACCTCTCTTTTAATTACCCTCACACTCACCACTCTTTGTACACACCTTTTTTACACTTTAAATGCATATTTTTTTTCTACCACTCTTTTAACTTGCACTCACAACTACCACACTTTGAAACTATTCACTTTAACCACTTTAGTTACACATTCAACTCACACCACACTTTAATCACTACTTACATACACCATTCATTATTTATCCACTTCTTTTTCATTTTAATTGAATTATCCTAAATTGCTTAATTAAATAATTCATTTAAATTAACCTTAGTTTATGATTTTAATTCTTTAGAACCTTAGAAATAAAGGTACATACACTATTTAATTAATAAATTAAACCATAATTTATTTTTGTAAGTTAATCAATGTTTAGATATAGATCAATTTCATTAAATGTTAATTATTTTAACCCTTGAAACATCCTAAACCCTTAGAAAACCTACTTAAAACCCATCAAAACCCTATTGAAACCCTTTGAAAATCATTGATAACCCATTAAAATCTTTCTGATCCCTTGTAAACCCTAACATGAACCCATTAGAATCTTTTGAGTCCCTTCAGATGAATCATATGAACTTAGAAAACCCTAGGGTTAAATACCCATGAATCAAGCATGTATAAATATGAAATACTCATTAATTGAGTACTTAGGGTAAACCCTAATATGCACATATGTCCTGCTTCATCCTTCATACCTGATAACATTTTCAAAATAGTTAATCCAATTAGCACAACTGATCAACAGTGAAAAAGAGGTTTAGAATTCACCAATTAAGTTGCTTTTATTTCCTCTGGTTATCAACTGGAAGATGCAAATCTTTCCGACACCGCTTTATGGAAACGTTGGGGTAAGCCAACATTGAGACCTACTAGGATGAAGCTACAAATGGCTGACGGACACATAGAAAAACCATTAGGCTTACTAGAAGGCATATCTCTCACCACTTGTGGTGTGGAATTTGAGCATACCTTTGCCATTTGTGATTTTAGTAAAAATCATGCTTATGAGATGATATTGGGACGACCATTCATGCGTCAGTTGCAAATTCTACAAGATTGGGGAACTAATTCTTTGTACTTGCAACATTTAGGAGTGACTACCAAAGTCAATCTTAAAGACTATTCGCATCGAGATGTACCCCCATTACAATGGAATACTGTCCATAAGACATAGGTAGAAATGGAATCGGTACACTCATTGGAGTCAGAACCCTCATGGTTACACGAGGACACTCATTTATGGATGTGTAAGGTAGCAAAACAAGAGAAAGAACGGTTAGAAGCTAGGACTTTAGGTGCAGAACAACATGCACGAACCCTTCAAGTCCCAGCTTATGCACCTGTAGTATTTCCAGATGAGGAGTTTGAATCCCATGGTTGGGCATAAATCCTAGTAACCATGGACATAGCCATCAATGAAGAACAATGGACACCCCACTGTGACGAGGATGGCTATGACATTTCTGTCTTCACGATCGACCCAATCATGTGTGATTCAGTTTTAGAAGAGTGTGAACCTAACACCGATGCATTTGAGGATGCAAGCGATTTCGATCTAGAGTCAATTATAATGGATCCGCCTTTTGCATAAGAAGAAGAATATTTCTATGAGGTAGAAGCTTACCCTCCGAGGCACGAAGAAATTAGGAATGATGTGAGATTAACCACACAAGTGACTGACAAAAGTGAAGGGAAGAAAAGAAAGAAGAAAGAAACCATGTCAGAAAAAGAAGAATCCTTGTTTGAGGTTCCCGAGAACTTCAAAAAGTATGAAATAGAAGATAGACGAATAATAGTACGAATGCCTAACAGAAAAGCTGACGTCAGAGAAGTATATGATAATCGAGAGAAAACCAAGAAAATCATAGTAGCCATAGAAGGAGAAGAGGAAAAATGTACCTACATAGGGCAGGATTTGACGAATAAAGAAGAAGAAGAATTACTTGCCCTATTGCGCGAATATAGAGATGTGTTCGCTTGGAGCTACAAAGATTTGAAAGGAGTAGATCCGGATATATGTTCTCATAGAATCCCTATGACTCCAGATGCAAAATCTACGAAACAGAAACCATACACGTATAATGATAATTACGCTGCGAAGATTAAAGAGGAAATAGATCGTTTGATAGAAGCAGGATTCATTTACGAAATTGAGCATACCGAATGGGTATCCCCCCATTGTGGTTGTGCCCAAGAAGAACGGAAAATTGCGTGTGTGTATTAACCTTAAAAAAGTTAATGCCACCACGACTAGAGACAGTTATCCTCTTCCTATCACGGAACATTTATTGGAAAGAGTTGCGGGCAAGGAAGTTTACAGCTTTCTTGATGGTTTCTCAGGCTATAATCAAGTAGCCATTGCTCCAAAAGATCAACACAAGACGGATTTTGCCATAGAATGGGGCATATTTGCATTTCGTGTGATGCCATTTGGCTTAATAAATGCACCCGCTACTTTTCAGCGACTCATGTGTCATGTTTTCAAGGAATTCTTACGCAAGAATTTGGAAGTTTATGTCGATGACTTATGTGCTCATTCCAATATCAGATAGACTCATATCCCCGAGTTAAGACAAATATTTGACAAATGTCGAGAATATTAGGTTTGTTTGAACCCAGAAAAATGTGTTTTCATGGTCAGACAAGGCAAAATTCTAGGACACATTGTGTCAAGAGAATGGAATTTCGACAGATGAAGAAAAAGTGAAGGTGGTTGCAGATCTACCTAGGCCAAACAATGAAAAAGAGGTACAAGCATTTATGGGACATTGTGGTTATTATAGAAGATTCATACACATGTATGCAATCATAGCCAAGCTTCTGTACTCTCTTTTGACCAAGTTCGAATGGACATATGAATGTGAGAATTCATTCAATGAACTTAAACGATGTTTGTGCTCAGCACCTATATTAACAACCCCATATTGGAGTAAACCATTCCATGTACATGTGGATGCATCCAATAATGCCATAGGATGTGTGTTAGGACAACCCACGAATGAAGGTAATATAGACCTCCCCATAGCTTATGCGAGTAGACAGTTCAATGCAGCAGAAAGAAATTACACCACTACGGAACGAGAAGGATTAGGAATGGTGTACGCAGTAAAGAAATTCAGACATTATTTGTTGGCAAACAAGTTCAAATTCTTTACAGATCATCAAACATTACTGTATTTAGTCAATAAGCCATGTAACACAGGACGACTGATACGTTGGTTTCTATTACTCATGGAGTACGATTTTGAAGTCGTAGTTAGAAAAGGAAAGACACATCTCAGAGCTGACCACCTCTCGAGACTAACCTCAGGAGAAGCTCCTCAAGGAGTAGTGGATGAGTTATCCGATGCGTATTTGTTTAACCTTGAGATAGCACCAGAATGGGCTAAGCCGATAGTCCCTATTCTCACATATGGACCCAAGAATCCGAGGATAAGGATCAAAGAAGGAGAGATTACCAAATCTCAAAGATATCAAATCATAGCAGGAAGTATATATAAACATGATAATCAAAAGATTCTTGCTTGTTGTGTAGATGAATCAGAACATGCAAATTGGTTGCAATTAGCACACGTAGGTGCATTAAAGCAACATCATTCGAAACATCGTACATTGCAGACTCTGCATAGACTAGGAGTATACTGGCCTACGATGGAAGCAAATGTCTACAAATTGTGTAAAGAATGCCCTGATTGTTGTGAAAGACCACCGATAGAACATGCTACATTATATCACGTGTCTCTCACACCAGAATGGAGTGAACCTTTAGTGACATACTTGAGGATGAACACATTCCCTCAAGGAATGACCTTAGCATGACAACGCAGTCTAGAGCAAGAAGCTTAGGACTATTCACTTATTGGCGATAATCTATACAAAAGAGGAAGAGACGGATACCTAAGACAATGTGTTCATGAAAGCGATTATCTGAGCATACTAGAGACTGCACACCAAGGTGTTGCAAGAGGTCATTTTGGACCCGAAAGGATAATCAAAGCCATCCTCTTTGCAGGATTATGGTGGCCCACTCTTCACATGGATGCGCATACCTATGTAAAGAGATGTGATGTGTGTTGGAAGGAGTGATTTTGAAGGAGCATTTTTGATGAAAAAATTAGTAAAAAGTCAAAAAAAATTGTAAAATATTTATGCAATGATTGTAAAAATAAGGAAGAGTCTTCCTTATATGGTTGAGGATCTTATGTAATTTTTGTAGAATTTTTAGAAACTCTTAGATAGCATTTTTTTAGGAAATTAGAGAAAAAGACCTAATTTCAAGTGTGAAAAGGGACACTTGAAAATGTATATAAGTCAATTTTCTCTATTTTGGAGGGGTTGGTTAGCCATTTGCTCAAGCTATCAATAGTGAAGAAAGAGATTCTGCAAAATCGTGTTTTCTCTTATTGTGTGTATTTCTTTTGATGTGTGAGCTTGTCTCTTGTCTAAGCATGGAGATTTGTGAGTCTTAATTGTGTATTACTGAGTAAGTTGTATGAAGGGAGAGACCTATTGCTATAAATGTGTGGAAAGGACTGCAGGAAGTTTCAAAATTGTGAAAATCGTCTGTTGGTACAGAATCGCGATTGTCTCGTCTTGATGATACAGGTGATATTTTTCAGTTTTGAGCTCATAATTGTATTCTGCTAAAGAAATGGCATGGTTTTGATATAAAGAACATAGAAAATGATGGAGATTTGCCTTAGTTATGGTAATCTCAAGATTTTCTCTTCATCTTCAATTTCTCTCAGCAATCCAGCCATCAATCTCTTATTTCCTTGACTCTATTATCTTGAAGGGGCTGTGGTCTTGTGGATATTCCTAGGATTGACAAAATAAAGATGATTTGTTGATTCTTTGTTACTTCATGATTGGAGAGGACAACTTGGAGTCCAAAACAAAACATTTTTTGGCGCCGTTGCCGGGGAACATTCCAAGAACTTCTTTGAAGTTGGACCTTTGCCGGATCTTCAGTTGATGATGGAAAACAAGGTAAAGCTCATCAATAAGGAAAAGTGCACATGAATAGGTAGATATCATTGTTTGTCTTTAGGGAAGAAGAAAGCAATGGATGTCTTGTAGAAGTGGAAGTGCTGAAATTTTTGTAGATTGATAGTTGCTCATCATTTTGGTGAAGTAAAAGTGCAGGTGTGTGGAGGATTTGAGCCAAGAAGCTGAAGATGGAGGTAACTTGAATCTATTCTTGCATTTCTAGATTTCTTTTTGCCCAAGTACTAGACACCATGGGTGATCTTGGGAAGATAACATGGTGATACTAAGGAAAGGACAGTTAAAGTAGCTAGATGTGGGAATGAGGGATTCAGTTGTGACCAAGTCTGAGCATTAAATCTTGAGTTGTGCTGCATTTTGAAAAAAAATCATATGATTGAGTTTATCTTTACAAAAATTGATTGCCTTTCATAACACTTTTTCATTGGAGAACCTTTCTTTGGTACTTTACTGATAGCTAAGGACATAGAAACTCATAACCAATCAAGAACCATAGGATCAGTTGATTTCCAAAACCAGAAACCCTAAGTAAAGTGTTCACCTTTATTTTTAGGGCAAAAATACCAAACAAATTCACAAAACTCATCAAAAACAATCAAACAAATTTCCTTTCTTGATAAGAAGTTGAAGTGAGGTGTTGTGGTTAGGAGTGATTGTGAAAAACTGGAAAAGAGAGCAAAAAAGGATCAAAAAACCAGAAAATTGAAAAACACGATTCTCTGCACAGAATCGCGACTTTCTGAAAAAAGTAATTGCTTTTGAAATTTCATTGTAAGTGAAGGTTGAATTGAAGTTGTTGAAAGGTTTTGAAGGTAATCAAGAAGAAAAAGCTACTCAAAGTGGTATAAAATCAAAAATAGAGAAAAACACGATTTTCTGCACAAAAACGCGATTTCCTGAGGGAGATTGTGATTTTGGTGCAAAAATTCGGGAGTAAAGTCAATTCTAAAGAAAAGAAGAAATTGAAGTAAAACAAAGAGAAAGAAAGCTTAAAAAAGAAAAAAAAAATTATTATCAAAAAACCAGAAAATTAGAAAACACGATTCTCTGAACAGAATCGCGATTTTCTATAAAAAAGTGTTGTCTTGGAAAAACTTTTCAGTTGACTCATGAATTGAAGTTGTGAAGAATATTGAGAGAAGGCAAGGACATAGAATACTCAAAACTGTACAAGAAAAAGATCTACAGAAAAAACACGATTCTCTACACAAAATCGCGATTTTCTGTAAAGAAATTTTTTTTGGAAATGTGGTAAATTTGGGTACTTGACATAAGAAAGTGTAGAGGAAGTCATAAATATTGAGTAAGTGAAGTCAAAGAAGTGAAAGAGTGTGAAAAACTGAAATTTGATCAAAATCACGACTTTCTGAGTACAAAATCGCGATTTTCTGAACACTATAAAAACCTGAAATTCAAAGAAAAATTCATTTGAGAGTGAGAGAGAGAGAGAGAGAGAGTGTGCAGAAGCAACAGAATCGCGACTTTCAGCTACAAGCAAGTTTTTGGATCTTTTTCAACTTGGCAAGCAAGGTAAAAAGTCTAGTACATATTTTTTGCATAAAAGTGAGAAAATAACACAAAAAAGTAGGGAAATAGTAAATACACGAAATCGCGATTTCCTGTTTTTTATTGTTTTTCAGTCAGAAAAAAATGTTTTTCAAAAAATCTCTTCATTGCATGTTAAAACTTTGATAAAGCGATTCTCTAAGTGAAAAAATATTGAAAAAAATCATAAGTTGAAATTCTGCCAAAAATTGGACAAAATCGCGATTCTGAGTTTTACTCAAAATCGCGATTCTGTGAAAAAGTTCCCACAAAATCGCGATTCCCAGAACGCGATTTTCATAAGAAAATCGTGTTTTTACAATCTGTGAGCAATCACGATTGTCTGGGAACAAAATCGTGAAAAACACGATTCTGTGAACAAAATCGTGAAAAACACGATTTTGACACAAAATCGTGAAAAACACGATTCTGTGAACAAAATCGTGAAAAACACGATTTTGACACAAAATCGTGAAAAACACGATTCTGTGAACAAAATCGTGGAAAAACACGATTTTAACACAAAATCGTGAAAAACACGATTCTGTGAACAAAATCGTGAAAAACGCGATTTTCACTCAAAATCGTGGAAAACACGATTTTGAACACAAGATCGTGAAAAACGCGATTTTCACTCAAAATCGTGGAAAACTCGATTTTGAACACAAAATCGTGAAAAACACGATTTTCAACAGAAAATCGTGAAAAATTCACAAGTAGGTAGAAAATCGTGAAAAACACGATTTTCAACAGAAAATCGTGAAAAATTCACAAGTAGGTAGAAAATCGTGAAAAACACGATTTTCAACAGAAAATCGTGAAAAATTCACAAGTAGGTAGAAAATCGTGGAAAACACGATTTTCAACACAAAATCGTGAAAAACACGATTTTGAACACAAAATCGTGAAAAACACGATTTTGAATACAAAATCGTGGAAAACACGATTTTGAACACAAAATCGTGAAAAAACGCGATTTTGAACATAAAATCGTGGAAAACACGATTTTGAACACAAAATCGTGAAAAACACGATTTTCAACAGAAAATCGTGAAAAATTCACAAGTAGGTAGAAAATCGTGGAAAACACGATTTTCAACACAAAATCGTGAAAAAACCTAAATCCAACAGAAAATTGTGAAAAAGTCCAAAGGCATCATAAAATCGTGAAAAACACGATTTTCATCTGAAATTTGTGAAAAAAAACACTACTGGCAGTAGAAAATCGTGAAAAACCCTAATTTCATTAGAAAGTTGTGAAAAACACAAAACACAGGAAGAAAATTAAAACACACACAATTTTGGACAAGAAAATTGTGGAAAACCAATACATTGGTTAGGAAACTGTGACAAACACTCCTTTGAGCATTAGAAATTTGTCAAAAATAGTTGAATGATACTAAGATCTGGAAACAAAATCAATTCAACTCCTAAACAAGACCTAACAAGGAAGGAAAAAGAGCAAGGAAGTAATAAAAGATTAGAAAGAAGTTTAAGCCAAGAAAATAACATGGAAAACCTAAATGAAACAAATGAGTCAATAGAAACTGGGGATTTTAGAAACATCCTGAAGTACATGTATACAAATAGGTTTGGAACCTATGTATACCAGGATGGAATGCATAAATTCCTCATTAGACTGAGAAATTCAGAAATTCCCCTGAATATAACCCCAGTAGCCCAATTCAAAGATGGAAGATATGAAGACAGGCAAGGATGTGTATACATCTTCTCTCAAGACCCAGAAAATTCAAATGATCTAGGGCAATGTGCTGACAAAGGACCTTGGGAACATAACATGGGACAACCAGACATACCTAGACCAAATGAAAACTACACTAATAATGAGCAAAATTATGGGAGAAGGACACATGCTTCACCAAATCCCTTTGACAGAGAACCAGAAGGAAACAATGACTTCCCACTCAGAAGAAGAACTCATTGGCAACCTCAGGGTAGGATGCTTAGACCATATCAAGTAGCCAAATGCATGAAAAACCAATATGAAGGTTATTCAGACCCTCATGCTCATGCTGCAGAATTTAGACAACTGATTAGAGCAGAGGAAGTAGAAGATTACAAGGTACAATTTGAAGCATTTGGTCTAACCCTAACAGGGCCAGCCTTGTCATGGTTCATTCCTTTGAGAAAAGAAATGTACCTAGACATTGAATCATTCTTAGAAGCTTTCATTGGTGAATTCTCTAAGACTGGAATCAAACATAGTACTGCCACATTGATACACAGCTTCAAACAACAAAAGGAGGAAAATGTAAGGGAAGCAGCCAGAAGGTTTAAGCAGTACATTGATAGATGCCCAAGAGAAGAAGTACCTTCCATGGCAAAACAAGTATCCTTATTCATTGAAGGATTAAAAAGTGCCCAATTAAGGACCCTAGTGTACTATAGGAGATGTCCTGATTTAGCAGCCTGTGTGAAGGAAGCAATAGATTTGGAGGACAACAGAGGTCAAGATTTGTTAGCATTTGATCAACCCAGATCTTATGAAGACAAAATCCCTCCAGCAGAAGAGTTGGCTCAGGCTATTGCTAAAGCCCTAGAGGTAAGCACTAAAACTAATCTGATAAACTCTAGGATGAACACAAACAAGAAATGTTATATTTGTGGAGAAAATCATCTGGCACAACAATGCCCTTATCAGAAACCACAACACTTACAAGATAGAAAGACACTCAAGTATTGTACACTAGAGAGAAAATGGACAAACCATACCAGGGAGGAATGCTTCTATAACAAACAACCTGTCAAGGAAAGAGACTATATGACTCAAAGGGAATCAGGTTACACTGAGCAACCAAGACCAGTATTGGGACAACAACCTCCCATTCCAACCAATGTGGTACCAGTCAAATATACACCCATTGATGAAGGAAATTCAAGATTCAGATCACCTTATAAGGAAGAGTATCAATGGAGTGAGGGACATCAAGAAGAATGGGAAGATTATGAAATAAGGGAACCTGAGCTTAAAGCCCTAGATCTAGGAAATGGAAAAATTGAAATGGACACAGCAACATTCATGTACATTACTAACAACTACATGTCCAATCAAAAACCTCAATTCAGAGGGGGACCAAAGATAACATGTTATAGGTGTGGGGGAGAGCATTTCATTAGAGATTGTCCACAACCTCCAACATTGAGGATAGAGGGAGCATATTGTAAGGATTGTGGTAGAGAACATCTGATCAAGGACTGTCCAAAAAATCCCCAAAAACAACAGAACACACCTAATAACATACCTTTAAAAACAGTCAAAATTATGGAACAAGAGGAATTGAGTGACAATGATCAAATTGAACTTAATGTTATAACAAGGGCACAAGCCAAACAACAAGGAACAATTAAAGAACAAAATGAGGGTTCCACATCAAAAGGGAAGAAAAATAGACAAAGAGGGAAATGGGAAAAGAAAAGGAAAGTGGGCAAAAGTCTGGAAGAAGACAGTCAGGAACAAACAAATTCAGAACATATTTCTCCTCAAAAGACCCAGAATCTGTCTGAATTAGGAAATTCTCAGACCCTAGACACCCTAATCAAAGCCTACAAAGGAAGAATTCAAGAGGGACCAAGCCCTGTAGATCATGCAATGGCTTATCCCATACCAGATTTAGAGCATGAAAGGATGCTAAAATGCAAACAAATTATCCAGGAAACACAACTCAGGATAGGGGAAGAAGACAGCTCTCGGAGAACATTTGATCAGCATGAAAAAACAAAAACCAAGGAAGATGATAAAGAAGGCAATCCACACATTACATTCCAAATGAGTTTAGGTGAACATTGTAGTATTACATGTCATACAACATGGGAAAATTTGTTGAAACAAAATCCTCACCTACAAAACAAGATGAACAAGGAAGAAACAATATCTGAAAACCTTCATTCACCAACACAAGAAGTAGAGGAATTATGGTATATTCCTATTGACAAAATAGGAGGATATTGTGAAGGAGAAGAAGGGAATTCAACTTTAAAATTACAATATGAAAAACATTCAGCCAAAGCCATTTTGGATAGTGGATCAGGAGTGGCTATAATGACTAAACAAACCTGGGAGAAATGGGGAAGAAAGGAATTATTACCCACTAAAATGAGATTACAACTTGCAGATGGTCATATAGAAAAGCCCCTAGGAATTTGGGAAAAAGTGATTGTGGACATATGTGGCATAGAAATAGAGCATACATTTGCTATAGTAGAATTTCCACAATCCACATCTTATGAAATTATCCTAGGAAGACCCTTCATGAGACAAATGCAAATTGTACAAGATTGGGGTAATGATTGTTTATATCTTCAGAACCAAGGGAGAATAACAAGAGTAAACTTAAGAAATGGCCACTATTGTGACATATCTCCTAGAGAATGGTATAAAATACATCAAAATCAACAAGAAAGTGAAGAATCAGAGAGGGAGGATCAGGAAGAAGGAGAATCAGCAGTTTGGAAGTGTAACATATTAAGAAATATCACAAATAGGAAAAGGAAGTTAAGGAGAGAAGATTGTGTGGAAGAAAGAGAAATACAAGATGAAAATTATGTGCCTCAACAATTCAAAGATGAAGAGTTTGAGCCTTATGGATGGAATCAAATCTTAGCTACAATGGATTTGGCCAGTGAGGAATATGTGGGAGTGGAATTCCAAAATGAGGAAGGATTTGATATCTTCCACATTGGCATACACATGATAGGAGTATCACAAAGAGAAGAGGATCAAAATCAGGAAAGGATATTAACAAAAGGAAAATCACAATATTTGGAAACAGTAAAAGCTAAGGATGCAATCAAAGATAAAATCTCAGGCAAATACAAGGAACATAAACACAAAGAAATAGAAAGGGACCAGGAAAAGGAAAAGGAAGAGAAAGAGATAAACAGAGATCAATACTTTGATGTACCAGCAAACTTTAAAACTTATCAAGTAGAAGACAGACTACTTCTGAGAATGAAACCAAAAAGAGAGAAGAAAAAAGGGGAAGCATATGATAATGAAGAACAAACAAAGAAAATTGTAATTACACAGGAAGAGGGAGAAGAGAGACAAATAGTAATAGCTGATGACATGACATCACAAGAAGAAGAAGCATTAAGGAACCTAGCAAAGAACTATAGGGATGTATTTGCTTACAGTTATAAAGATTTGAAAGGAATTGATCCAAAAATTTGTGAGCATAAGATTCCTATGACACCTGATGCAAAACCAAGCAAACAGAGACATTATACATTTAATGACAAATACTCTGCCAAAATAAAGGAAGAAATTGACAAGTTGTTGGCTGCTAATTTCATTTATGAAATAGAATACACTGAATGGATATCACCTATAGTTGTGGTGCCAAAAAAGAATGGGAAACTTAGGGTATGCATTAACTTGAAGAAGGTAAATGCAGCAACTATAAGGGATAGTTATCCACTGCCAATAACAGATCATCTTCTTGAGAGAGTTGCAGGAAAGGAAGTCTATAGTTTTCTAGATGGCTTCTCTGGATACAATCAAGTACCAATAGCTTTAGAGGACCAACATAAGACTGCCTTTTCTACAGAATGGGGGGTTTATGCTTTTAGGGTTATGCCCTTTGGATTGACCAATGCCCCAGCAACTTTTCAAAGGTTGATGTGTCATATTTTCAAAGAATTCCTGAGAAATGTGATGGAAATCTATGTAGATGACTTATGCACTTTTTCCTTAAAAAGACAAGATCATTTACAAGATTTGGAAAGAATATTCAGGAAGTGCAGGACATATAGAGTATGCCTAAACCCAGAAAAGTGTGTCTTCTATGTCAGGCAAGGAAGAATGTTGGGTCACATAGTATCAAAAAATGGAATCTCTACTGATGAAAAGAAAATAAAAGCCATAATAGAGCTTCCTAGACCAACAAATGTGAAGGAACTCCAAACTTTTATGGGACATTGTGGGTACTACAGAAAATTTGTATACAAATTTGCTGATATAGCCAAGCCCTTATATGCCCTCATCACAAAGTTTGAGTGGACTGAAGAATGTGACCAAGCATTTGAAACATTAAAAACTTGTTTGGTGACAGCACCAATCTTGAAAACACCTCAGTGGGATAAAATTTTTCATGTACATGTTGATGCTTCAAATTATGCTCTGGGATGTGTGTTGGCACAACCTATAGAAGGAAGCAAATTAGATTTTCCAGTAGCATATGCAAGTAGACAATTAAACATTGCAGAAAAAAATTACACAACTACTGAGAGAGAAGGGTTGGGAATGATTTTTGCTGTCAAAAAATACAGACATTATCTATTGGCCAACAAGTTTAAATTTTTTGTGGATCATCAAGCTCTACTCTATTTAGTAAATAAACCATGTCATACAGGAAGAATAGTAAGATGGTTTCTTTTACTAATGGAATTTGAGTTTGAGGTGGTGGTTAGACAAGGAAAAACACACTTGAGAGCAGATCATTTATCAAGAATTCAGTCAAAAGAACCTAGTTCGCCTATAGATGATGATTTGCCAGATACATATTTATTCAAGGTGGAAAGTGTTCCTGAATGGTCGATGTCATTAATCCCTTTGCTAACCATGGGACCTTGTAGGTCATTAGCAAATAATACACATCTGGTGTTACAAAGCAGGAATTTCATGTTGTTAGCTGGACATTTGTATCACCTCAATCAGTCCGGTATACTGGAATATTGTACTCCAGAAGAAGAGCAGCATGAATATGTAAGAAAAGCTCATTGCTGGAATCCATGTACTCATGCTTCTACAATTGTTACTCTTAGTAACCTTAATAGGATGGGAGTACATTGGCCAAATAAGATTCAAGATGTGGAGAGATATATTGATAATTGTCAAAAATGTCAAACATGGCAAAAAGCAGAACTAATAACTCTATATTGGTTTCAGAAAAACCCTGAATGGAGTGAAAATATTGTTGAGAAGCTGAAGAGAAAGGAGAAAGGGGAACAAGTAATAGCTGGTGCTGATGCAAGAAATCTACAAGTAATCTCAGAAGAATATCAACTCATAGGAGAACAGTTATACAAGAGAGGAATGGATGGATATCTGAGAATCTGTGTTCCAGAAGAAAAGTATTTAGAGATGTTGGAAATGGCACACTCAGGAGTAGCTGGAGGACATTTCTCAAGTGATAGAACAGCCAAACTCATCTTATATTCTGGCTTTTGGTGGCCAACCCTATTTCCTGATGCTAGAACTTATGTGAAAAAATGTGATGTCTGTCAAAGGGTAAGCCAACCAAACAAAAGAGATAACATGCCATTAATTCCTTTAATTTCAGCCAGAGCTTTTAGCAAATGGGGATTGGACTTTATTGGACCAATACATCCTCCAGCCAGACAATCTCATGCAGAATACATACTAGTAGCTACAGATTATTTGACAAAATGGGCTGAGGCCAAAGCTACTAAAAGAAATGATGCTCACACCACTGCTAGATTTTTGTATGAAAACATTATCACTAGATTTGGACTACCAATTGAATTGGTAAGTGATAGGGGGACTCATTTTTTGAATCAGATCATAGAAAACATGACTAATTATTTCATGATTAGTCACAATAAGTCAGCCCCATATCACCCACAGGCCAATGGGTTAGCAGAAAGTACTAATAAAGTACTTTGCAATGTATTGACCAAATTAGTCAACACAAATAGAAATGACTGGGATTATCAATTGAATCATGTTCTTTGGGCTTATAGAGTGGCATACAAAACAGCTTTAGGGACTACACCATTTAATTTGGTGTATGGCCAGAATGCAGTTTTACCCATGGAATTTCTTATTCCAACACTGAAGGTGGGTAGCCAATACAATTGGACAGGACATGAATTATCTGAGAGAGTCATAGACTTAGAAAAACTGGGAGCATCGAGACTCCAAGCAGTGATGAGTATATACACAAACAAGAAAAGACAAAAAGCTTATCATGATGTTCACATAAAAGACAAAGATCTACAAGAAGGAGACCTGGTCTTAGCTTACACAATCAAAGAACATCAGAAAAAGTTTCAGAAAAAAGGTCATGGGCCATATATCATACATCAGATAAGCAAAAGTGGAGCTATTCAGTTAGCCAATATTGATGGGGAAATCATGCCAAATTTCATAAGTGGATGTAGAGTAAAGAGGTATGAGTGCCCATTAACTACTGAGGAATGGAGAAGGTTGCAAAAGGCCCAAAATAGGAAAGAAGAAGAAGAAAGTATTAGACAGGAGGCTCAACTAGAAGCCAAGGAAAGAATTAGGAAATTGAAACAAGTGTGCGTAGGTGAAAACACTCTAAAACAAAAAGAACATTTGCCTGTGATTATGATGAATTACCAGAATGAAAACATAAGGGTTTTGATAGATTCGGGAGCTCAAGTGAATCTAATTAGCTCAGCCTTGATCAATAAGTTTAAGCTTAAGAGAGCTGAAAGCAGAATTTTGATCAAAACCCTAGGAGGGAAAATAATTCAAAGCTTATCTTCACTTTCTATCAAAATTAAATTTAATAATGAATATATGGAGATAGATTGTGAAGAATGGCCAGACCATTTAATGACTGAAAAGCTGATTTTAGGGCAACCATGGCTCAAACAAGGTAAAGTCATCTTAAATTTTGAAAAAATGAAGCTTAATTTGACCATCAAGGACAAAAAGTTTTTAATGTTCTTTCTGAGTAATGAAGAGCAGGTAGATCATATGGATGTTCATGACCCACATCTCGAAGGATTTGCTTTCTCAATAAAGGACAGGAACATTATGACAATACAAAGTGATCAAGCTTCATACACTCAAGATCAGCAAAAGACTGAAGAGGTGAAGGTTGAGGAGGAGACAAAACAGAGAAAACTATTATTGCCAAAGTTGCAATGTCAACAAAACAGAACAAAAAGAATATGGAAACAGGTCATGCACAATTATGGCATACCAAAACAGGAAATAAAAACAAAATGGATATGGAAGCCAAAAAATGTCAAAAAATGTTCATCCACAGAGCATGGATATTTCCATAACAGAAGGACAGATGGAGTAAAATATTACTGGGTAAAAAAATCAGAATTAGGTCAATGGAAGAAAGATAATCCACAATGGACCTATTCTTGGAATTTTGGAAAAGACAAAAAAATATTTCCTTCTTTCCCCTTAGAAGAAAATTAGGAGGGGAAGGAAAGAAGGTAAAAAAAAAAAAAAAAAAAAAAAAAAAAAAAAAAAAAAAAAAAAAAAAAAAAAAAAAAAAAATCTAGAAAAATATATTTTATTTTCTTGATTTTCTTTCTAAAAATAAAAGAACACAAAGCAAGATATAGGGAGAGAAAGAGTAATTTATTATGGAAAAAAGTTGTTTTGTTTCAGTGATTTTTAATGTTCTGAGATCATTTTTCTTTTTTACCATTACTTTTTCAAGTATCTTCATTAAATCATCTTTTCTAGCATCATTCTTCCAATTCAGGAATTGTTTTTTTTTGTTGTTTTTGAGCAAGGAAGTGACAATTGGAGAGAGCACAATAGATGTCTTGCTACACCTGTGATGCTCACTTAAAATTGAGTCTTTCATATTTTTTATATATGTCAGTAACATTCCAGAATAATATAGTATTTTCTTATGAAATCTTGTGACTCATGTGAGTGGAGTATTTTCTTTTCTATTATATATAAAAACAGGATGGTGAATACAAAAGAGTTGGCAATTCACGACTTCAAAGCTGATTCAGTCACTTTGTCCAGAGGACACTGGTTTTTGGACAATGATGCAGCTGAAGAACAAGTGGATTTAGAATCCGATGAAGATCAGGAAATCCCAGAAGCTGAAAAAATAGCAAAAGAACTTAAAGAAATTCTGGGAGTGATAGGACAGCATATCTTCACAGTTACAGTGGGAGGATCTTCAAGATTCTCATCTGATTCAGACAGCGACATTGAGAGTTTTTTGCTAAAAAGTTTAAACTTGTCAATACCCAACACTCCCAATATAGCTGCACAGGCTGTGGAGAAAGTGAAAACACCTGAGGATTCAAGTAGGAAATCTCAAGAGAAGCAGACACAGGAAGAAATAGTTCCACAGATGAGTGATGAAGAAAAAAGGAGGCAGTTAAAAGGGAAGACAAAGATGACAGAAGAGGAAGACCAGAAGAGAAATGCAGATAGTGCTGGAATAATGAATGTTGACAAAAACCTAATATGGACTAACCCATCACAGACACAGTTCAAATTAAATGCACAATTGACTGCAAGTTTGGAGGAACTAGCAAAGAAAGTATTTGGCAGTGTACTTAGTTCAACCAATCAGCAAAAGGATGCATCCAAAGAACAGGATAGTAAGGAGTCAGAATCAGAAAAGAATACTCCAGAGGACTTGGGACAAGTAGTAGAAGAAGGCATTGTTCAAAGTATAAAGGATGTGCTGCAGGATATAAAAAGCAGTGAGGAATTTACATCTAAGAATGATCAAGAACAGGAAGTGGAAGCAGATTTTATGGATATTGAGGAACAAGATCAGGAATGCATGAAAGAGAAAAGTAATGACCAGGATGCGGGTACAAAAGAAAGTGAATCAGTTGAAGTTCAGGAAAAGAAGGAACAGGAAGACCAACTCAGGGAAGTTCAACAAATTCCTGTGAAAAAGGACTCAAATAAAAGTCAGGAAACCCTAACACAAGAGAAGGAGATACAAATTAAGGGAGACCAGCTCTTCACAGAGAAGCAACAAGTATTAGAAGAAAAGAAGTCATTAGAAGAGAAGAAAGTTTCAGATTTCTCGGAGCAAAAGAGTGCAAATGACAGAGCATTAGTTTATGAAGAGGATACAGAAAACTATGATCACAGTGATGAAGAACAAGATATGCAGGACATAGAAGATGAAACAGCAGCAGAAGAAGATGATGTGGAGAAAGAAGACAAGCAAGTTGAAGTAAGACAGACAGAAATAGACGTAGGGTTGGAGAGAATACCCAAAAATATAAGATCAGCTTGTCAAATGATTATGAGCAACATTGAACAATTCAGACCATCTAGTAGGAATATGATCATATCAGGAATGGTGGCTGAATCAGAATTTGAAAAAGGCAGTTTAATCATCAAAGAACACAAGAAAGAAAAAGAGCAGATGACGGAGCAATTAAGGTTGATCAAGGAAAGGAATGAGGAATATCTCAATAGGATCATTGCTTTGGAAGAAGCTGAGGTTCAGAAGCAGAATAGGATACAATATTTGGAAGAAAAGAGTGTAAAGTTATCAGAGCAGAATATCAAAATGGAAATGGAATTAAAAACCATTGGAGGAAGATACAGAACTTTACAAACATCGTATCAAATTCTGACTAGAGCACATGAAGAGATTAATAAAGTGTTGTTGGAAGAAGGTCAACTACAAGGTGGAAGCAAATCTGTTCAATTGACAGAGGAAGAAAAGGAAGAGCTGCATAAGGAAATTCAAAGACTTCAAACAGAGTTAAAAGAGGCCAAAGAAATGGAGAAACAGGCAAATACTCATGCTGCTACATCAATGAGAGGATATCATCAACTACATCTGGAGGTAGAGAAGGAAAGAGGTGAATGGCAGGCAAAGATGGAGGAAGAAAGAAATGAGTGGAGGAAGGAAAAGGAGTTATGGGCAGCTCAGGACAAAAGTTCAAAGATGACTATAGAAGAACTACAGAACCAGTTGGAGAATTCAAAAGTTCTAGAAGAAATTCAAGATCAAGTACAGGCAGAAGATACAGACAACAGGGAATATGAAACAGGGGATTTTGACAAGGAACAAGAGAACAAGGAGTCAGCAGCCAAAGAAACAGAGGAAGAATCTTCTGAAGATTTTGTACAGAAGTTATTGACCAGTAGAGAAGCAAGAATGGGTTTTATTAGACAAATGCATGATGAGTATGAAGATCAAATAGTTAAGTTTGCTCTAAATAAAGGCATTAATCCAGATCAGCATCATTGGGCCGCAGATGGACTGGGAATACCTTTCTGCATGATCTTGGAGAGTATAAAGAATTACCAATTAGCCAGAGTAGGGCTATCTCCGAACAAATACCTTGAGTATGAAGAAGATATTAATGTCACGAAAGAGTTATTTGAAAGGGCAAATCCTAAATGGAGGAATAAGTGGTTGGATGCCAATAAGGAATGCAGGAAAATCTGGAAAGAGGCACCTTTGAATTTAAAGATAAATCCAGCCTATTGTCCAGTTGCCAGAAGAAGAGAATGGACTGTTTTTTGGGAAAGGAGGAAAACAGGACAGATTCCAGCAAAGTGGCTGAATTTTCCAAAAATAGCAGGTCCAAAGGCAGGTACTTGGCCTACAAAAAACTACATGGTGAATGCTGCTGAGTCAATTTTAATGACATATAAAGATGTTAATGATCCAGCCTGTATACTACTTGTCAGAATCATGAGATTGATTCTAGCTTGTATAGAGACCTACACTGATACAGATATCAGAATTTTGAACTACATAGGTTTTAATTCACCAACCGATGCTCTATTGTTTGATTTGAGTGAGACACCAGACAGGATCTGCTTAATGGCCTACTACAGCAGAATTATATTTTTGGGTAGCCATTACTTACAGATTTTTGAGGATGCTTTCGATTATGGATTTTTTGAGAGGGAATCAGAGATTTTTGGAAACCTATCAGTGGTTACAAAAGCAAGACTCACTGCCTATGAAGTTGCCTACACAGAATATTTGAAGAAGGATGTTATAGACAAGCCTGAAGCTGCAGTGCAATGGAGGAAAGCTTTATTCGAAATGGTTAATAATTTGAATGTCACAGAAAGGAAGAGCTATGACTTGGTGTCACAAGTGTATCAAAGGAAGAAGAAGTAAAGCTGAGCTCACATAAAGAAAATCTTTCGTCAGGAGCCGAAAGGCTTAGGAGGGGAAGGATGTTGGAAGGAGTGATTTTGAAGGAGCATTTTTGATGAAAAAATTAGTAAAAAGTCAAAAAAAATTGTAAAATATTTATGCAATGATTGTAAAAATAAGGAAGAGTCTTCCTTATATGGTTGAGGATCTTATGTAATTTTTGTAGAATTTTTAGAAACTCTTAGATAGCATTTTTTTAGGAAATTAGAGAAAAAGACCTAATTTCAAGTGTGAAAAGGGACACTTGAAAATGTATATAAGTCAATTTTCTCTATTTTGGAGGGGTTGGTTAGCCATTTGCTCAAGCTATCAATAGTGAAGAAAGAGATTCTGCAAAATCGTGTTTTCTCTTATTGTGTGTATTTCTTTTGATGTGTGAGCTTGTCTCTTGTCTAAGCATGGAGATTTGTGAGTCTTAATTGTGTATTACTGAGTAAGTTGTATGAAGGGAGAGACCTATTGCTATAAATGTGTGGAAAGGACTGCAGGAAGTTTCAAAATTGTGAAAATCGTCTGTTGGTACAGAATCGCGATTGTCTCGTCTTGATGATACAGGTGATATTTTTCAGTTTTGAGCTCATAATTGTATTCTGCTAAAGAAATGGCATGGTTTTGATATAAAGAACATAGAAAATGATGGAGATTTGCCTTAGTTATGGTAATCTCAAGATTTTCTCTTCATCTTCAATTTCTCTCAGCAATCCAGCCATCAATCTCTTATTTCCTTGACTCTATTATCTTGAAGGGGCTGTGGTCTTGTGGATATTCCTAGGATTGACAAAATAAAGATGATTTGTTGATTCTTTGTTACTTCATGATTGGAGAGGACAACTTGGAGTCCAAAACAAAACAATGTGTGCCAAAAAACTCAATTTCCTACTCGTAAGAGATGAAATGCCATTGAAACCCATGATGGGAGGACGTGCATTTTCTAAGTGGGGTATAGACTTTGTAGGACCCATTAACCCCCCTGCAAAAGGAACACATGCTGAATACATTATTGTTGCGACTGATTATCTTACCAAATGGGTAGAGGCAAAAGCCACGAAAAAGAATGATGCATACACGACTACAAAATTCTTATTTGAAAATGTCTTTACAAGATATGGATTGCCTATAGAGTTAGTGAGCGATCGAGGAACTCACTTTCTAAAGCAAGTCATTGAATATTTGTTACAGGGTTTTATGGTGATTCACAAGAAATCCGCACCATATCATCCTCAGGCCAATGGTCAGGCTGAAAGCACTAACAAGATCCTTTGTAGTGTACTGACGAAACTCGTGAACAACAAAAGTTCAGATTGGGACAAACAGTTACACCACGCTGTTTGGGCATATCGAGTGGCCTACAAGACCATACTCAATGGAACTCCCTTTCAGATGGTTTTTGGTCAGAATGCTATGCTTCCTTTGGACTTGTTGGTACCGACCCTTAAGGTTGCACATGAACATCAGTGGACCGGCCATGAATTGTCAGCAAGAATAATGGACTTGGAACGATTAGGAGAAACCAGGCTGAGAGCAACAGCAGGCATATATGTAGCAAAGAAGCAATAGAAAGCATATTTCGATGCACGTGTGAAAGATAAAGGCTTAAAAGAAGGAGATTTAGTCCTAGTATATACACTGAAGCAACACGCACGGAAGTTAGAAAAACGAGGTTATGGACCTATGATCATTAACAGACTCTCGACAAGTGGAGCAGTACAGTTAGCCACCTTAGAAGGAGACATAATGCCTAACTACATTAGTGGCTGTAGAGTCAAGTTATATCAGGAACCTCCTACTGAGGATATGCTTAGACGACTCATGTTGGAAAAGAAGCGTAAGGAGGAAGAAAATAGAATACGAGCTGAAGCTCAGGCAGAAGCCATAGAACGCATTAAGTGCATGAAACTAAGAAGACAAGGACTAGGGAGAGAACATTATAACCACTTGGAAACAACACCCAGATATCCCATGGCCATGTGTCAAGTAAAGTCAACCACTCATCCTAGCATAGTGGACAGGAGACCATTCATTACAGTCAAGCTAGAGCACGGCAACCCTTGCCAAGAGCTCAGGGCTTTAATTGACTCAGGTGTTGCGACTAGTGCAATTAGATGGTCCCACTATAAGGATTCAAGAATAGCAATGCGGCCAATTGAGGCATACCTCATAGGGCTAGGAGGCATGGAAACCCCTTGCATGGGTGAGGTGGACCTTCCTACCCCCATAAGCGAAGCGACTATGACAGTAAAGTTACTAGTGTGCCATGACGAGGACCTGATAGAACCCCTAATCCTTGGCCAAGATTGGCTATACGATCACTCAGTGGACCTAAATCTTAGACAAGGCTCCTTGCAAATTGGAACCTTAGATCAGAAGCGAGTGATACCGCTTGACTTCCCTAACGGCATTCTGACTGAGCTTTGTAACCCTAGACCCTATGAAATGCATGCGACGGAAGATCGGAAGATCTTTGGTCAGATCAGTCACGTTACGTCTATACCAACCCACGCGGGCTTGGCAATGGACAATTGTCAACCAGAAGGATGTCAGGAGATTTTCCCTTGGGCTTCCTGCAAACTAGAAGGGGTAACCACCCAACAAATGGGTCAGGTGGGTTACATCAGCGGCCAAATGGACACTATCAACTGCAGTGCCCATCCTTCCACACTTACTGCGGACTGGCCTAGATCTGTGGTACAGAATGCCTCACTTCCTAATGGGAAAGTTTCGCAAGTGTTGGACCTCCCTTCTTTTCCAAAGCAGAGTGTCCATCCGACCTCTCAAACTCAACCACAAAGGAGTCAACCACGACGAAGGAACCCAGATCGACGACAACATCAGATGACAAAAGGAAGAAAGCTACAGTGTCAGCATCACAAAGCAAGTGGCACAAGACAAATATGGGTGCCAAAAGGACAAAGAGCACTGACTGGTTTCAACAACACAGACATTGATAAGAAGCAGTCAAGGCAGAAGCAGAATCAGTATCCAACATCCCCTCAACCTTCTTCTACAAGTTCGAACATTCAAGAAATTTGGATCGCCAAGAAGTACCTAACGAATCGACCCACACCCACGCAGATTTGGGTACCCAAACAGTGTATTATAGCTCAACTCTCAAGCCATGTAATATATACCCCTCAGAAATCTCTTCAACCCTCCATACCACCAAATCCGATATCATCTTTTGTCCCTCCACAGAGACCTATCACCCGATCACAAACTCCTAGGAAGTGGATACCGAAACATATCTAGACGCCCTCTATGACTCCCTTATCTAACATAACTCCCACCCCGATTAATCTACAAACTTGTAATAACTCATTCACGACTGAGCCTTGTACGAATCCACACACTATAACCCACCATCATTTGTAATAATACCTCATCAAGCAATGTATGCATCATCTGAAGCATGTAGGTGTCTAGAGACCTGCATTAGTTTTGCAACAATCATTCCATAAACCACACCACGACACTTGGCTACACGGGTTACACATCGATTATGGAAAGGGATTGCGGTCTCACTTTAATGGGATCATAACTAATTTCCATACTAATGTGTTAATCTTATGTAGCAGATCTACTATGCATTCACACCATTCATCATGCAGGCAAAAGGACCATCAGAAGTTGGCCCCAGTTTACCCATGGCCAATATTGGAGAACTACTAGCAGAGCCCCATCCTACGGCTCAACCACCAGAATTCCAGGGATTTCCAGGACCCATGCCGATTGATGACCCTCCTAGGGGTTACACTGAGAAGATTCATCACAATTCTCACTGGTTCCAAGGATTAGCAGGACTGCTAGCGGATGCAGATTTCATCTTTGAAGCCAATTTGGCATTTGATCACCGTACTTGGGCTAAGTATCAATTCTTCTCAAGAGAATTCGAAGGACTACAGAACACAGAAGATTTAACGCATGTTTGGGCAAGAGCCGGCTTTATAGAATATTTTAGTGATCCGTTGCCTAAACCCGACTTCTACAAATGCTATTACTTAATCACCACTTTGAATGCTTCGGAGAACAAGGATCTACCAGGAACATTCCTTTTGCCGTCATTAGTAAATGATCCGCCATATAAGAGGTTTTACCTTTCTAAAGATTTGATTCGCGCTGCAATCAAGACCCATGGTACACACACTCCAACAGAACGAGAAAGGCTGGTTCCAGAGCCAATGAAACATGGAGATGTCACTAAGTGGGAAGATATTTCGGCAATCACACCTGAGCTCTCTAAACTGTTGAGGATATGTATGCAGCATTTCGCTTTCCCCGCTCAGGATAGATTCACCATGCCCCACAAACAAATATGGTTTGGCTTATATTTAGCATGTACTGGACCCCAGACATTTGATCTAGCAAGTTGGATCATTGATCAGCTCTACTTAGCACAACACAGATGGGAAAGAAAGAAGGTTATCAATGGATGTTGCGCCCTCACGCGCATTGTATATATGTGTTTGGCCTACGATTTACCTATCGAGCGAGCAATGACAAGCGAGGAAGCCGAGCAAAGGATGAGCAAGAAAGCGCATGAGAGGTACTATCCCATGCATACAGGTCCCAGAATCACCGTCACCGCAACCCTCTCTAGAATAGTCTCCTACTGAACCCCCTGTACAACCTATTCGCATATGGTTATCAAGACCGGTTATAAGGGAGGCCACCACCAGTACAGTTGCTCCTCAAGCAGCCACAGTTTCAGGACCTACCACCACTACAGTAGAAGTTCCCACCACTATTGGTGCGGAAGCTTTTTCTTTTCTGATACCTAACTTGGAAGCGGAACCCATAGATACAACGTTTGATTTCGAAATGCAAGATGCTTTCTCCAATGAATTTCAATTCTCAGAAGGACGGATATTCTCTCAAGAATATAAGCGGCCAAGCTACCCGACCACGCCCCGAGACCAACCACAAGGACAAATAGTATCTAGTTCCGAGAACGAAAGAGCAGAAACTGATGAAGATGATGGCGATGACGAAGCCAACCAGGGCACTCATGAATCCCAAGAACAGGTGTAGACAGATGAACAAGGACAGCACACGGACACCCAAGATGATACTAGTACGCATGAAGATGAAACCTTTGAAGCAGCAGCTTATACGCTAGCCATCAAAAAGCTATATCACACCATGGAGAAAGTTTGGGCGTGCAAGAAATTGACTGAGGAAGAGAGCCAAGCACTTATAGAACAGGAACTTGTCTCAGGCGGATTCGAAGAAGTATACATCAGAGGCTTCAGAGAACTTGTCAAATCAGTGGGATCCCCCGAAGCCTTACGATATTTGTAGAGGAAACCGTTACCGCAATATGACCCTCGTAGAATCCGTTTACTAACCAAACCTGGTGAATACATTCGGGTACCCACTGGTGGTCAATCTTTAGAACAGGCCAGGGAAGCACGTCTCGTCCCTGAAGGCTCATTGGCAGAAGACACCATTATCATCGACTCCCCACCCCGTACTATTGTTGTACATACCACCACAGTTGTTGAAGTACCTACCACCCCAACCACTCCTCCTTCACCTCCCATCCATCCAGTCTCGATTGACAGCCCTGTCGATCGCGATTGAGAGCCCTGTCGATCGCGATTGAGAGCCCTGTCGATCGCGATCGACAGCCATTTTTGGCAAATTTTTAGGTGTTTTTTATTTCAAACTATTACTGTGAGTGTCCATGTGAAAGGTCAAATGGCCACTCGACACTTCTTTGTATATGTTCTTTAATAAAACATATAGTGGTCTGGTCTGCCATAGACTGTAAGTTCGATCGCATTTGTAAGACCTAAGAAGTCTATCTTCGTGCTTCTTTTGTACTGTGTTTTTTGTGTATTCTATAGTTTCTACTCCGAGGATATTAGCTTGGAGCTTACGAGAAGAGAGTGCATTATGGTCCATCGCCAATGAAATACTTCATTGGTATCAGAGCAATTCAATGCAAAATCTTTGTTCCTTTTGTGCGAGTGAAGCGAGCACCCCCTCCTCCCCCCCTGCCCTCCCCCCCCCCCCTTGACTTTCTCCAAGGCTTATGACTAAGGCAATGACCAAGGCATAGACCTTGGCATACCTTGTCATCTGAGTCACCGAAGTCACCGTTGGTGCTGTTGGCTGCGTGTGAGGGAGGACCTCAACTATCAAGGAATATATAGAGGTTTCTGGTACTTCTTGGGAGGTCACCCATCCCAGTACTATTCCCCTCGGAGCTCGCTTAACCATGGCAATCTCTTGCCACTAAGCTACACTCTTGTGGTGTCTAAAGAAGGGCAAAGACTAAGGTTGACATTACCTTGAACATGTTTTGGTCCCTCAAAGCTTCATTCTTGCTTTCGAAGCCTATTTTTGAAGCATTTTTGGGGTGTTTTTTTGGAGCCATTTTGGAGTACTTCCTTAGTTCTCTTCACACAGGTCCAAGAACATCAAGAAGAGTGTTCTTTGTACTTCTCCGACCATAAATATCAACCTTTGGGGCTGTATTTTTCAGCCACACTCGTAAAACTACAGGTTTCTTGAAAGGTTTCAGTTTTGGTGGGAGCAGTTGCTACAAATTTATGTAGGTTTTTTGACCCTCAAACATCAGAGTTGACAGGCACTTGCAGGTGTTATTGGCTAGTTTTTGGGCTGTGCATTCAACCTTTTAGTGTCATTTTACTGCATATATTGAGCATATACACACCATGTATGCTTATCTGGATATCACTTATGTACGTCCATGTGGTCATTGATATAGCGGTTACGTTCTTTGCATAAAGCCTCTTAAGTTTGATAAAGAGGGTCGTGGTGAGGTTTTCTTAACTGGGAGACACCCAGATGTGGGGGTCTCTTCGGTGATGCAAGTGGAAGACTTGCCATGTAGGAGATGTATGATAGTTGTTCATATGTGCTCGATAAGCCTAGTTGGCTTCTATTGGGTAACTGATTATATGTAGTGGAGTCAATGATTCACTATGCAGGAAAACATGTCAATACTTGCAGTTTTATGATCTTTTGATACTGATCATATGCTCATTTTGTAGAGGATACTCTAGAATATTTTTTCCAGATTTTTGGTTTCGTCAACTATATAGTGGTCTATTCACTCCTTGATACACTTACTCATTGGTGTTAAGACTTTCTAGCTCCATTATCATTCTATTCCGTTCTCTACCATCATGGCATTAGAAGTCTCAAGCACATCCGGCGAATCCGGGTCTAGTGCTAGTGTTCCAAGGAGGAGCTATAACTTGTAGGCAAAGACCATTTTGAGATCCGAAAATTTGATGGCACTCTATGGAAGAATCATGTTAAAGATGTGCTGATTCAAAGGAGGCAATGGAAGCCAGTAAATGGAATTTCAAAGAAGCCTGCTCTGACATGGATGAAGATGATTGGGATGAGTTAGATGAAATGGCCAGGTCTACCATTGGCTTGCACCTAGGAGATAATGTTTACTTTATAGTACTAGACTGTGAAAGTGCATAGGAGCTTTGGAAGAAGTTATGCAATACATATGAAAAAGAGACAGTATCAAATAAAGTTTATCTAATGAGAAAATTATATGACCTTCATATGAAGGACACAGATAGTGTTGCTGCTCATCTAAATGAGTTTGATGCTATATTCTCTTAGTTACAGGCTCAAAAAATGGATATGGATAATGAAATGAAAGCAGTATTGCTATTATGCACCTTGTCATCATCATGGGATACATTTTGCATAGCTATTATCAATAGTGCACCTAGTGGTAAACTCATCTATGATGACATATGTGGAGCACTCTTGAGTGAGGAGATTTGTAGAAAATCTATGGTTGGCACTCAGAGTGGAGATGCATATAATGTTCGTGATTCTTACCAAGGAAAGAATCAACAATGTGGCAGGGGCAAGAACAAGGAAAAGAATGGTCAACGGAATAAGAGTAGAAGCAAATCAAGGAAGAGGGATATCCAATGCCATTATTGTCATAATAAAGGACACATGAAGAAAGGCTCTTATGCATTAAAGAATGCTAAAGGTAAAGGAGAGAATATTTATGGGCATGTTAAATAGTTACCTGCATCATCTACTTCGATTGGGAAGATTGAAGAAATTAATGCTATTTCTAATGATGCTGATGTGTTGACACTTGATAGTACTGTGCCAACTGAGGCTCTTATACCTGGCTGCTAGATTTTGATGCTTCTTTCCATGTGACACCACATAGAGAATGGTTCTCTAATTATGCAACAAAGTCTCTTGGTACCGTGAGACTTGGTGACTCTTACCAGTGTGATGTTGTGGGGATTGGAGATGTGGTTGTGCAATTCATTGATGGTTCAAAATTTACTATGCATAATGTATGCCATGTACCTTAGTTATCATGTAGTTTGATGTTAGTTGGTCAACTTGATGACCTTGGTTACAAGGTGGTCTTCTATGCTCAATCCTTTCGCATATCAAAGGGCAATATGGTTATTGCAAAAGGAAGCAAAGTTGGCTCACTTTATCCTTTATTTGTATCACAGAAAGAACATTTGTTAGCTATTATTGAACAACCTATGGCTTGTATTTGGCATGGTCGTCTGTGCCATATATCTCGTAGTGGAATGGAAAATCTTTCTCGTTTTGGATACTTACCTGTGTTATATTTCTCTGATTTTTCATTTTGTGAGCATTGTCAATATGGAAAGCAAACTAGAAATGTGCATAGAACGCACATTGACTCTTCAATTCAGCCTTTAGATCTTGTTCATATAGATGTGTGTGGTCCTATGCTAACTAGGTCCCTAGGTGGTTCTCTTTACTTTGTCACTTTCATATATGATGCTACTAGAAGAGTTTGGGTATATCCTATCAAATCGAAGGATGAGGTATTCCCTACTTTCAAAAAATGGCTTGCTTCAGTTGAGATTGAAAAAGGAACTAAGATTAAGGCTTTACATTCAGATAACGGAGGTGAGTATACCTCACATGAATTCGACCTTTTTTGTCAATCTAGAGGGATTCATAGAGAGTTTATAGCTCCTTATACCCCAGTACAGAATGGTGTAGTTGAGAGGATGAATAGAACTATTCAAGATAGAGTAGTCTCTATGTTGCATCATGCAAATCTCTCATAAGGTTTTTGGGCAGAAGTAGTATTGACTGCAGTTCATGTGATTAACCTTTCACCTAGTACTGCCAAAGGTTTGAAAGTGGCACAAGAGTTATGGACAGGGAAGCCACCGTATTATGATCATCTTCGAGTTTTTGGGTGTGAAGCATATGTTCATATACCCAAGAATCTTAGACAAAAGTTGGACCATAAGTCAAAGAAATGCATTTTTCTTGGATATGGTCGAGAAGAACAATTTGGATATCGCTTACGAGATCCTGAAACAAGGTCAGTGATCCAAAGTAGTGATGTCATTTTCAATGAGTCTAAGATTCATAAACAACCCATTAAGGAGGTTGAAGTGAGAAGAATGGTGTTTAAAGATACTAGTACTCTAGTTAGCATGCATAAAAATGTTACACATAGGGATGTTCAAGAGAATTTCCATTCAGATCAGTCTTCACATATTCCTGTTGAGCAACCATTGAGACGTTTTGCACGTGTCACACATCCACCTAATAGATATGTTCCAGGTTTAGATTTTGTTATGCTAACAGATGTCGGTGAGCCTTCTTGCTACAAAGAGGCTATGCAGGTAAAGGATCATGTCAAGTGAGAGTGTGCCATGAATAGTGAGTTGGATTCTATTCACAAGAATGGTACTTGGGATTTAGTACCTTTTCCAAAGGGCAGGAAAGATTTACCATATTAATGGGTATATAAGCAGAAATTCACATCAGATAGTGCTTATCCAAAGTATAAAGCACGAGTTGTTGCAAAGGGTTTTAAGCAACAACATGGTGTTGATTTCAAGGAAATCTTCTCTCTAATGGTCAAGATGACTACCCTATGCATGTTGCTTAGATTCGTTGCAATGGAGGACTTAGACCTTGTCCAAATGGATGTGAAAACTACTTTCTTGCATGGAGATCTTACATATGAGATCTATATGGAACAATCAGAGGGTTTCGTTCCTGCAAGGAAAGTCTAGTTTGTAAGCTAAAGAAGAGCTTGTATGGACTTAAACAGTCCCCTAGACATTGGTATCAAAAGTTTGATGCTTTTATGAAGTCTCAAGGCTATTCTCAAAGCAATGAGGATCATTATCTCTACACAAAGAGATGCTCAGATGGGAACTTGATATGCTCGATACTTTATGTCGATGATATGCTGATTGCTAGGAAGTCCTCTTATGATTTGTCAATTCTCAAAAAGAAATTGAGTCAGACATTTGATATGAAGCATTTGGGGGACGACAAACATATTCTTGGCATGCGCATTATTCGTGATAGGAGCAAAAGATGCATATACTTGTCTCAAAGTGAGTACATATCCAAAGTACTTCACACGTGCAATATGCAGGGTGGAAAGGCATTGAGTACACCTTTACCCACATATGTGAAATTTAGCAAGGATGATTGCCCCAAATCAGATGAGGAAAAGGAATTCATGACCAAAATTCCCTATCAGTCTGGTGTTTGTAGTCTCATGTATGCCATGGTAGCTACAAGACGAGACATCATTTGCAGTGGCAGTTGTGAGCAGATTTATGTCTAATCCTCGTAAGAAACATTGGGAAGCGGTCAAGATACTTTTAAGATATCTGAGTGGCACTAAGGACAAGTGTCTATGCTTAGGTAGAGGGAAGCATCCATTATTGGTTACACAGATTCTAACTATGCTGGTTGTGTAGATAATCGTAAGTCTATATCAGGGTACATTTTTCATTTTTCTGGAGGTGCTATCTCTTGGAGATCTCGTCTTCAAGAATGTACAATTGTTTCCACCACAGAAGCCGAGTATGTTGTAGCAAGTGAGGCATGTAAGGAAGCATTTTGGCTTTCTCATCTTGCTTGTGATATGGATTTAACTCAGCATGTACCTCGTTTGCTCAGTGATATCAGAGTGCCATTGCTTTAGCTAAGAATCCGGTCTATCAGGCAAAGACCAAGCACATTGAGGTGAGGTATCACTTCATTAGAGATTGCTTAGCCATTGAGCGCATTATTCTTGAGAAGGTTCACACTCGAGATAATGTTGCAGATGCTTTGACTAAAGCTCTACCACAGGATAGCTTTCGACACTATTGTCACTTGATCGGGATTACTTGATTCATGATCTTACACGATCACTTGTATACTGTGTAACATGCCTATCAGGTGGGAGGTATAGTTTGTATACTTACACTTAGGAATTCTTTATCATTCTTTATTTTTCTCCCATAGTTACTTTGACCATATTGGCCTTTAGTGGGAGATTGTTACCGTTAGTGTCTGATGGAGAGTGTTAATCTCCAAAAGAACAAGTTGACCTTGAATTTAGATCACCTCTATATCAAGATCAACTTTAGACTCCACCTAATTTAGAGAATCTTCACCAAATTATGAGAAAATTGATTATTCTGAAAAATTCAATTTCTCAGAAAAGTCTGCTGCAGATTAATTACTCATTGACTAATCAATTCTGTAAAGTTTTTGATAAAACTTTGTACAACACTTCGCCTTGAGATTGCGCAACTTTATCAAGTTAAATTTCTCAAAATGATTGAGTATACTTTGAGAAATCATACAAACAAGTTACCTATGTGTAAAACACCTTCTCTGCAGTAGCGACTTTGACACCTGTAACTTCTTAGCACTGGTTCTCACAATGTCGAACCCGTTTGATCAAGATCTTTTAGCCATAGATGGCTTACCTTCCAACTTAGATTTTAAGCCCTCACTTGTGTAAAACTTTACACCACACACTGAGAAATCTTCATTTCTCTGAACATGAAATCTGCGCCAGTTTTGTCGACTCTCAGAACATCTTCACATATGAATGTTCCTAAACAAAATTCTCTCAGCCTGATTGCAATTAACCTCTCAAATTCTAGCCATAGATAGATTAGCTATGGACTTAGGTAAGTGCAAAAGGATTCCTCAAAAGATTAAACACAGAAGGAGAATGGGAGAGAAGTTCGACGCGCAGAAATCTACAACATTTCCTTCTTCATTACTTTTCATGCATATGGTTGATGATACATACAATGTTCATCACCTATCACCTATTGTCTTCTCTATCTGATCTATATTACTCTCTCTTACTACGAATACATATCTGTAGATATATATACGAGTCTAACTCGTCATCCTTTTCAAAATACATTGAACTTTTTACAAGAGTAATATACAAAAGAAACATTTCTGATTCTATTCTCTTCCTTTGAAAATAATCTTCATCCTTCCACATATCTTTTCACTTTTGGTCTTCATGTAATCACTTATTGATGATTGCTCTGCTCCAACAGCTCCCCCTCAATCTTCAATTGTGATTACCTGCATCTTCTTTATTCCTGCCATATCTTTAAACCTCTGCAACTTAGGTCCATCCAAACTTTTAGTCATCATATCTGCAAGTTGATCTTTTGTAGGGGTGTGTATGACTTCAATTTCCTTCTCAATGACCTTCTCTCTCAGGAAATGATACTGTATTTCAATATGCTTAGTTCTAGCATGAAACACAGGATTAGCTGCCAAGTATAAAGAACTCATGTTGTCTCCACAAACAATAGGAGTACTTTGAACAACATCAAAAACTTTCATAAGTGTCTTTAGCCATATTACCTCCTTTGCAGCTTCCACCATACCTTTATATTCTGCCTCTGTAGATGACAAAGCAACTGTATGTTGCTTCTTAGAACACCATGAAATCAATTTGTCTCCTACATAGCACAAGTATCCATGTGTTGATCTTCTATCATCCACATTACCTGCCCAATCTGCATCACTATATATCTTCACTCTTGTATCAGAAGTAAATCCATAGTACAACCCTTCTCTGAGTGTACCCTTGATGTACCTAAGTACTCTTTGTCCTGCAATCCAATGTTCCTTTCTAGGACAATGCATAAATTGTGAAAGCACACCAACTGCATATGACAAATCAGGCCTTGTCAATGTAGCATAAATCAAGCTACCAACTAAACTTTGATAGAGTTTCATGTCTCTGAACTCTTCTCCTCCAAACCTAGACAATTTATGGTTCACTTCCAAAGGTGTAGGTGCAACCCTGCAATCTTCCATTTTAAATTTGGTTAGCAAATTTTTAAGATACCTTTCTTGGGTCACATATACTCCATGTTGAGTATAAGAAATCTCCATTCCCAAGAAGAATGATAGGTTCCCCAAATCACTGATTTTGAACTCTTTCTCCATCTGCTTCTTGATCATTTGTATTCCTTTATCATCTGTTCCTGTAAGTATTATGTCATCAACATAAATACAAACATAAATGAACCCATCTTCACTTGCTTTGACTAGCAAGCTACTATCTGCCTTTGATGCTTGGAATCCAAGATCATTTAAGAATTTTACAAGCCTGTAATTCCATGCCCTTGGGGCTTGCTTTAATCCATACAAAGCTCTCTTGAGCTTACACACATAATTTGGACTCACTTGATCTTTGAACCCATCTGGTTGCTCCATGTAGACTTCATCTGAAATGTAACCATTCAAGAAGGCATTTTTAACATCTAATTGAGACAACTTCCAACCTTTACAAGCAGCAATTGCTATGAGTGTCCTGATGGTTGTCATCTTTGCCACAGGACTATAAGTCTCATCATAATCCACTCCATATGTCTGTGCATATCCTTTCACAACAAGTCTAGCTTTGTATCTAGACACACTTCCATCTGCAAATCTTTTAGTCTTGTAAACCCACTTACAACCAATGATTTTCTGACTATTAGGTTTAGGAACCAAATCCCATGTTTGATTCTCTATCAATGCATCATACTCCTCTTGCATAGCATCTTCCCAATTCTTCTTCCCTTTGGCCTCTTCATATGTAGAAGGGTCTTCATCTGCTTTTACCAAATAAGCATAATCTTTAGTAGTTAAGAATGAAGTGTCATAGCTATACCTTGTAGGTTGCCATTTGTGCCTAGATGATCTCCTAACTTCTGCACTTCTTGAGGTCTCTGGTTCATCACATTCTGGATCAAACCTTGGCCTCTCTTCAACTTCAATCTGCACTTCATTACTCTCACTTTCATCAAGTAATTGAATCTTTGCTTTAACTTTTCTTTGATCCACTACTTCTTCATCATCTGCATGTACATTATATTTACCTGCATACCAAGTACCTTGCTCATCAAATGTAACATCCTTGGATACAATAAATTGCTTTGTGGATGGACTCCACAACCTGTATCCCATTTGCTTATCATCATAACCAATGAATACATACTTTTCTGCCTTAGGCTCCAACTTATGCCTCAATTGAGATGGCACATATGCATATGCCAAGCATCCAAATATTCTGCAATGATCCAAGGTAGGTTTCTTACCCCACCAAGCTTCATATGGTGTCATACCCTGCAAAGCTTTACAAGGCAATCTATTAACCAAATATGTAGCTGTATTAACAGCCTCAGCCCACAAATAATTTGGGCAATTCTTCTCTTTCATCATGGACCTTGCAAACTCAACAAGAGTCCTATTTCTTCTTTCTGCTACCCCATTTTGTTGAGGAGAGTACCTGCAAGTAACTTCTCTCTTTATACCTGCATTCCACAAATAATCATTGAACTCATTTGAAAAATACTCTCCCCCTCCATCTGACCTTAGTCTCTTCAATTTTTGACCTGTAATCCTTTCTGCATATGCATGATAGTGTTTAAATGTATTAAACACTTCTGACTTTTCTTTAACCACATAAATTGTGATCCACCTGGTAGCATCATCAACATATATGACATAATATCTTGAACCATTTATACTAAAGTCCTTTGAAGGACCCCACACATCTGTATGCACCAATTCAAGTCTTTCTGAATACATAAACCCATGCTTGGAATAGGATTGCTTATGAGCCTTACCTAATTGACATGCCTCACATCTGTATGTCATGTGTTGACCTGCAATGTTAGGCAACCCAAGCACTGAATCATTGTTAATCATTTCTTTGATACCTCTTTCATTAAAGTGTCCAAGTCTTTTGTGCCAAAGATCCAATTCTGACACCTTCTGCTCTCCATATGTGAACATAGCATGTCCAACATTTCCTTGTACCTTCAATGTGAAAAGCCTTCCTTCTTTCTTTCCTGCAATAACTTGTTTATACCCTTGACTAGGGTCTTCAACATAAACTCCATCATTGGTGAACCTTACCTCATATCCTTTTTCCACAATTTGACCTACACTGATCAAATTCTTTGGAATTGTGGGAACATAAAGTACCTTACTCAGAAGAGTGCTCCCATCCTTAGCTTTGACTGAACCAATTGACTTTACCTTATGCTTTGTATTATCACCTGTCTGAACTGTATGATTAATTGCATTATGATCTAGGTCAGTCATCAAAGCAATATTTCCACTTAAATGATTACTACATCCTGAATCAATATAGAACACTCTCATGTCCTCATGTGAGGTTTCACATGTATTCATAATGAGAGTCGAGTCCTCCTTCTGATCTGATGCATAGTTGTAGTAGGTGTTATTATAGGATTGATTTTGGAAGCTTCTTCCACCACCTCTTCCAAAAGAATTCCTACCACCTCTACCTCTGAAGTTTCCTCTCTGAAATCTACCACCTCTTCCTCTTTGATTAAAGTTCTGATAATTACCATTGTTTTGATTATTGTGCCAACAAACATGAGATAGATGATTGGTCTTACCACATATCCAACAAGCTCTTGCATTATCTTTGTTGTTTCTGCCTCTTCCTCTACTTCTGCCATTTCCTCTTCCTCTTATGAAATTTGCTTGGTTTGATGTACCTTCTTCTTCACCTGATTGTTGCTTCCCTTTGTTAGCTTTCTTCTTGTCTTTAGAGTACATTGCATGACCTGCACTCTTATCAACATCTCCTTTGACATCATTCTCAAAAGTTAGCATATGACCTAACAATTGATTCAAATCAGGAGTAAAGTGATCTAATGAAAGTTCTGTAGATAAAATAAAGGGCTTCCACTTCTCATCTCCTCTTAGCCCTGTGAGTATTTGTCTTACCAATTTGTCTTCTTCAATGTCTTCATCCACTGCACCTAGAGAATCTGCAATGTCCTTCATCTTTGTCACATAATCAGAGATTGATTGTGAGGCCTTCTTCTTGAAAGTAGTAAATTCTGCCCATAGTGAAGCCTTCCTTGATTTGGTTGTATTTTGGAAATGCTCCTCCAAAGCATTCCAAATGTCACATGCACTTTCAAGTCCTCTAATATGAGGAAGCAAATAGTCATTGACTGCCATGTAGATTATGCTCCTTGCTTGAGCATCCTTCTTCATCCAATTCTTCAAGTCTGCAAGCTCCTCCCTAGTTGGAACACTAGGATCTCTGAATTTTGGCTTTTCTTCATCTCCTGTGATGTATCCTATCAGATCTTTGCTCATAAGATGAGCTTCCATCCTCATAGACCAAGCTGGATAGTTTTCTCTATCCAACTTTTCAATTTGGAGACTATCTCCCATCCTTGCTTCACCTGTAGTCTCAAAACTTTAGACTTTACAAGGAATAAATGTACCTTTACTTCGAGTCTTGCTTCTTCTGATCCTTCTGATAGCTTCAATGTGTTTTCCTTCAAGTTTTCTTCAACCTTTATCCTTCTGCACCTTCAAAATGTAAAGATTTGTACTTCTGCAATAGTCGGAGTCTTCTTCACTTCAATTTTGACACAACCTGCTCTGATACCACTGATGGAGAGTGTTAATCTCCAAAAGAACAAGTTGACCTTGAATTTAGATCACCTCTATATCAAGATCAACTTTAGACTCCACCTAATTTAGAGAATCTTCACCAAATTATGAGAAAATTGATTATTCTGAAAAATTCAATTTCTCAGAAAAGTCTGCTACAGATTAATTACTCATTGACTAATCAATTCTGTAAAGTTTTTGATAAAACTTTGTACAACACTTCGCCTTGAGATTGCGCAACTTTATCAAGTTAAATTTCTCAAAATGATTGAGTATACTTTGAGAAATCATACAAACAAGTTACCTATGTGTAAAACACCTTCTCTGCAGTAGCGACTTTGACACCTGTAACTTCTTAGCACTGGTTCTCACAATGTCGAACCCGTTTGATCAAGATCTTTTAGCCATAGATGGCTTACCTTCCAACTTAGATTTTAAGCCCTCACTTGTGTAAAACTTTACACCACACACTGAGAAATCTTCATTTCTCTGAACATGAAATCTGCGCCAGTTTTGTCGACTCTCAGAACATCTTCACATATGAATGTTCCTAAACAAAATTCTCTCAGCCTGATTGCAATTAACCTCTCAAATTCTAGCCATAGATAGATTAGCTATGGACTTAGATAAGTGCAAAAGGATTCCTCAAAAGATTAAACACAGAAGGAGAATGGGAGAGAAGATCGACGCGCAGAAATCTACAACATTTCCTTCTTCATTACTTTTCATGCATATGGTTGATGATACATACAATGTTCATCACCTATCACCTATTGTCTTCTCTATCTGATCTATATTACTCTCTCTTACTACGCATACATATCTGTAGATATATATACGAGTCTAACTCGTCATCCTTTTCAAAATACATTGAACTATTTACAAGAGTAATATACAAAAGAAACATTTCTGATTCTATTCTCTTCCTTTGAAAATAATCTTCATCCTTCCACATATCTTTTCACTTTTGGTCTTCATGTAATCACTTATTGATGATTGCTCTGCTCCAACAGTGTCCATGTGAAAGGCCAAATGGCCACTCAACACTTCTTTGTATATGTTCTTTAATAAAACATATAGTGGTCTAGTCAGCCAGAGACTGTAAGTTCGACCGCATTTGTAAGACCTAAGAAGTCTATCTTCGTGCTCCCTGTGTACTGTGTTTTCTGCGTATTTTGTAGTCTCTATGCGGAGTATCCATGTGTGGCCATAGGAGCTTGGATTTCTACTCTGAGGATATCGACATGGAGCTTATGAGAAGAGAGTGCATTGTGGTGCATCATCAATAAAATACTTCACAAACTTTAGGGTAATTGGGGTCATAAATATCAAGTAGTTAGTGCATTGCGAGGCCCCTACACAAGTAAATTGAGAAATCTAGTTTGCCTGTTAGCCTGTTTTGATCTCGTTTCAGCCCTAGAACCCTGAATAGACATAACTTCCTCATACAAACTCTATTTCTAGTGATTTTGGTCTCATTGGAAAGCTTGCCTTGAATTATAGATAGGGTGTTTTGAAGTTGACCATACCCCGGTGCAAGAATACTGAGGGATCTCTTGGGTAGTCTTTCATAAAGACAAAGGGCAATTTGGTCTCTATATTACATAAATGAAAATGGTTTGTTATGTCATTTGAATTTAAATCTTGAGCTAGCTTTGGGACTTTTACACGTCCATTGAGAGCATCGAAGGGCTTCCAGAGCACTAGCATATTGCAAACTTGAGAACGGGGTCCTTGAGCACCAAAGAGCAAGGGATAAGCAAGTGAGGTTGGATCATTCTCAACTCCCTTCCTCAATTCCTAGATTAGGCTAAGTGTGAGTCAGGCGAGAAGTAATTTAGGGTGACGATAGGCATCTGTCAAGTTGAAGACTCTTAAATACTCAAGTTCAAGCAGAAAAATAATCTCTTTTGTGATCGATAAGTTTAAAGGAAGGAATTTAATGTGGTACGATCAACTTAAAGTGCTGAAATTCACTCAAGTATTCCTGACGATGTGATATCAAACAAGAGCATAAACATGATAACCAACTAAAAAAGAATCAGGTGACTAATACGAATTGATGTGCATTGAGGTTGTACTTGGGGTACATTGGGGTTATTTAATCAGGCATATGAAACTTAGATCAGGACGACATCTAGGGAGAGATATACAAAGCCTTAGGTGTTTAGAGGCTAGTGTCAATCACACTACTAGGTCTTGGGTCTGATAGTTGAGTGCTTATCCGCACTACCCTAGCTCTGAAACTAGCGAATCAGAGATGTCTTATGGTATGGAGAGACACATAGGAAGTTCAGGTGTGGCTTACTTAAAGAAAACCAAAGGACCTTACAAAATGCAACTTGAATACATTAGGACCAACCGATTAGGTGCTCACATATGTGAGGATGGCCTAAAAAGATCCGTTGTCCAAATTAAAAATGCAGATCAACCCCTTGGACTAGAACATCCAGTGGTCAAGTTCGAAAATGGTGCATACCTTGATAAGGAAGGAACAATGTACATAGTCACCAACCAACCGGATAGAACAGATGAATTTGGTAATGTGATTCTAGAGATAGACATAGGTGACATAGAGCAAGGGAACTTAGGAAGATAGCCTAGAACTCCCCGAGGCAAATCAGTCTTGACTAGAATCGTCACTCCAGAGTGGGTTCGCTAGGACAATAAGAGCATAGATCTGCTCTTAAACTTAGATACTGATGAGGCCTTTTGGAGGTATAAGACTGACCAGTCTAATGAAGCAAGAATGCTCACAATCTATGAGTTTAAAGATCCTGATAGCCTAGGCAAAGTGACCTATTTAGACAATACTTCAAAAAGGATCTTTGTGGTCATAGAGCATGGTAGGCATGCCTACATTTGGATTGGTGAATTTTTCTTCCTTCAACCAAGACCTAATGTCTCTTATGATCACCAAGGAGCTGGAAAATCCCATGCTCATGGAGCTCAAAGGGACAAGAGTAGAGATAGGCTGGAAGTGAGCTTTGCTAACCCATTGGGAAGAGAAAGAACCAAAATGGAGACGGATAGGATGGAAATCGAGAGACCTAGAGACCTAGAGACCCAAGAAACCAAAGAAATACAGACGAATTTCCTCTACCATGACCTAGGGAACACACAAAGACCTTGAGGCCTACACAGCTAGTTAAGTCCATGAAGAATTGCTTCGATGGTAGTGGAGACCCATACGATCATGTGGCAAAATTTAGGCAAGTTTTGAGAGCTGAACAAGTTGAAAACTTGTTCACTCAATACAGTGCTTTTGGCCTAACTCTCAAGAACACTACATTGACTTGGTTTCAACCGCTCCACCAAGGTGAGTTCAAAAAATTTGATCAACTTCTTGAGGCATTCATCACTAAGTTTTCTAAGAGTGGCATCAGACACAACACCTCCTCGCTGATACATAGCTTCAAGAAAACACCTCAAGAAATAGTTAGACTTGCAGGAAGAAGATTTATGCAATACCTGGAGAGATGCCCCATTCCTGAGTTACACACACCAGCCAAACAAGTGGCTTTATTCTTGGATGGACTACTAAGTACCAAATTGAGAACATTTGTGTACTTGAAGGACCCTGGGACCATAGAAGAGTGTGTACGCATGTGCATAGACATTGAGGATAACCTAGGGGAGGAATTAGAGCTTTCAAAAATCTACAGAGATTCAGATAGCTCTACTAGCCTCAATTCAAATCCATCCACATCTAATGAGGAACTTGCTGAGAAAGAAGCTCAGAAGTTAGGAGTCTCAAGCAAAAAAATACCAAGGTTTACCCTAGTGAAAAGATGTTATACTTGTGGAGGTGACCATATGGTGAATGTATGTCCCATTATGGCTTAACCTCAAGTGAACCCTAGCAGCCAATACTGCACCATAGAGCGAATATACACTAACCACACTGCACAAGACTGTCCCTATAACAAACAAACTGTTAGACAAAATTATCCTCAATCATATCCATAACAGGGAAGATAGCAGAACTAGTACCAATCACAACAATATGGCAGACCACAACAACCCTACCAAACCCAACAAAGGCCTTAGCCGGTGTTAGCTCAACAACCTCCAACTCTTACCAACATGATTTCCGTGAAGTACACAGCTCCAAAAGAGAATCTGAATAGAGCCTTAGTTCCAGTAACACCCTTAATTTGAGAAAGTGACCCAAGTGATCATAGTTTTGACTCTACTCATATTGATAGCCCCCAGTCTTACTACATGCAGTCACCTGACCATAATGAGTCATATTATTATGAAGGCCCAAGGGAACCTAGTTGGGAGCCAGAGTATGCAAATGGCATGTATGCGAACCCCAACTCTAGACCTCAACCTAGGCAGGTAAGACCCCCATTTCCTAGAGGACCATGCTAATGATGTCAAGGAGATCACATCATTCGTGATTGCCCTATGCCTGCACCTACACAACCCCAAATGGTGACAATTCAGGGTTTTAATCCTGATTGTGGGAAAGAGCATCTCTTGCAAGATTTTACTAAAAACCCCAACAATATGCTAAAAATCACTCCTATCAATGTTATTGGGTTAGTAGTAGACTCTATAGGAAGTGTAACTTCCACAGCACCAGTGCAAGTGGTCACTAGAGCTCAAGCTTTGCAACAAAACCAAGGTTTAGGACAGGAAAAGAGTTTCGAGGTTAGTGAAACTAAGAACATAACCAAGAAGAGGACCAGAGCTTGGAAGGATAGTCGAGAAAGAATGAAAAGGCAATGGGCAAAGAAGATGAGTGAACTCGAGGAAAGTCTAAGAGAAATGAAAGCCAAGATAATTGAACTCACATCTCAAACTCACTCTCACACTACTCCACACCCACCATTCCCATCTCCATCCAATCCACCACCTTCCAACCCACCTCACACAATCCCACCACCCCCTAGAGTAGGATCAGTTTTAGAAGATCCCACTCCCAAGGACCTAGACATGATGCTTAAGGCATATCAGGCCACAATCCAAGAAGGGCCAAACGTAACGAATCATGAAAAGTGTTACCCTGGAGCTGAACTAGAGATCGAACGAACTACAATTTTTGCTAAGATGGTGGAATTGGCTCAAACCATGTTTGAAGTGAGTCGCCTCTTTAACTTCTCTAGTTTAGCTAAGACACAGTTGCACTTTGATGGACTGCTAGAAAGATTGGAGAGGCTAATTGCAAAATCTAAAAAGGATCCCGCCTCTCAAAGTAAGGACAAGGCAAGTGAAAGGATAAGACTTTCTGTCCGTGAAGCTTATGTGCCTAACTCCACAGAACCAGATGCATCTTCTTCTATGAATCAGTACTCACCAGAATTCCTGCGAGAGATTCAAGAAGAGAAATGGGCTAAAGAAAGTGAAGTTCTTCCTCCCATTGAATTAGTGGATGATGCGCATGATCAATTCCCACAAGACATTCCTTCCATTTATGGAGAGCAAGAGAGTGCCCAATCTCAGGAGAGATTAGACTTCGAGTCTAATTCCTTATAGGAGCTACCCCATTTCACAGGCCCATGGGAAGCTAAGTCTACTTGTATGAGAGCACCCACGATCATGGTAAGGAATGAAGATTCAATCATACCTAGGAATACAGAGGTAGTAAAGAACACTAAAGTGAAGTGCAATCTCACTTTAGAAGAGCTACTCAAGGTTAGGCCAGAACTATGAAAACATGTAGCCAACCAAGTGCCTGAAATAGCTAAATCTCATTCCCAGGTAGGATCTCATAGAACGGTGCTAGAAATACCTTTAGACAAGATAGGTGACATGAGCAAAGGAGAAGAAGGAAACACCTATCTTCCATTACCCATAATGGATACACCACCAAGGCAATTTTGGACTCAGTTGCAGGAGTTGCAATTGCTACCACTTCCCTATGGAAGCAAGAGTTGATATCTTTGCTAAGAGAATACAGAGATGTATTTGCTTAGAGCTATAAAGACTCAAAAGGTGTAGACCCTGATATATGCTCACATACGATTCCTATGACCTTAGATGCCAAACCGTCTAAGCAAAAGCCATACACATACAACGATAACTGTGCTCCAAAATCAAGGAAGAGATAGATCGTTTGGTTGAAGCTAGATTCATCTATGAAATTGAGCACACTGAGTGGGTATCCCCCATCATAGTGGTGCCCAAGAAGAATGGAAAGTTATGTGTATGCATTAACTTGAAGAAAGTTAATGCAGCCACTATTAGACATAGTTATCCGCTTCCTATCACTGAGCATCTCTTAGAAAGATTAGCATTCAAGGAAGTATACAGCTTCCTTGATGGCTTCTCTCACTACAATCAAGTGGCCATAGCTCCAGAAGATCAGCATAAGACAACCTTTGCTACAGAGCGGGGGATATTTGCCTTTTGAGTAATGTCATTTGGTCTTACCAATGTGCCAGCCACCTTTCAAAGGCTGATGTGCCACGTGTTTAAAGAATTCTTGAGAAAGAATTTGGAAGTCTATGTTGATGATCTCTGTGCTCATTCCAACATAAGACAAACACATATCCTAGAGTTGAGAGCTATCTTTGACAAATGTAGCAAATATCAAGTCTGCTTGAACCCAGAAAAGTGTGTTTTCATGGTCAGACAAGGCAAGATTCTAGGACACATAGTGTCAAAGAATGGCATATCTACGGATGAGGAAAAAGTTAGAGCTATTGCAGAGCTACCTAGGCCCAAGAATGTCAAGGAAGTACAAGTTTTCATGGGGCATTGTGGCTATAATCGCCGATTCATTCATATGTATGCGATCATTGCATGCGATCATTGCAAAGCCATTGTACTCCCTTTTGACTAACTTTGAGTGGACGGAGGAATGTGAGAACTCTTTCAATGAGCTTAAACAACGATTGTGTTCAACACCAATCTTGACTATTGCAAGCCACCGGATTGGCAATTGTAAAATCTGACTCTTAACAAACCGAAAGTTCGTTGCGTAAATGTTGTAACCTTGATTGATGTTGTAACCTTTATATAAATCAATGAAAAAAGACGCTTCGGTGACGACCAGAGGAGTCACCAAACTGTTCGTCTGGTTGATGATGTCTGTGTAGTTTCCATGGTGTGTTTGAGAACTCTGACTTATTCTGTGTCTTTCTGTGTTGTTGATTATCTGTACCTGTCCGGTAAAGATTAAGTTACAGTAAGGTTATCTTAAGTTAAGTATTGAATCGCGGTTCCGCTGAGTTTATTACTGTGAGTTTGTGTTACGATCATCCTTGCATTGTGCGTTGGTCACTGAGGAAGTCTTATTCTGTGAATGAATCAACATTCTGTGAGTACATTCTGTTTGATTATCTGCACCTATACGGTATAGATTGAGTTACCATTATTGTCTCTGTTGTTTCCAGTAATTGTGTTTGGATCAAGCTCTTAAGTTAGACAAAGCGATTCTGTATTACGGTAATGATAGTTTCGCCGCTATCTGTTGAGAACGCATCAACTAGATTGTAATTGGTAGATTTTGGGAGAGTCTGATTATAGATTACGATCATGTGAGTGAGCTGATTTGGGAAAATCAAGTATAGGCCCTCTGTTTAACAGACCCCTTCCACTCCCAAGAACCCGAATAGATGTTTAAACGCATCTCTGACGGCAAGACCCGCGTTTAACACTACACTAGATTAAAACAAACCCTTTCATGTTCATGTGGATGCATCCAATTATGTGATTGGGTGTGTACTTGCACAACCTACGGGTGAAGGTAATATGGATCTTCCAATTGCCTATGCTAGTAGACCATTGAATGCAGCTGAACAAAACTATACCACCATCGAACGAGAAGGATTAGGCATGGTATATGCGGCTAAAAAGTTTAGACACTATTTGCTTGCAAATAAGTTTAAATTTTTTACTGATCATCAAGCTCTACTATACTTGAAAAACAAGCCATGCAATATAGGTAGATTAGTAAGATGGTTCCTTTTACTAATGGAATATGACTTTGAGGTAGTGGTGAGGAAGGGCAATACTCACTTGAGATCAGATCATCTCTCAAGGCTCACATCCGAAGAGGCCCCACAAGGAGTATCAGATGATCTCCCTGATGCTTACTTGTTCAATTTGGAAGTTGTACCGCAGTGGGCCAAGACATTAGTGCCAGTATTGACATATAGGCCTAAACATCCAGTAATGAACACTCAAGATAGGGAGGTAGTAAAAGCCCAAAAGTACCATATCATGGCAGGGAGTATGTACAAGCATACAGACCAAGGGATATTAGCTTGTTGTGTGGAAGAAGAGGAGTACGCAAAATGGTTGCAATTAGCACATGTAGATGCATTAGAGCAACACTAGTCAAGGCAAGGAACTTTACAGACACTAAGGAGACTCAGAGTGCACTGGCCGACTATGGAAGTAGATCTCCATAACTTGTGTAAGGAATGCCCAATTTGTCATATTAGACCACCTGTGGAGCAGCACACTACACTGTACCAAGTGGCTCTAATACCAGATTGGAGTGAACCATTGGTAGCCTTCCTGAGGACGAAAACATTCCCTCAAGATATGACCTTGGCTAGGCAAAGAAGTTTAGAACAAGAAGCCCTAGATTACGCACTCACAAGCGTAATCTATACAAGCGTGGAAAAGACATATATATGAGACTATGTGTCCATGAGAGTGAATATCTTAAGATCTTGGAAACTGCTCACCAAGGTGTAGCAGGAGGACACTTTGGACCAGACGGTGTGATTAAGGCAATCCTATTTGCATGCTTGTGGTGGCCGACCCTTCACATGGATGCGAATACCTATGTGAAGCAGTGTGACGTTTGTCAGCAAACTCAATATCCCATACATAAGGATGAGATTCCATTGAAACCTATGATGGGTGGACACGCATTCTCTAAGTGGGGAATAAACTTTGTAGGTCCTATTAACCCCCCAGCTAAGAGTTCACATGTTGAATACATCATTGTGGCCGCAAACTATCTAACCTAGTGGGTAGAAGTGAAAGTCACAATGAAGAACGATGCTCAAACAACAACTAAGTTTTTATTTGAGACAGTGTTCACTAGATATCGGCTAGTGAAAGCCACAATCAAGAACGATGCTCAAACAACAAATAAGTTTTTATTTGAGAACGTGTTCACTAGATATCAGCTACCAATAGAGATAGTAAGTGATAGAGGCACTCACTTCTTGAATGAAGTCATTGAAAATCTTCTTCAAGAGTTCTTGGTGATACACAAGAAGTCTTCGCCCTACCATCCACAAGCTAATGAGCAAGCCGAAAGCACCAATAAGATTATATGCAATGTGTTGACCAAATTAGTAAATAATAAACACTCTGATTGGGACAAACAGCTAAACCATGTTGTTTGGGCATATAGAGTTGCCTATAAAATGGTACTCCAAGCCACACTGTAGCTCAAGCGTAAGCACCACCTCCTTTACTTGTCAATCCGCGGAGACGTGAGGACCGGTATGAAGACCACGAGCAAGTGAAGGCACAAGTGCGTGAGTGAAAGCACACAAACATGCACACACATACACACACACGCGCACAAAGTAAGATCAAAGAGAGGAACAATGGAAAGCTTAGATTGCAAAAGAGTTCTCTTACAAAAGTTCTATTCTCTAACAAGCTAACCTCAAAAATGAGCTCTCTAGCTCTTTTTATAGTTTTTTGACTAGTTTTGGCCCTGTCCAGACCTAGTGTCCGGCCTAGTTAAAAATTAAGTTCTAGGGTTTGAGGGCTCAAACGAAGTCTAAAAATTATGAAAATTGGTACGATGGTACTTCTAATACTCCTCAAGCTCGAGGACTCCTCGGCTTGAACAAAATGGAGTTACTAAAAATAGATAATGGTATTTACAATGGTTTCTAGTGATGAAAATCACTATTTTTGTAGGGGATTCTTCTGAAAATTTGACATACACTTCTTGGAGCTCCCTACTTGCTCTCTCTTCTTCTATGTCCACTTCTTTGATGTGCTTCCATGCTTTGTCCTTGACCTTGAGCTTCAACACTCCCCCCCCTCTCGAGTCTGTCGTCCCTGACAGACCCTTGTTGTAGTGGTTGTTCCAAGTAGTGCCTTGAGAGGGAGTGTCCCTTCTGTATGAACACAAGTCGTCCGACGTTCTTCATCTATCATTGTGAGTCTTTGCAGGTTGTAGTCTCTTGGTATGTGCTTCTGCCTTGTATTCCAGCATGACTGTGTCGTTGTGAGTCTCCGTTGATGTTTTCTAGATCTTCCAAAGTTGATCTTCATAGTAGTCATGCCAAGTACTCATAACCCATATTGAGTGATGGGTAAGTGTGTTCGTGCATGGGTTGAGGAAAATATGTGCCTTGTGCACGGCCTTGTAATGTAGCCCTATGAATGTTTACTTGGGAAATGCATTGGAAGAAGAATGGTGCAAAAATTGGGGCTCTTGAGCTAAGTGCTCAAGGGTATGCCGACAAAGAGGTTTCCTACGCTATTATGGCTATGATGTTTTCAAAGTAAAGATGCTTACCATGGGGAAGGTCGATGGATGTTCATCTCTTCATGTTGTACACTTGGCGTTTGGGATGGACCATTGTTGATGGTCCACTGATGAGGTCTTTTGAATGGCAGATCCCCTCTCCTCCAGAACTATCCCTTGCAGATATCTCCTTGGATGCTCTTGTACATACAGTAGTTAAGCATCACTCAAGTTGTGGACCTTCAAGCTCTTCACTCCTACTATAGTAAGAGGAAACCATAGTTGTGGATGCCCTGCTCATGCTAAGTTCTTGACATCTATGAGATAAGGCAGCAATTAAATCATCTGCTAGCCAAGACACACTTCTATCCAAACTGATAAATGCCCAGTAATCGATGGTTCAATCTTCAACTAAGCATGACTCATTCATGTTCCATGAGCAAAACCTGGGAACAAGTGCTTCCTCGTTTTTTTTTTTTTTTTTTTTTTTTTTTTTGGAACAATATCACAAAACAAGAAGACAAAAGTTAGTATCAATAGAAATGTTCGACATATGTCACTGTGCTCTTGTGCATGGGATTCTCAAGTGTGTCTATGCACGGCCGTGTAATGTGGCCCTATATTAATGCATACTTTGGAAATGCATGACCTAAATGGTGCAAAAGACAGGGTTGTGCAAGGAGCACATGGTTGTTGCTCATTCGAGGCTTTCGATGTTATTTGTGGAGGTTGATGCCGACCTTGGTGGAGGTATCCATTGAGTCTCGTACTGATGTGATCCTCCTTATTGGAGTCCATTTTAGAACATCATTTGGCACTGTAGAGGTCACTTCAGGCGTCTTTCTCTTTGGATGCTTTCTGAACTGTGGTATCCAGTGTGGTTGATGCTTTGGTTCGGTGGAGGCTACTTGCACTTTTGGCTTCCAAACCCATATCCTTTTTGCATATCTTCCTAATAATGTTGAAGAGCTGATTTGATCTTCCTTTGGTCTCTGTACGTGGTTCTTACCCTTTTCTCTTTTTGGCCTCTTTGTTGAAACCTTTTGCATGTGGGAGAACAAAGGTTGTTGTGGTTGTAGGATCTTCTTAGGTACCCACATCTGTAATTGCCCTTGTTGACCTGCAGCTAACTTCTTAGGCACCCAAACTTGTTGGATATCTTGTGATGGAGCTTGTTTGAGCTGCTTCCTTCGTCCTCTGGCCTGGTTAGTGTGCATGGATGGGATTTGTGGGGGTAAGGCTGGTGGTTGCTCTCCTTTGCGTACCCAGATCTGCTTCATGCCCGGAACCGCTTTTTTATCGAATGGTGTCTTTCTATTTGATGTAGCAGTTGTCGTGAACGGTTGTGTTTGCTTGTGTGGTGGCTCACTACTGTGGCTACTTGAGTCTTTGGAGAAGAAGAAAGATCCACCCGCCTTCGAACCTGGTCTTCCACGATTGACTCCTTCTGCATCATAGAGCTTTTGACACATACAACATCTTCTTTCATATGATTAGTCTTGGAAGAACTAAGAGAGTGTGTGGTGCCATGATCTAGGAGCATGCAGTTCTCTAATTCTAATGTAATGCATTGTTCTTGTACCCAAACTTGAAGAATTTGACTTCTTAGGTTTAAGTTAACTGCATGGTCATAGATCCAATCTTGACCCAAGACAAGTGGTTCTGTAAGGTTCTCATCTTGACATACTAGCGCTTTGACTTTCATTGGAACATCTTGAAGGTAGATGGGAAGTTCCACCTCGCCCAAACAAGGGGTTTCCACACCTCCCAATCCTATGAGATAAGCTTCTATGGGATTGATGTTCAACCCCAAGTCTTGGCAGTAGGAAAGTTTAACTGCACTACTTGCTGCACCTGAGTCAATCAATGCTTTCACCGTCCTTGCACCCGTCCCTTGTCCTATCTCTATGGTCACAAAGGGTCTTCGGTCAATGACCTGAGAAGTCGCAATGCCTGACTTTTGACACATATCCATGTGATATTTTGGGGCTTTTGAGTTGACATCTAGGCCTAATCGCCTTAACTTATTTCGCCTAATACGCTCTCTGGCCTCTACCTGTGCTTCTTCTCTCACTCTTAACTCTTCTTCTTTTTGCTTCTTCGCAGTGTTGAGTCTCATTAGCATATCCTCAGTAAGAGGTTCTTGATATAGCTTGACTCTACAGCCACTAATATAGTTTGGCAAGATATCTCCTTCTAGAGTGGCCAACTGAACTGCACCACTAGTGGAAATTCTATTAATGATCATGGGTCCATATCCTCTTTTTTCCAACTTACGGGCATGTTGTTTTAGTGTGTATACCAACACTAGATCTCCCTCTTTCAATCCCTTATCCTTGATGTGTGCATCAAAGTATGCCTTTTGCCTCTTCTTTGCAGCGTAGATGCCTGCTGCCGCTCGTAGCCTCGTTTCACCCAAGCGTTCGAGATCAAAGATCCTAGAGGACAATTCATGCCCATTCCACTCATACTCTTGTGCTACTTTTAAGGCAGGGATTAAGAAATCTAATGGTAGCACAACGTTCTGTCCGAAGACCATCTGAAATGGGGTGGCGTTGAGTACCGTTTTGTAGGCAACTCGATAAGCCCAAACAGCACGATGAAGTTGTTTGTCCCAATCAGAGCGTTTATTATTCACCAGTTTTGTCAATACGTTACAGAGGATCTTATTGGTACTCTCGGCTTGTCCGTTGGCTTGTGGATGATAGGGGGCGGATTTCTTATGTATCACCAAGAATTCTTGGAGAAGATTTTCAATGACTTCATTCAAGAAGTGTGTGCCTCTATCGCTCACCAACTCTATTGGTAGTCCATATCTCGTGAACACATTCTCGAATAAGAACTTAGCCGTAGTCTGAGCATCATTCTTTGTTGTGGCTTTGACTTCTACCCACTTTGTAAGGTAATCTGTGGCTACAATGATGTACTCTGCATGGGAGTTTCTAGCTGGGGGGTTAATAGGACCTATGAAGTCTATGCCCCACTTCGAAAATGCACGTCCTCCCATCATTGGCCTCAAGGGCATCTCGTCTTTTCTCACTGGATATTGTGCACGTTCGCATGTGTCACATTTCTTCACATAGGTATGTGCATCCATATGAAGAGTGGGCCACCAAAGTCCTGAGAATAGAATGGTTTTAATCACTCGGTCAGGGCCAAAATGTCCACCTGCAACACCACTGTGTGCAGTCTCTAAGACCCTTAAATAGTCTGATTCATGAACGCACAGTCTTAAGTAACCATCTTTACCTCTTCGGTATAGGTTTTCTCCTACTAAGGCATAGCCTTGAGCCTCTTGCTCCATATTTCGTCTTCTTGCTAGACTGGCCTCTTTGGGTAATCTTCCCGATCTCATAAACTCTACCAATGGAGTACTCCAATCTGGAATTAATGATACTTGATAAAGGGTCGCATGCTCCACTGGTGGTTTCTCTCTACACATTGGACAATTCTTGATCCACTCATGTATTTCTTTGTCCATGCTAGGCCAATACACTCCTAAACGTTTCAAATTCTGCAATGTTCGTTGTTTAGAATAGTGATTTCCTAGCAATCCCTCATGAGCTTGCTGCAACCAACTACTATGTTCATCATCCTCGACACAACAAGCTAATACACCCTCAGTATCTTGTTTGTACATGCTTCCTGCCAATATGTGATATTTTTGTGATTTTACAATTTCTTCTTGTGATGTTTTCACATTCTTATTTGCAGGGCCAAAGGTTAGGACTGGTACCAACTTATTTGCCCATTTAGGAACAACTTCCAAATTGAACAGATAAGCATCAGGTAGTTCATCAGACACTCCTTGTGGTGACTCTCCTGAAGTAATGCGAGAAAGGTGATCTGCTCGAAGGTGGGTTCTACCTTTCCTGACAACAACTTCAAAGTCATACTCCATTAGTAAGAGGAACCATCTTACTAAGCGTCCAGTATTGCAAGGTTTATTGACCAAATATAACAAAGCTTGATGATCAGTGAAGAACTTGAACTTGTTGGCCAATAAATAGTGTCTAAACTTCTTTACAGCATATACCATGCCTAACCCTTCTCGCTCGGTTGTGGTATAATTTCTTTCGGCTGGGTTTAGTTGTCTACTAGCATATGCTATGGGCAAATCTAAATTCCCTTCACCTGTGGGTTGTGCCAGCACACATCCTATGGCATGATTGGATGCATCCACATGGACATGGAATGGTTTATTCCAATCAGGAGTGGTCAGTATTGGTGTTGTGCACAAACGTTTCTTCAGTTCATTGAAAGAATTCTCGCATTCGTCGTTCCACTCAAAATTAGACAACAAGGCATAAAGGGGTCTAGCTATGATCGCGTACATGTGGATAAACCTACGGTAATATCCACAATGGCCCATAAAGGCTTGTACCTCTTTAACATTCCTTGGCCTTGGCAGCTCCGCTATGGCTCGTACCTTATCTTCATCCGTTGAGATTCCATTCTTAGAAACAATATGACCGAGGATTTTACCTTGACGCACCATGAACACACACTTTTCTGGGTTCAGACACACTCGATATTCTCTACACTTGTTGAAGATCTGTCTGAGCTCAGGGATGTGAAATCTTCTTTCTTGGGAATGAGCACATAAATCATCCACATACACTTCTAAGCTCTTTCGTAAGAACTCTTTGAAAACATGACACATGAGCCTTTGGAATGTTGCAGGTGCATTGGTGAGCCCAAATGGCATCACACGAAATGCAAAGATTCCCCATTCGGTGGCAAAAGCCGTCTTGTGTTGATCTTCTGGGGCAATGGCTACTTGGTTGTAACCTGAAAATCCATCAAGAAAGCTATAAACTTCCTTGCCTGCAACACGCTCCAATAAATGTTCGGTGATTGGAAGCGGATAGCTATCTCTGATTGTAGCGGCATTAACTTTTTTCAGGTTAATGCACACTCGCAACTTTCCGTTCTTCTTGGGTACTACTACAATGGGGGACACCCATTTAGTATGCTCAATCTCATAGATGAATCCAGCTTCAACCAACCTATCAATTTCTTCTTTTATTTTGGCTGCATAGGTATCATTATATGTGTAGGGCTTCTGTTTGGTGGGCTTGGCATCAGCAGTCATGGGGATAGTATGAGAGCAAATTCTTGGATCTACCCCTTTCAAGTCTCTATAGTGCCACACAAACACATCCCTATATTCCCTTAATAGAGCTACAAGCTCCATTTCTTCTCTTGCACTTAGGTCATCTCCTATATATGTGCATCTCTCTTCGTTCTCTTCAATGGTCACTACAATCTTCTTGGTCTTTTCTTTATTATCATATGATTCTCCTATGATGGCCTCTCTCTTAGGCATTCGTACCAAAATTTTGCGGTCGTCAACTTCATATTTCTTGAAGTTTTCTGGTACTTCAAACAATGATTCCTCCTTTTCTTGTTTCACTGCTTTCCTTTTCTTTTTCTTTTGACTACTCTCACTTCCATCCTTTGAGTTTACTGTTTTAATACTTGTGAGAGGTTCTTCTTCTTTCTGGGTGAACACTCCTATATCTTCTAGATAGTGCTGCTCTGAGTTAAAGCAACTATCCATCACAATAGACTCCAGATCATCGTCATTCTCTTCCTCGTCTATGACATCACTAGGGTCACATTCTTCTAGCAAGGGTTGACACATGAACACTGAGATATCATAACCCTCCTCATCACAATGAGGTGTCCACTGTTCCTCATTGACAGCAATGTCCATGGTGGCTAAGATTTCTGGCCAGCCATGAGGCTCAAACTCCTCATCTGGAAAGATCATCGGTGTGTAGGCTGGGTCTCTAACTGGTCTATCTCCTAACGAAGTTCCTTCTTCTCTTGCCTTTAAACGTTTTTCCTCTTCCTTTGCGACCTTGCACATCCACAAATGAGTATCTTCATGCAGCCATGATGGATCAGGTGAACTTTCAGAATGCACAGAGATGGAATCTTCTTTCACTTTGTGGATAGAATTCCACTGTAGGGGTGGTACATCTCTGAAGGTGTAATCCTTCAGATTGACCTTAGTGGTGACCCCTAAGTGCTTTAAGTACAAGGAGTTAGTTCCCCAATCCTGTACTATTTGCAATTGTCCTAGGAAGGGTTTTCCTAGGATCATCTCAAAGACATTATTTTTCTCAAAGTCACATATAGCAAATGTGTGCTCAAACTCTACACCACAAGTGGTTAGAGTGATCCCTTCTAGCAATCCTAGAGGTCTTTCAAAATGACCATCAGCCATTTGGAGCTTCATTATAGTTGGTCTTAATGTGGGTTTGCCCCATTGCTTCCACAAGGAGGTGGTCGCAATAGCAACACCAGCACCTGAATCTATGATTGCTTTGGTTGTGTAATCTTGGTAGGTGATTGGAAGATAAGTATTACCTTCTTCACCTTCACACATGTCCCCTATTTTGTCTAGAGGTATCTCGGGTACCCTTTGCTTGGAGCCTGCTTTTGGCATGTTGGAATCAAATTCTGGGACCTGATCCTTCACATGATTCCATAGCTCAGGTTTTGCTTTGAGCAGCTCTTCTACAGTGAGATGACACTGAACCTTAGTGTTCTTCACGACATCAGTGTTCCTTGGAACCACTGAGTCTTCATTTCTTACTAGTATTGTGGGAGCTCTAATCTGGAGTGATTCCGATTCCCATGGGCCTGGAAATTGAGGCAGTTCTTCTAAGGTATTAGATTCAAAATCTAATTTTTCATCTCCTTGTTCTGCTTCATCTTCGTAAATAGATGGAATGTCTTGGGGAAATTGATCATGAAGATCATCAATCTCAGGAATAGGAGGGGAATTACCCTTCTCCTTGGTCCATTTCTCCTCTTGTATTTCCCACAAGAACTCTTGAGAGTACTGTTGAATAGAAGGAGGTATTCCAGCATCCGTGGAATTAGGAACATAAGCTCCCCTTGGTGGTGAGCTTCCTCTTTCAATAACTGGTTGAGCCTGTGGAGGTAGAGAAACTTGTGGTTTGTTTACCAACTGCTCTAATCGTTCTAGTAAGCCCTGGAAATGCAAATCCGATTTGATAGAGTTTGTCTGATTGAACTTTTGACTAGTCTCAAGTATGGCTTGAGCTTGTTCTACCATTTTCATGCACATTTTCATCCGTTCAATCTCTAAATCTGCTCTAGGGTAACTCTTGTCTAGGTTTGCAGCAGTAGGCCCTTCTTGAAGTCGAGCCTGGTAGGCCTTGAACATCATGTCCAAACCTTCTGGGGTTGGATCTGCGAGAACAGACCCTGGTTGCGGTCTATTTACAATGGGTGGTGGGGTGGGATGAGATGGAGTGGATGGAGTTTCGGCATGCGAGGGGCTTTGAGATGCAATGTCTTCTATTTTTGTTTTCGCTTCTTTTAAGCTTTCTTCTAGTTCCGATAACTTTTTATTCCATTTGCGATTGGCCTTCTCTCTGGTATCCTTCCATGTTCTTTTTTTCCTCTTACTAGGCTCTCCCGATTCACTCGACTTTGATTGTTCTACTGGTTTATCCTGTTTTAAGGCTTGTACTCTAGTGACAGCTTGTATAGGAGTGTTGAAGCTCAAGGTCAAGGACAAAGCATGGAAGCACATCAAAGAAGTGGACATAGAAGAAGAGAGAGCAAGTAGGGAGCTCCAAGAAGTGTATGTCAAATTTTCAGAAGAATCCCCTACAAAAATAGTGATTTTCATCACTAGAAACCATTGTAAATACCATTATCTATTTTTAGTAACTCCATTTTGTTCAAGCCGAGGAGCCCTCGAGCTTGAGGAGTATTAGAAGTACCATCGTACCAATTTTCATAATTTTTAGACTTCGTTTGAGCCCTCAAATAAGCCCTGGAACCTAATTTTTAACTAGGCCGGACACTAGGTCTGGACAGGGCCAAAACTAGTCAAAAAACTATAAAAAGAGCTAGAGAGCTCATTTTTGAGGTTAGCTTGTTAGAGAATAGAACTTTTGTAAGAGAACTCTTTTGCAATCTAAGCTTTCCATTGTTCCTCTCTTTGATCTTACTTTGTGTGCGTGTGTGTGTATGTGTGTGCATGTTTGTGTGCTTTCACTCACACACTTGTGCTTTCACTTGCTCGTGGTCTTCATACCGATCCTCACGTCTCCGCGGATTGACAAGTAAAGGAGGTGGTGCTTACGCTTGAGCTACACCAAATTTTGGCGCCGTTGCCGGGGAGAGAGCTTCGAGGACGAGCGTTGTGATGGTAAGATCGTAGATTTGCGACGTTGGAAGGTAAAAAAACTGTCATTTCAGTTCATTTTCTGTTTTTTTCCTCTTCATCTTCATCATCATCATCATCTCCACCTTCTTCCATCTTCTTCTTCATAGAAAATTCTTGTTTTTTAGTGCATTTTCACCATCTTCATACCATTTTTCATGCATTATTGTGTGGGAAGGAGTTAGGAGGTGCAAGGGAGAGCAAGCGCTGTATTTTTTTCATGATTTTCTGCTCATACGGAGCTCGCCATAGCCGGCGCTCAGAAATTTGAATTTCCCGCCAAAAAACGCGATTCTGTGATGAAAATCGCGATTCTGTGAAAATTCAAAATTTTTTGAAAAATCACGATTTTCAGTTTTCCCGCCTAAAAGTTGGTTGAAAAAAATCGCGATTCTGTGTTTTTCTCAAAAAAACACGATTCTCGGCTCAAAATCGCGATTCTCTGAAAAAAACACGATTCTCTGCTCAAAATCGCGATTCTCACCAATCACGATTTTCAGCAAAAACACGATTTTGTGAAAAAGGCGATTCTGTGAAAACACGATTTTTTGCTCAAAATCGCGATTTTCAGGTGAAAAATACGATTTTCAAAAAACACGATTCTCTGCTCAAAATCGCGATTCTCACCAATCACGATTTTCAGCAAAAAAACACGATTTTGTGAAAAAACACGACTTTCTGCTCAAAATCGCGATTCTTACAAATCACGATTTTCAGCCAAAAATACGATTTTGAGAAAAACACGATTCTGTGGGACAAAATCGCGATTTTCAAGTCAAAAACACGATTCTGAGAAAACACGATTTTCAGTCAAAAACACGATTTTGTGAATCACGATCCTCTGAGTCAAAATCGCGATTTTCAGAAATACGATTTTGTGATCAACATCGCGATTTTCAAATCACGATTTTCTGCTCAAAATCGCGATTTTCAGAAATACGATTTTGTGATCAACATCGCGATTTTCAAATCACGATTTTCTGCTCAACATCGCGATTTTCAAATCACGATTTTCTGCTCAAAATTGCGATTTTCAGAAATACGATTTTGTGATCAACATCGCGATTTTCAAATCACGATTTTCTGCTCAACATCGCGATTTTCAAATCACGATTTTCTGCTCAAAATCGCGATTTTCAGAAATACGATTTTGTGATCAACATCGCGATTTTCAAATCACGATTTTCTGCTCAACATCGCGATTTTCAAATCACGATTTTCTGCTCAAAAATCGCGATTTTCAAAAACACGATTTTGTGCTCAACATCGCGATTTTTTTGACTTCACAGCATCGCGATTTTCAGAAAGTTCACAAAATCGCGATTTTCTCCAAAGGTCCTGTTTGCCTGTTTTGACCCCCAGGAGCCTGATTTGACATAACTTTCTCATCCAAAGTCCATTTTTTGAGCTCTATAGCTTGTTGGAAAGCTCGTTTCAAATCCTACACGATCTCAACTGTTTTTTTCAAGAATAATGCGTTGATTTTGAGATAGGATAATTTGAAGTTGACCCTCAGGTGGGACTAGGGAACCAAGGGGGCTCTAAAGAATTGTGAACCATACCAAAGGGAAAATTTGGACTCTTGACGAAAGCTTATGAACCTGAGATCTGGTAGACACTTAGGCAAGGATAAACAAAGCATTAGATCTTCTGAGGCTAGTGTCAACCATACATCCAAGTCTTGGGCACAACAACTAAGTGGTCATCTTTTACTCAGATCAGACACAAGTGATTCAGAAATGTCTTTTAGTATGGGAAAACCTGCAGGTGGCTCAGGGACTGCCCATCTACAAACACCAGAAGGTCCCTATAAGACACAGTTGGAATATATTCGGACCAACCAATTAGGTGCTCGCATCTATGAGGATGGTCTGAGGCGATCAGTGGTCCAACTCAAAAATCCAGATCAATCCTTTGGACTTGAACACCCGGTGGTCAAGTTCGAAGAGGGTTCATACATTGATAAGGAAGGAACCATGTATGTGGTTACCAACCAACCCGATAGGACCGATGAGTTTGGAAATATCATTCATGAGAATGAGATAGGAGACCTAGAACAAGGAAATATAGGACAAGGACCCCAGACTCCTAGAGGCAAGTCAGTTTTGACCCGAGTGATCACTCCAGACTGGATCCCTCAAGACAACAAAAGCATAGAGCTATTTTTGAATAGAGAAACAGAGGAAGCCTTTTGGAGATTCAAGCCAGAACAACCTAGCCAATTGGGCATAGTCATCATCTACGAGTTCAAGGATCCAGAGATACCAGGAAAGGTTGTCTACCTGGATAACACATCAGAGAAAATTTTCTTGGTAACAGAACATGATAGACATGCATATACTTGGAAGAATGAATTGATTTTCCCCCCACCAAGATCCAATGTTTCCCACGGCCTCCAAGGAGTAGGGTCATCCCAAGCTCAGGAAGCCCAGAGAGAAAGAACTAGAGAGAGACCGGAGGTAAGTTTTGCACACACAGTGGGCAGGAATAGGTCAGGATTTGAACATGAAAGACCTGGAAGAGAGAGATATCAAGCACATAGGCAACAAAGAGACGATCATGATTTCCCATTGCTTAGACCAAGAGAGCACTCAAGAACCCTTAGACCCTCTCAAGTGGTTAAGACAATGAAGAACTACTTTGATGGATTTGGAGATCCTTATGATCATGTGGCCGAGTTCAAACAAGTACTAAGAGCTGAACAGGTTGAAGACTTGTTCACCCAGTTCGAGGCATTTGGTTTGACTCTTAAGGGGACTGCCTTAGCTTGGTTTCAACCTCTAAACAGTCGCAACTATAGAGAGATAGGTCAGCTTCTAGAAGAATTCATTGTAGAATTTTCCAAGAGTGGTATCAGACATAACACATCATCCTTGATCCACAGCTTCAAGCAGACACCCCAAGAAACAGTGCGACTTGCAGGAAGAAGGTTTAGACAGTACTTGGAAAGATGCCCTGTACCAGAATTACCCACATCAGCCAAACAAGTGGCACTGTTTTTAGATGGCCTATTGAGCACAAAATTAAGGTCATATGTATACTTGAAAGAGCCTAGATCCATAGAAGAGTGTATACGGATGTGCATTGACATAGAAGACAACTTGGGTGAGGAGTTAGGACTATCCAAACTCTATAAGGACTCTGATAGTTCTACAAGTCATACCTCTAGAGCCTCCACTGAGATAGATGAGATAGCTGAGCAGGTGGCCAAAAAGCTAGGAGTTCAAAGTAGACAAATGCCAAGGGTCACCCCAGTGAAGCGATGTTATGCATGTGGAGGAGATCACATGGCTAATGGTTGCCCGTTGACGACTCAAACCCAAGGAAACCCTAATGCTCTATATTGCACCATTGAGAGAAAATACACAAATCATACGGCCCAAGATTGTCCCTACAATAGGCAAGCTGTTAGATAGAATTATCAGCAACCTTACCCACAAGGTAGGTATCAGAACCAATACCAACAACCATATTATAGACCACAACAGCAATATCAGGCACCATATAGGCCACAACCTGTCTTGGGAAACCAACCACCAGCTCCAGCCAACGTGATTCCAGTCAAGTATGCTGTGGGAGAGGAAAATCCAAATAGAGCTTTGGTGCCACTAACCCCATTGATACCAGATAATGACTCTCATGCCCATAGTTCAGACTACTCCCATGAAGGTAGTCCACATGCTTATTACACAGAGTCACCTGAACATAGTGAGATTTACTCGTATCAATATGAGGCACCACCTATGGAGCAAAATTGGGAGCCAGAATACTCCAATGTCATGTACACAAATCCTAACCCTAGGCCCCAGTTGAGACAAATGAGACCACAAGCCCCTAGAGGATCTTGTTTCAGATGTCATGGTGACCATTTCATTCGTGACTGTCCCCACCCACCATCTCCGAGTCAAGGACAGGCTATCACAATACAGGCTTTTTGTCCTGATTGTGGCAAAGACCATCTCCCCAGAGATTGTCCAAGAAACCCCTCTAGTGCACCCAAGATTACACCCATTAATGTGGTAGGCTTAGTGGCAGATCCAAGTTCAAGTAGTAGTAATGTGGCTCCTATACAAGCTGTCACTAGAGCACAAGCCTTAAAACAGGATAAACCAGTAGAACAATCAGAGTCGAGTGAATCGGGAGAGCCTAGTAAGAGGAAAACAAGAACATGGAAGGATACCAGAGAAAAGGCCAATCGCAAGTGGAATAAAAAGTTGTCGGAACTAGAAGAAAGCTTAAAAGAAGCGAAAATAAAAATAGAAGACATTGCATCTCAAAGCCCCTCGCATGCCGAAACTCCATCCACTCCACCTCATCCCACCCCACCACCCACTGTAAATAGACCGCAACCAGGGTCTGTTCTTGCAGATCCAACCCCAGAAGGCTTGGACATGATGTTCAAGGCCTACCAGGCTCGACTTCAAGAAGGGCCTACAGCGGCAAACCTAGACAAGAGTTACCCTAGAGCAGATTTAGAGATTGAACGGATGAAAATGTGCATGAAAATGGTAGAACAAGCTCAAGCCATACTTGAGACTAGTCAAAAGTTCAATCAGACAAACTCTATCAAATCGGATTTGCATTTCCAGGGCTTACTAGAACGATTAGAGCAGTTGGTAAACAAACCACAAGTTTCTCTACCTCCACAGGCTCAACCAGTTATTGAAAGAGGAAGCTCACCACCAAGGGGAGGTTATGTTCCTAATTCCACGGATGCTGGAATACCTCCTTCTATTCAACAGTACTCTCAAGAGTTCTTGCGGGAAATACAAGAGGAGAAATGGGCCAAGGAGAAGGGTAATTCCCCTCCTATTCCTGAGATTGATGATCTTCATGATCAATTTCCCCAAGACATTCCATCTATTTACGAAGATGAAGCAGAACAAGAAGACGAAAGATTAGATTTTGAATCTAATACCTTAGAAGAACTGCCTCAATTTCCAGGCCCATGGGAATCTGAATCACTCCAGATTAGAGCTCCCACAATACTAGTAAGAAATGAAGACTCAGTGGTTCCAAGGAACACGGATGTCGTGAAGAACACTAAGGTTCAGTGTCATCTCACTGTAGAAGAGCTGCTCAAAGCGAAACCCGAGCTTTGGAATCATGTGAAGGATCAGGTCCCAGAACTTGATTCCAACATGCCAAAAGCAGGCTCCAAGCAAAGGGTACCAGAGATACCTCTAGACAAAATAGGGGACATGTGTGAGGGTGAAGAAGGTAATACTTATCTTCCCATCACCTACCAAGGTTACACAACCAAAGCAATCATAGATTCAGGTGCTGGCGTTGCTATTGCGACCACCTCCTTGTGGAAGCAATGGGGCAAGCCCACATTAAGACCAACTAGAATGAAGCTTCAAATGGCTGATGGTCATTTTGAAAGACCTCTAGGATTGCTAGAAGGGATCACTCTAACCACTTGTGGTGTAGAGTTTGAGCACACATTTGCTATATGTGACTTTGAGAAAAATAATGTCTTTGAGATGATCCTAGGAAGACCCTTCCTACGACAATTGCAAATAGTACAGGATTGGGGAACTAACTCCTTGTACTTACAGCACTTAGGGGTCACCACTAAGGTCAATTTGAAGGATTACACCTTCAGAGATGTACCACCCCTACAGTGGAATTCTATCCACAAAGCGAAAGAAGATTCCATCTCTGTGCATTCTGAAAGTTCACCTGATCCATCATGGCTGCATGAAGATACTCATTTGTGGATGTGCAAGGTCGCAAAGGAAGAGGAAAAACGTTTAAAGGCAAGAGAAGAAGGAACTTTGCTAGGAGATAGACCAGTTAGGGACCCAGCCTACACACCGATGATCTTTCCAGATGAGGAGTTTGAGCCTCATGGCTGGCCAGAAATCTTAGCCACCATGGACATTGCTGTCAATGAGGAACAATGGACACCTCATTGTGATGAGGAGGGTTATGATATCTCAGTGTTCATGTGTCAACCCTTGCTAGAAGAATGTGACCCTAGTGATGTCATAGAAGAAGAAGAGAATGACGATGATTTGGAGTCTATTGTGATGGATAGTTGCTTTAACTCAGAGCAGCACTATCTAGAAGATATAGGAGTGTTCACCCAGAAAGAAGAAGAACCTCTCACAAGTATTAAAACAGTAAACTCAAAGGATGGAAGTGAGAGTAGTCAAAAGAAAAAGAAAAGAAAAGCAGTGAAACAAGAAAAGGAGGAATCATTGTTTGAAGTACCAGAAAACTTCAAGAAATATGAAGTTGACGACCGCAAAATTCTGGTACGAATGCCTAAGAGAGAGGCCATCATAGGAGAATCATATGATAATAAAGAAAAGACCAAGAAGATTGTAGTGACCATTGAAGAGAACGAAGAGAGATGCACATATATAGGAGATGATCTAAGTGCAAGAGAAGAAATGGAGCTCATAGCTCTATTAAGGGAATATAGGGATGTGTTTGCATGGCACTATAGAGACTTGAAAGGGGTAGATCCAAGAATTTGTTCTCATACTATCCCCATGACTGCTGATGCTAAGCCCACCAAACAGAAGCCCTACACATATAATGATACCTATGCAGCCAAAATCAAAGAAGAAATTGATAGGTTGATTGAGGCTGGATTCATCTATGAGATTGAGCATACCGAATGGGTGTCCCCCATTGTTGTGGTACCCAAGAAGAACGGGAAGTTGCGAGTGTGTATTAACCTTAAAAAAGTTAATGCCGCTACGATTAGAGATAGTTATCCACTTCCAATCACAGAACACCTATTGGAGCGTGTTGCAGGCAAGGAAGTTTATAGCTTCCTTGATGGATTTTCAGGTTACAATCAAGTAGCCATTGCCCCAGAAGATCAACACAAAACAGCTTTTGCTACAGAGTGGGGAATCTTTGCATTTCGGGTGATGCCATTTGGGCTCACCAATGCACCTGCAACATTCCAAAGGCTCATGTGTCATGTCTTCAAAGAGTTCTTGCGAAAGAGCTTAGAAGTGTATGTGGATGATTTATGTGCTCATTCCCAAGAAAGACGGGTTCACATCCCTGAACTCAGACAAATCTTCAACAAGTGTAGAGAATATCGAGTGTGTCTGAACCCAGAAAAGTGTGTGTTCATGGTGCGTCAAGGTAAAATCCTCGGTCATATTGTTTCTAAGAATGGAATCTCAACGGATGAAGATAAGGTACGAGCCATAGCGGAGCTGCCAAGGCCAAGGAATGTTAAAGAGGTACAAGCCTTTATGGGCCATTGTGGATATTACCGAAGGTTTATCCACATGTACGCGATCATAGCTAGACCCCTTTATGCCTTGTTGTCTAATTTTGAGTGGAACGACGAATGCGAGAATTCTTTCAATGAACTGAAGAAACGTTTGTGCACAGCACCAATACTGACCACTCCTGATTGGAATAAACCATTCCATGTCCATGTGGATGCATCCAATCATGCCATAGGATGTGTGCTAGCACAACCCACAAGTGAAGGGAATTTAGATTTGCCCATCGCATATGCTAGTAGACAACTAAACCCAGCCGAAAGAAATTACACCACAACCGAGCGAGAAGGGTTAGGCATGGTATATGCGGTAAAGAAGTTTAGACACTATTTATTGGCCAACAAGTTCAAGTTTTTCACTGATCATCAAGCTTTGTTATATTTGGTCAATAAACCTTGCAATACTGGACGCTTAGTAAGATGGTTCCTCTTACTAATGGAGTATGACTTTGAAGTTGTTGTCAGGAAAGGTAGAACCCACCTTCGGGCAGATCACCTTTCTCGCATTACTTCAGGAGAGTCACCACAAGGAGTGTCTGATGAACTACCTGATGCTTATCTGTTCAATTTGGAAGTTGTTCCTAAATGGGCAAATAAGTTGGTACCAGTCCTAACCTTCGGCCCTGCAAATAAGAATGTGAAAACATCACAAGAAGAAATTGTAAAATCACAAAAATATCACATATTGGCAGGCAGCATGTACAAACAAGATACTGAGGGTGTATTAGCTTGTTGTGTCGAGGATGATGAACATAGTAGTTGGTTGCAGCAAGCTCATGAGGGATTGCTAGGAAATCACTATTCTAAACAACGAACATTGCAGAATTTGAAACGTTTAGGAGTGTATTGGCCTAGCATGGACAAAGAAATACATGAGTGGATCAAGAATTGTCCAATGTGCAGAGAGAGACCACCAGTGGAGCATGCGACCCTTTATCAAGTATCATTAATTCCAGATTGGAGTGCTCCATTGGTAGAGTTTATGAGATCGGGAAGATTACCCAAAGAGGCCAGTCTAGCAAGAAGACGAAATATGGAGCAAGAGGCTCAAGGCTATGCCTTAGTAGGAGAGAACCTATACCGAAGAGGTAAAGATGGTTACTTAAGACTGTGCGTTCATGAATCAGACTATTTAAGGGTCTTAGAGACTGCACACAGTGGTGTTGCAGGTGGACATTTTGGTCCTGACCGAGTGATTAAGACCATTCTGTTCTCAGGACTTTGGTGGCCCACTCTTCATATGGATGCACATACCTATGTGAAGAAATGTGACACTTGCCAACGTGCACGATATCCAGTGAGAAAAGACGAGATGCCCTTGAGGCCAATGATGGGAGGACGTGCATTTTCGAAGTGGGGCATAGACTTCATAGGTCCTATTAACCCCCCAGCTAGAAACTCCCATGCAGAGTACATCATTGTAGCCACAGATTACCTTACAAAGTGGGTAGAAGTCAAAGCCACAACAAAGAATGATGCTCAGACTACGGCTAAGTTCTTATTCGAGAATGTGTTCACGAGATATGGACTACCAATAGAGTTGGTGAGCGATAGAGGCACACACTTCTTGAATGAAGTCATTGAAAATCTTCTCCAAGAATTCTTGGTGATACATAAGAAATCCGCCCCCTATCATCCACAAGCCAACGGACAAGCCGAGAGTACCAATAAGATCCTCTGTAACGTATTGACAAAATTGGTAAATAATAAAGGCTCTGATTGGGACAAACAACTTCATCATGCTGTTTGGGCTTATCGAGTTGCCTACAAAACGGTACTCAACGCCACCCCATTTCAGATGGTCTTCGGACAGAACGCTGTGCTACCATTAGATTTCTTAATCCCTGCCTTAAAAGTAGCACAAGAGTATGAGTGGAATGGGCATGAATTGTCCTCTAGGATCTTTGATCTCGAACGCTTGGGTGAAACGAGGCTACGAGCGGCAGCAGGCATCTACGCTGCAAAGAAGAGGCAAAAGGCATACTTTGATGCACACATCAAGGATAAGGGATTGAAAGAGGGAGATCTAGTGTTGGTATACACACTAAAACAACATGCCCGTAAGTTGGAAAAAAGAGGTTATGGACCCATGATCATTAATAGAATTTCCACTAGTGGTGCAGTTCAGTTGGCCACTCTAGAAGGAGATATCTTGCCAAACTATATTAGTGGCTGTAGAGTCAAGCTATATCAAGAACCTCTTACTGAGGATATGCTAATGAGACTCAACACTGCGAAGAAGCGAAAAGAAGAAGAGTTAAGAGTGAGAGAAGAAGCACAGGAAGAGGCCAGAGAGCGTATTAGGCAAAATAAGTTAAGGCGATTAGGCCTAGATGTCAACTCAAAAGCCCCAAAATATCACATGGATATGTGTCAAAAGTCAGGCATTGCGACTTCTCAGGTCATTGACCGAAGACCCTTTGTGACCATAGAGATAGGACAAGGGAAGGGTGCAAAGACGGTGAAAGCATTGATTGACTCAGGTGCAGCAAGTAGTGCAGTTAAACTTTCCTACTGCCAAGACTTGGGGTTGAACATCAATCCCATAGAAGCTTATCTCATAGGATTGGGAGGTGTGGAAACCCCTTGTTTGGGCGAGGTGGAACTTCCCATCTACCTTCAAGATGTTCCAATGAAAGTCAAAGCGCTAGTATGTCAAGATGAGAACCTTACAGAACCACTTGTCTTGGGTCAAGATTGGATCTATGACCATGCAGTTAACTTAAACCTAAGAAGTCAAATTCTTCAAGTTTGGGTACATGAACAATGCATTACATTAGAATTAGAGAACTGCATGCTCCTAGATCATGGCACCACACACTCTCTTAGTTCTTCCAAGACTAATCATATGAAAGAAGATGTTGTATGTGTCCAAAGCTCTATGATGCAGAAGGAGTCAATCGTGGAAGACCAGGTTCGAAGGCGGGTGGATCTTTCTTCTTCTCCAAAGACTCAAGTAGCCACAGTAGTGAGCCCACCACACAGGCAAACACAACCGTTCACGACAACTGCTACATCAAATAGAAAGACACCATTCGATAAAAAAGCGGTTCCGGGCATGAAGCAGATCTGGGTACGCAAAGGAGAGCAACCACCAGCCTTACCCCCACAATTCCCATCCATGCACACTAACCAAGCCAGAAGACGAAGGAAGCAGCTCAGACAAGCTCCGTCACAAGATATCCAACAAGTTTGGGTGCCTAAGAAGTTAGCTGCAGCTCAACAAGGGCAATTACAGATGTGGGTACCTAAGAAGATCCTACACCCACAACAACCTTTGTTCTCCCACATGCAAAAGGTTTCAACAAAGAGGCCAAAAAGAGAAAAGGGTAAGAACCACGTACAGAGACCAAAGGAAGATCAAATCAGCTCTTCAACATTAGTAGGAAAACATGCAAAAAGGATATGGGTTTGGAAGCCAAAAGTGCAAGTAGCCTCCACCGAACCAAAGCATCAACCACACTGGATACCACAGTTCAGAAAGCATCCAAAGAGAAAGACGCCTGAAGTGACCTCTACTGTGCCAAATGATGTTCTAAAATGGACTCCAATAAGGAGGATTACATCAGTTCGAGACTCAATGGATACCTCCACTAAGGCCGGCATCAACCTCCACAAATAACATCGAAAGCCTCGAACGAGCAACAACCATGTGCTCCTTGCACAACCCTGTCTTTTGCACCATTCAGGTCATGCATTTCCAAAGTATGCATTAATATAGGGCCACATTACACGGCCGTGCATAGACACACTTGAGAATCCCATGCACAAGAGCACAGTGACATATGTCGAACATTTCTATTGATACTAACTTTTGTGTTCTTGTTTTGTGATATCCTGTCTCTCTAAAAAAAAAAAAAAAAAAAAAAAAAAAAAAAAAAAAAAAGAGAGAAGCGGGAGAGAGCTTGTTCCCAGTGTGTCTCAGCCAGCAGTGAGATTATTGTTGCCTTATCTGGTAGAGGACAAGCATTTGGCATGAACATGGCATCTACAGCTATGATTTTACCTTACCATGAAGAGCTTGAAGGTCCGCAACTTGCGTGATGCTTAACTACTTCATGTACCAGAGCATCCAAGGAGATATCTGCAAAAGGTAGTTCTAGAGGAGAAGACTCCTGCATATGGTGAGCTAAAGAGTATATGTGAAACACAGCTTGGTGTAGTTATCCGATGTTGCTTGCCAAGGAATATAAAGCAATTCAATTCTCAGTATTTCCTGAACCAGTATGGAACAGTAGCACTGGTGAATGGTCTATGTCAATCAGCATGGTAATCTCTTAGAAACCGGCACGTGTCCAATATTCCTCTGAGTGTCAATATAAGGAAGTGAACGTGCATGAGCCCAAGCTCAGAAATGCACATTGTTAGTGACAAATGTTGCTTTGAAAAGAGGAGAGGGGATCCACCACTCAAAAGATCTCAGCAGTGGACAATCAACATGGACATTCATCAACAAGGTTCCATCCCAAAGGCCGAGTGTACCACACGAAGAGGCAAACATCCATCAACCTTCGCCATGGTAAGTATCTTTACTCTGGAAACACCATAACCATGATAGTTTAGGAAACCTCTTCGTCAGCATACCCTTGAGCACTTAGCTCAAGACCCGCAATTTTTGCACCATACTTCTTCCAATGCATTTTCCAAGTAAGCATGCGTAGGGCTACATTACAAGGCCGTGCACAAGGCACATACTTTTTTCAACCCATGCACGAACACACTTACCCATCACTCAATATGGGTTATGAGTACTTGGCTTGACTACTATGAAGATCAACTTTGGAAGATCTAGAAAACATCAACGGAGACTCACAACGACACAGTCATGCTGGAATACAAGGCAGAAGCACATACCAAGAGACTACAACCTGCAAAGACTCACAGTGATAGATGAAGAACGTCGGACGACTTGTGTTCATACAGAAGGGACACTCCCTCTCAAGGCACTACTTGGAACAATCACTACAACAAGGGTCTGTCAGGGACGACAGACTCGAGAGGGGGGGGAGTGTTGAAGCTCAAGGTCAAGGACAAAGCATGGAAGCACATCAAAGAAGTGGACATAGAAGAAGAGAGAGCAAGTAGGGAGCTCCAAGAAGTGTATGTCAAATTTTCAGAAGAATCCCCTACAAAAATAGTGATTTTCATCACTAGAAACCATTGTAAATACCATTATCTATTTTTAGTAACTCCATTTTGTTCAAGCCGAGGAGCCCTCGAGCTTGAGGAGTATTAGAAGTACCATCGTACCAATTTTCATAATTTTTAGACTTCGTTTGAGCCCTCAAATAAGCCCTGGAACCTAATTTTTAACTAGGCCGGACACTAGGTCTGGACAGGGCCAAAACTAGTCAAAAAACTATAAAAAGAGCTAGAGAGCTCATTTTTGAGGTTAGCTTGTTAGAGAATAGAACTTTTGTAAGAGAACTCTTTTGCAATCTAAGCTTTCCATTGTTCCTCTCTTTGATCTTACTTTGTGTGCGTGTGTGTGTATGTGTGTGCATGTTTGTGTGCTTTCACTCACACACTTGTGCTTTCACTTGCTCGTGGTCTTCATACCGATCCTCACGTCTCCGCGGATTGACAAGTAAAGGAGGTGGTGCTTACGCTTGAGCTACAAGGAGCCACATTGCTACTACTTGAACTTGGATCTGCCACTAAGCCTACCACATTAATGGGTGTAATCTTGGGTGCACTAGAGGGGTTTCTTGGACAATCTCTGGGGAGATGGTCTTTGCCACAATCAAGACAAAAAGCCTGTATTGTGATAGCCTGTCCTTGGCTCGGAGATGGTGGGTGGGGACAGTCATGAATGAAATGGTCACCATGACATCTGAAACAAGATCCTCTAGGGGCTTGTGGTCTCATTTGTCTCAACTGGGGCCTAGGGTTAGGATTTGTGTACATGACATTGGAGTATTCTGGCTCCCAATTTTGCTCCATAGGTGGCGCCTCATATTGATACGAGTAAATCTCACTATGCTCAGGTGACTCTGTGTAATACGCATGTGGACTACCTTCATGGGAATAGTCTGAACTATGAGCATGAGAATCATTATCTGGTGTCCATGGGGTTAGGGGCACCAATGCTCTATTTGGATTTTCCTCTCCCACAACATACTTGACTGGAATCACGTTGGCTGGAGCTGGTGGTTGGTTTCCCAAGACAGGTTGTGGCCTATATGGTACCTGATACTGCTGTTGTGGTCTATAATATGGCTGTTGGTATTGATTCTGATACCTACCTTGTGGGTAAGGTTGCTGATAATTTTGTCTAACAGCCTGCCTATTGTAGGGACAATCTTGAGCCGTGTGGTTTGTGTATTTTCTCTCAATAGTGCAATATGGAGCATTCCTTTCTCTAATGTTTTGGTTTTGCATTGGGCATACGTTAGCCATGTGGTCACCTCCGCAAGTATAGCACCGATTCAATGAAGTGACTCTCTGTGTTTGTTTATTTTGGACTCCCAGCTTCTTGGCAACTTGCTCAGCTATCTCTTCTATTTCTGTGGAGATCTTTGAAGTATGACTAGTAGAACTATCCGAATCTTTGTAGAGTTTGGACAATCCTAACTCCTCACCCAAGTTATCTTCTATGTCTATGCACATCCGCACACACTCTTCTATGGATCTAGGATCTTTCAAGTATACATAGGATCTTAACTCTGTGCTCAGTAAGCCATCTAAAAACAAAGCCACTTGTTTGGCTGGTGTGGGTAGCTCTGGAGCAGGGCATCTTTCTAGGTACTGTCTGAACCTTCTACCTGCTAGTCGCACTGTTTCTTGGGGTGTCTGCTTGAAACTATGGATCAGGGACGATGTGTTATGCCTGATACCACTCTTGGAAAATTCTACAATGAATTCGTCTAGCAGTTGACCTATATCGCGATAGCTGCTTCTACTCAATGGTTGAAACCACGCTAAGGCAGTGCCTTTAAGGGTCAAACCAAATGCCTCGTACTGGGTGAACCAGTCCTCAATTTGTTCGGCTCTCAGCACTTGTTTGTACTCGGCCACATGATCATAAGGATCCCCTGTCCCATCGAAATAGTTCTTCATTGCCTTGATCACGTGACTGGGTTTAAGGGTTCTTGGGTACTCCCGGGGTCTAGGCAATGGAAAATCCTGTTCATCTCTTTGTTGCCTATGTGCTTGATGTCTCTCTCTTTCAGGTCTTTCATTTTCATATCCTGATCTATTCCTGCCCACGGTGTGTGCAAGGCTTACCTCAGGTCTCTCTCTAGTTCTTTCTCTCTGAGCTTCCTGAGCTTGGGATGACCCTACTCCATGGAGGCCGTGGGAAACATTGGATCTTGGTGGAGGGAAAATCAATTCATTCTTCCAAGTATATGCATGTCTATCATGTTCTGTTACCAAGAAAATTTTCTCTGACCTGTTATCTAGGTAGACAACTTTGCCTGGTATCTCTGACGATGCCCAATTGGCTAGGTTGTTCTGGCTTGAATCTCCAAAAGGCTTCCTCTGTTTCTCTATTCAAAAATAGTTCTATGCTTTTGTTGTCTTGAGGGATCCAGTCTGGAGTGATCACTCGGGTCAAAACTGACTTGCCTCTAGGAGTCTGGGGTCCTTGTCCTATATTTCCTTGTTCTAGGTCTCCTATCTCATTCTCATGAATGATATTTCCGAACTCATCGGTCCTATCTGGTTGGTTGGTAACCACATACATGGTTCCTTCCTTATCAATGTATGAACCCTCTTCGAACTTGACCACCGGGTGTTCAAGTCCAAAGGATTGATCTGGATTTTTGAGTTGGACCACTGATCGCCTCAGACCATCCTCATAGATGCGAGCACCTAATTGGTTGGTCCGAATATATTCCAACTGTGTCCTATAGGGACCTTCCGGTGTTTGTAGATGGGCAGTCCCTGAGCCACCTGTAGGTTTTCCCATGCTAAAAGACATTTCTGAATCACTTGTGTCTGAACTTAGTAAAAGATGACCACTTAGTTGTTGTGCCCAAGGTTCATAAGCTTTAGTCAAGAGTCCAAAATTTCCCCATGGTATGGTTCAAAATTCTTTGGAGTCCCCTTGGTTCCCTAGTCCCACTTGAGGGTCAACTTCAAATTATCCTATCTAAAAATCAACGCATTATTCTTAAAAAAAACAGTTGAGATCGTGTAGGATTTGAAACGAGCTTTCCAACAAGCTATAGAGCTCAAAAAATGGACTTTGGATGAAAAAGTTATGCCAATTCAGGCTCCTGGGGGTCAAAACAGGCAAACAGGACCTTTGGAGAAAATCGCGATTTTGTGAACTTTCTGAAAATCGCGATGCTGTGAAGTAAAAAAAAATCGCGATGTTGAGCACAAAATCGTGTTTTTGAAAATCGCGATTTTGAGCAGAAAATCGTGATTTGAAAATCGCGATGTTGATCACAAAATCGTGTTTCAGAGAATCGCGATGTTGATCACAAAATCGTGTTTCAGAGAATCGCGATGTTGATCACAAAATCGTGTTTCAGAGAATCGCGATGTTGATCACAAAATCGTGTTTCTGAAAATCGCGTTTTCTCAGAATCGTGTTTTTGACATGAAAATCGCGATTTTGAGCAGAAAATCGTGAATTGAAAATCGCGATTTTGAGCAAAAATTCGTGTTTTCTCAAAATCGTGTTTTTGACTTGAAAATCGCGATTTTGTCCCACAGAATCGTGTTTTTCTCAAAATCGTATTTTTGGCTGAAAATCGTGCTTTGTGAGAATCGCGATTTTGAGCAGAAAGTCGTGTTTTTCACAAAATCGTGTTTTTTTGCTGAAAATCGTGATTGGTGAGAATCGCGATTTTGAGCAGAGAATCGTGTTTTTTGAAAATCGTATTTTTCACATGAAAATCGCGATGTTGAGCACAAAATCGTGTTTTTGAAAATCGCGATTTTGAGAAAAAAATCGTGTTTTCACAGAATCGCCTTTTTCACAAAATCGTGTTTTTGCTGAAAATCGTGATTGGTGAGAATCGCGATTTTGAGCAGAGAATCGTGTTTTTTTGAGAATCGCGATTTTGAGCAGAGAATCGTGTTTTTTTTTGAGAAAAACACAGAATCGCGATTTTTTTCAACCAACTTTTAGGCGGGAAAACTGAAAATCGTGATTTTTCAAAAAATTTTGAATTTTCACAGAATCGCGATTTTCATCACAGAATCGCGTTTTTTGGCGGGAAATTCAAATTTCTGAGCGCCGGCTATGGCGAGCTCCGTATGAGCAGAAAATCATAAAAAAAATGCAGCGCTTGCTCTCCCTTGCACCTCCTAACTCCTTCCCACACAATAATGCATGAAAAATGGTATGAAAATGGTGAAAATGCACTAAAAAACAAGAATTTTCTATGAAGAAGAAGATGGAAGAAGGTGGAGATGATGATGATGATGAAGATGAAGAGGAAAAAACAGAAAATGAACTGAAATGACAGTTTTTTTTACCTTCCAACGTCGCAAATCTACGATCTTACCATCACAACGCTCGTCCTCGAAGCTCTCTCCCCGGCAACGGCGCCAAAATTTGGTGTAGCTTAAGCGTAAGCACCACCTCCTTTACTTGTCAATCCGCGGAGACGTGAGGACCGGTATGAAGACCACGAGCAAGTGAAGGCACAAGTGCGTGAGTGAAAGCACACAAACATGCACACACATACACACACACGCGCACAAAGTAAGATCAAAGAGAGGAACAATGGAAAGCTTAGATTGCAAAAGAGTTCTCTTACAAAAGTTCTATTCTCTAACAAGCTAACCTCAAAAATGAGCTCTCTAGCTCTTTTTATAGTTTTTTGACTAGTTTTGGCCCTGTCCAGACCTAGTGTCCGGCCTAGTTAAAAATTAGGTTCCAGGGCTTATTTGAGGGCTCAAACGAAGTCTAAAAATTATGAAAATTGGTACGATGGTACTTCTAATACTCCTCAAGCTCGAGGACTCCTCGGCTTGAACAAAATGGAGTTACTAAAAATAGATAATGGTATTTACAATGGTTTCTAGTGATGAAAATCACTATTTTTGTAGGGGATTCTTCTAAAAATTTGACATACACTTCTTGGAGCTCCCTACTTGCTCTCTCTTCTTCTATGTCCACTTCTTTGATGTGCTTCCGTGCTTTGTCCTTGACCTTGAGCTTCAACACACACCTTTTCAGATGGTATTTGGCCAAAACGTAGTGCTACCATTGGACTTCTTGATACCTACACTAAAAGTAGCACAAGAGCATGAGTGATCAGGGCATGAACTCTCTTCAAGGATCTTTGATCTTGAACGGCTAGATGAAACGAGACTGAGAGCTGCCATAGGGATTTATGCAGCTAAGAAAAGACAAAAGGCATACTTGGATGCCCATGTGAAGGATAAAAGCTTGAAGGCCGGAGACTTAGTTTTGGTGTATACCCTGAAACAACATGCAAGAAAGCTAGAGAAGCATGGCTATGGACCTATGATCATAAATAGGATCTCAACTAGTGGAGCAGTTCAATTAGCTACATTAGAAGGTGATGTTCTCCCTTATTACATCAGTAGATGTAGAGTAAAACTATATCAAGAACCTCTCACTGAGGAAATGTTCAATTGACTCAACACTGCCAAGAAACATAAGGAAGAAGAAAAATTAATTCGCGAAGAAGCGCAAGTAGAAGCCTTAGAGCGCATCCGAAGAATGAAATTGAGAAGATAGGGTAGAGATCAACATAGGTCAGATGCCTATGCAGCTCCAGGATATCATATGGCTATGTGTGAAGTCTCAGGTGTAAGTTCCCATAGAATAATTGACCGACATCCTTTTGTGACCTTAGAGATAGGACAAGGAAATAGTGCAAGGACTGTACGGGCCTTAATTGACTCAGGTGCAGCCACTAGTGCAGTTAGACTTTCTTACTGTCAAGAATTGAAATTAAGTGTCAATACTATAGAAGCATACCTCATAGGATTGGGAGGTGTGGAAACCCCTTGCATGGGTGAGGTGGAACTTCCCCTCTACATTCAAGATACTCTTATGACAGTTAAAGTGCATGTGTCAAGATGAGGACCTCACGAAGCCTCTTGTCTTGGGTCAAGACTGGATCTATGATCACGTAGTCAACCTAAACCTAAGAAGTGGACTTCTTCAGGTCTGGGTAGGTCAAAATCGCATTACAATTGAATTAGAAAAGGAAGCACTCAAGGAATTAGGAAAGGGACCAACTCCTGGTCCTTCTAGGAGTACACATGAAGATGACGATGCTATTCTTGTCCAAAACTTTGTGATGCAAAGGGATGATGTTCTCAACAAAAAAATCCAATGATACAATGGAACTCCCTTCTTTTCCAAAAGTGAGAGAGGCATGGCAACTAAAGGAGTACCGAACACAGAGGAAGCAGGCAGCTTATGCTCAAGGTCAAAGGAGAATACGAACCAAGGTGTCTCACCCATCGAAGCGAATATGGGTATGGAAAGGTGAGCATCCTGTTGTTGATAAATTAGAGTCACCGGCTAAACATCATACTAGTGGTCAATGATAGGACACTACTAAGAAGTCTCTCAAAGATTCATCTACAAAAGTAAGGTCTATTTGGGTACCCAAGAGGTCAATGAAGGCCGACCCACAATCAAGACAAATTTGGGTGCCTAAGGCTTGTTTGCGAGCTCAAATAGCCATACAAAAACCATGCATTGTGAATCATTATTCACACACTCAAATAGCCAATATCCATAATTGTTTGGCATGCACAATCACATATCCATCCACATGCACGAGCAAGATCACTGGTAAATGGATCCCTATTATTTCCAAGTAGACACTCTTGTAGAGCCTTCTAAAGTCCCCATGAAATCAAAATGTAAAGCCAGAGATTATGTTTGGCAACTCAAGTCTTGTAATAAACCCCCTGACCCCACTATGTAAACCCACCCCACATACTAACTATATCCATACACCACCACTCCAAGTAGCACCTAGAAACCCGTCATCCACTAACCACACTTCGCACTCACGATCACATGCACACTAACTAACCCACTAACTAACCCCTTGGGAATGGCACCTATTTAGGGGAGGCTGAGATAGCGTTTAACGGATGATGGGGCCGGTATCATTTCTTTACACTTGAAAAGCTTCAGAATAGTGAAGGATTGCGAACAATATGGAAGAAGGCCGGATTGGATGACTACTTCCATGCTCACTTATCAAAGCCTGCCTTCTTGAGGTGTTCATACCTAGTTAGCACACTCACTCCCAGCAAAGATAAGAAGGGGATAAGCACCTTTGTACTTCCTTCTCTTACACGAGGAAATGAACTGAAGCGTTTTAAATTAACCAACAATTTAGTGAGGGAAGCTCTCAAAATGAGAGGTATGCACATCCGTACTAAGAAGGAGACAATGATCCCGGACAATATGAAGAATAAGAACCTAACTAAGTTGAAGGACATGGTGGAAATGACCCCAACTATTGCCATTCACCTCCCAATGTGCATGCAGCACTTTGGATTCCTTGCCCAAGAAAGATTTACAATGCTGCCAAAGAAGATTTGGTTTAGTTTATACTTCGCAGATATGCTGAATCTGACAATCAATATGCCACATTGGATCATCGACCTGATCCATCTTGCACATCAACGTTGGTACAAGAAATAGAAGTCAGTGCTCTATGGATGTTGTGCACTTACTAGAATTGTATATCGATGCCTGGCATATGATGTGCCAATTCAAAGGGCACTCATTTAGACGAGGGTGCAAGACTTTGAGCGAAGAGTATCAGCCACAGGGCCCCCATCAAGGAAAATGCGAGGAGCTGTTCCGATGCCATGTGCATAGGATCATGGTGCTACACTGACACTGGACATGACCCTGCCATCCCAAAGGTGAGTACAACCCTTCACCATCAGATTACCAAGGCATAGTGCAGAAGGGAATAATCAAATCTTCCCACTGATTCCCACATATTTAGAATTTCCTCATGGCTTCATGCTTGAGGATTTGACTAATGAGAAAGTAGCCAGGGTAATCAATGCAGCTAACTTGGAAATCAAAACAGAGCAGTTAAGTGGACAACAAACAGTCACGAACTGGCCCGACCAAACACAACCAGTAGTAGTCAAAGTAGAGGAAGATGAGGAGGAGACTGAAGAAGAGGAACAAGATGAGGAGCATGAAGGACCATCCGATGAAGAGGAGCATGAACATGATCAACACATCATACCGGAACTTATAGGAGCCCCAACATACACAAAGAAAATAAAAAGATTGTATGATACTATGAACCTGGTTCAGAAACAACATAGACTATCCCTGGCAGCAGGGAAGGCCTTAATGAACCAGATACTTGAAGAAGAAGGTGTGGATGATCAATTCAGAGCTTCCCTCAACTTGCTCGCAGATGCATTGGGGGTGCTAGAGATTGTGCACACCGCCCTTGCACACTCTTAGAGATTTGAGCGAAGGCACGAGAGATGCCCTCCAAGATCAGGGAAGCATATACATATTATAGTATCAAAACCACATGGCACCACCTCCACAACCATTGGCATGACACACTCCATACAACACACTGAAGAACCCCATGCATCAAGTGCACCCCCATCACCACCCCTACCACCCTCCCCTCCAACTCCACCTCCCTCACCCCATACCACCACTGTCACCCCTACTGACACTGCCACAGTTTCCACCTCCCTCAGTGACACACACAATGTGAGTCAACCGTCACAAATCTCACATGCGGATACCACTACGATTGTAACTGCCACCACGGGCGATGTAACTCTAACCTTGGTTACCAAAAATCCAATTCCTCCTATCACCTTTCTAGGTGGCCCACATGCAGAATTACACACACCACTGTACACCTTCACTACCATCACCACACCTACCATTCCCATGTATATGATAACTCACATGATCGCATCCACACATGACCACATGGACATATCACCCACATCAACACCTCTCCCCCCCCCCATATTCCCACAATCTCCCATTCCCCCACCACCCACTTCACCATTCTCAAGCACCGCATCCACCATCCCTTTCCCTTTTCCCTATCCCCTTGCATTCCAAATTTTCCCAGCACCCACTTTTGTAAATAATGTATTCAACACTTTGTATCAATGTTTGTCTCAGTTACAGCAGAATACCAGCATTTAGATGCTCAACATACGAACCTGTTCAGAGTCCATGAGACACTACAAGAACGACTCACAAACATGGAGAACAAGTGGCTACTACAATAGAATTATGATACCTTGAAGAGACAATATGAGGAATTAGTGGCCAATCACCCCCAACTAGATTCATAGGCACAACACCTTGAGGAAATGCTCTGTGTCCAACAAGCAGACAATCTCAAAACCCATCATAACTTCGCATTGCTAAGGAAACACATGTCAGTAGCACTAGAAGAAAATAAAAGACTACAAAGACAAAATGAAGAAAATCTAGAAGCGGTGATGGAAGAATCACCAAAAGAGATCAACCGAGAGCGGTTCAAAGCCATCCCATCAACCAACATGCAGATCATATTGGACACCCATGCTAACCTCCTAGAGGCATATGATGCCTTAGAAAATGAGCGTGATGACTTAGAGAAGCAATTGGCCAATCAACGAGAGCGATCCCGAAACGGTGCACACATGGAACAACATGCCCTTGTATATTAAGTATAACCCTTGCTATTGTCTTGTTTTTCGACAAAGATCATGGCCTGAGTTCACTCAAACAGTGAAGAACGTCAAAGGATGTGCCAAATGGCTGAACTATGTATATCTGGCACCACCGCTTGGCCCACCAATGGTAGCATATATGATCTCAACCATTCGACATTGGGGAATTAGGTTCAAGAATGTACCAGATGTCATGGCACAGATATGCCTCAAAATATTCAAACTCATGCTCGTCACATTTCGGACCTTCAAAAACCTAACCTCTCGGCCCTAGGCTTCAATGAAGGCAACCTCGACCTAGTCTATGATATGAACACCACACCACCCATCAATGTTATATATACGTGGCACGCTCGTATCAAATATCTCCTAGCATGCTTCAAACAGATGTTTGAAGAAATGTTTATCACAAGGTTCTGGGAGTATCACTCAGAAATATTCATACCCAGCCCCTCTCATCTCCTATATTTATTTGCTGTGGAGCAGGCCCTACACTCAAAAAAGCTATGCATGCCACATCCGGAGGTACCCGAGCCCATCGATTGGGATGCCTTACTCACCAATTTAGCAAAAGGACTTAGAAGAGCATCACTTGTCCATAGATGTCGTCGAATACTACATCAAACATTCAGCTCAGCAAGGGTCTATCAAAGACGAGAGACTCGAGAGAGGGGGAGAGTGGTAGTAGTCAGGGCATCTCAAGACAAGGGAGCCGACATAAGGAATCAAAACAAAGAGAAGGGCCAAGCAAGCAAAGTAGTCAAAGAAGATCTGGCAAGTAGGCCATTCATTTTTTCCAACCTAATCCCTTTTTAACAGTGATTGTCATCACTACATGAACCTTGTAAAAACCGTTTTTGGTAGATTCGACTCCATTTTGTTCAAGCCGAGGGAATCCTTGAGCTTGAGGAGTATTAGAAGTAATTATGTACCAATTTTCATAATTTTTAGAGCTTATTTGAACCTCCAAAATAGCCTAGGAACCTAATTTTTATCTAGGCTAAACACTAGGTTTGGACATGACCACTAGCTAGTCAAAAACTATAAAAGGAGCTAGAGAGCTCATTTTGGGGAGAACAAATTGTAATTTGAACTAAAAGAGCTCTTGTAATTGTGTTGTGATCTTAATCAAAGCTTCCCTTGTCTCACTCTTTGTTCTTACGTGTGTGTGCGTGTGTGTGCATGCTTGTGTGCTTCTCCATCACCATTTGTGCACATCACTTGCTCGAGGTCTCCATACCATCCTCATGTCTTCCCGGATTGACATCAAAGGAGGTGCTACTCACCACTGAGCTACATAGAGGAAGAGGTCGCGGCTCCTACAATTCTCATAAAGTTATAGCATGCTATCATTGTGGTAAATTAGGAAACTATGCTAGTGATTGTACAAAGTGGAAAGGGAGTGTTGAAACATGTGATGATACTCAACACATGATTGAACATATTGGAGATATAAGGCTCAGAGGTAGAAGTAGAGCAAAGGTACTATCTAATATTATTCATGTTTCAAAAATTTCAAAGACCTTGATTTCAATAGGACAAATGGTAGAGAAGGGTTATCACATCATATTCAATCATCTGTTGAAATAGGTGATGATAATCAAGGCATGATTGAACATATTGGAGATATAAGGCTTGGAGATACAATTAGAGCAAAGGCACTATCTAATATTCTTCATGCTCCAACAATTTTAAAGAATTTAATTTTAGTAGGATTAATGGTAGAGAAGGGTTATCATGTCATATTCAATGAGAATGAGTGCTTCATAAAGAATTCAAAAGATGATTTCAAGGTCATTGCTCAAGGTAGAAGATAAAGGAGGATGTTCACTTTGGGCATCCAACATCCACATGGAAAGGTCATGTACATTCAATTTGGGAACAAGAGGATTTTGGAGATGGACGTAAGGTGCAAAAGATTAGAAACATCAACATTCTAAAGCTAAAGGACATGAGAAAACGTGAAGTGGTAAGAGTTCTTCCAATATTTGGACTATGTAAGCTATGTGAAGCTTGTCAACTAAGAAAGAAAATGAGGCAACCATTCAAGAGGAGCGATTTTGTGGCCCCAAATTTCTTGGACTTGATACATACGGATGTATAGGGACCTACCCAAGATTCATCAATGGTTGGTAATATAGTTTTTGTCAGTCTTTATTGATGATCACTCAAGAAAGTTATGGTTGTTTTGTATGAAGAAAAAATCAAATGTGTTCTCTATATTTAGGAGACTCAAAATTTGAGTTGAAAAAGAAATAGGAAGGTTCATCAAAACCTTAACATCTAATGGTGTAGGTGAATACTTCTCCAAAATTCAAGATTTTCTACAAGAGAATGGGATTAAAAGGTAGCTTACATGTAGGTATACACATGAAAAAGATGGAGTAGCTTAGTGAAAAAAATAGGCAAATCACTGAAGTTCCAAGATGCATGCCTAACAAGATGAAGCCATGACAAGTACTATTTACTTGATGAATAGGTGCACAACACCGAGAATACATAACTTGACACAAGAGGAGGTATATTCCAATAAGAAACCTGATCTTTCACACCTCAAAGGTTTTGTATTTATTTGCTTTGTTCACATTCCACAACAATTTAGAACAAATATTGAACCCAAGGTTAGAAAAATGTGTTTTCATCAGCTACTTGATGGAGAAAAAGGAATATAAGTGTTACAACCCTACAACAAAGGAAGTAAGAGTCTCACAAGATGTGGTCTTTGATGAAGTAAGACCATGGTATAAAGATAAAGGAAAGAAAAAGTCCTTGAAATAGATTGTGATGATTATGTAGGAACTAATCAAAGACAATTTCAAAAATCAGGCACAAGAATTTTAGGTTAGAGGCATCTACATCAAATAAGGAATGTTAAACATGGAGGGGGAAGACTTGGAAGTTATTCTTTGTCTCCAAATTCAGATCATGGTAGAGTTGAAGGAGCAAGTGTTGCTCCCAACAGTGAGATAGATGCAAGTGAAGAAGAATATGAAGAGGTGATCATTCCAAAGGAACAAGTAAATAAGTTGAAGAAGCAACTTTCTAAAGGCAATGAAAAAGGATCTTCAAGGACAAGGTATCCAATGTAAAGGTTGAGTTATGATAGTTTCATGGAAAAACATTTTGCATACATGATGGATGTCATCAAAGATAAAAAGCCTAAGACATGTAAAGAAGCTTACACACAAAAGAAATGGAAGGAAGCTATGAAAGTGGAGATCAAAGCTCTCAAAGATAATCACACATGGGAGATAGTGCCAAAGAAAGAAGGTATGAAGATTGTTCCAAACAAATGTGTGATTAAATTAAAGAGGAATGATGATGGTTAATTAGCTAAACATAAAGCTAGATTGGTTGCCAAAAGATTTAAACAAACACAAGGCAAAGATTATGATGAAGTTTCGAGCCCGATTGCAAAGATGGTAAGAATTAGAGATTTAATCACAATCATTGCTTCAAGGAGGTTGCCGATATACCAAATTGACATCAAAAATGCTTTTCTCAATGGATAACTACAAGAAGATGTATACATGAGTCAACATATTGGATTTGAAGATGAAAACCATCCAAACTTTGTTTGCAAGTTGAAGAAGCCACTTTATGGCTTGAAGCAAGCACCACAAGCATGAAATCAAAGATTGGTAGAGTATCTAAGTAAGTTTGGATACAACCAAGTAATGAAATTCCTTCATTGTACATAAAGAAGGAAGAAAATAGAGAGATATATATCTGCATACATGATGATCTCATAATAACAGGAAGTTATCTTAAAGGGATTAACGATATCAAAACAAACTTGGTAAGTGTAGCCCAAGCATGAGCACCACCTTCTTTACTTGTCAATCCATAGAGATGTGAGGAGGATATGAAGATTATGAGCAATTTCGGTGAGCAAATGTGAGTGACAAGCACATACATGCATGCATGTACACATGCACACAAGGCAAGATAACAAAGATAGGAACAATGGAAGTTTTGGTTCTCAATAACTCAATTAAATTCTTCAAGTAGCTCTTTATCTAACTCGATAACATCAGAAAATGCTAACCTCAACTAACTAACCTCAAAAATGGAATCTTTAGCTCTCTTTATAGTTTTTTGACTAGTTTTGGCCCTGTCCAGACCTAGTGTTCTACTTAGTTAAAAATTAGGTTCCAGGGCTTATTTGAGGCCTCAAACGGAGTCTAAAAATCATGAAAATTGATATGTAAATACTTCTAATACTCCTCAACCTCAAGGACTCTTTTGCTTGAACAAATGGAGTTGCAAATATGTTAAATGATATTTACAATGGTTTTTAGTGATCAAAATCACTATTTTAATAGGGGTTTCTTCTAGGAAATTGACATATATGTCTTCGAGCTCCCTACATGCTCCCTCTTCTTGTGTGTCCACTACTTTGATGTGTTCCTAGACCTTGTGCTTGACCTTGAGTGCCAACACTCCCCCCCTCTCGAGTTTGATGTCCCTAATAGACCCTTGTTGAAGTCGGTGTTCTATGTAGTACTTTGAGATGTAGTGTCCATCATGTATCAACAAGTGCAGTTTGTCTTCCAAATGTAGTGTTTTTCCTATTCATCATTTTTTCATTGCTAGCCTTTGGAAGTTTTAGTCTCTTTGTATATACTTCTTCCTTGGATTTAAGCATGATGGTGTATTTGTGAGCTTGATTACTAGTTGCTCAAAAGATGTTGTCAATGTTAATTTTGAGAAGTTTTCAAGTATGAATTGCTTCATAGGTACTAATGTTGTAACCTTGATGTCATCTAGATCTTTCAAACATGGGTTTCATAGTTATCATGCCAAGTACTCATAGCCCATAATGAATGATGAGTAAGTGTCTTAGTGCATGGGTTAAAGAAAATATGTGCCTTGTGCATGGCCTTGTAATGTGGCCCTATGCATGCTTACTTGGGAAATGCATTGTATGGAATATGGTGCAAAAAGTTTGGCTTGAGCTAAGTGCTCAAGGGTGTGCTGAGAAAGAGGTTTCCTAATTGTTATAGTGTTGCTAAGGTAGGGGATTCTTACCCTGGTGAATGGTCAGTTGATGTTTACCTCTTTGTGTTGTACTCCCATCATGGTGATTGACCATTGGCTTGCCTTTCATTATTGATGGATGTCCTTGTTGATGGCTTAGTGATGAGATCCTTCGAGGGCATGATCATGTTCCTTCTTTTTCTTTTTTTGTCTTTTTTCTTTGTTCCCCTTTTTTTTTGGAATAATGTCACAAAACAAGAAGAAATTAGTCAGTATCAATAAATAGTTTACATATGCCAAATGTGTCTCATGAACTTGGGATTCTCAATTGTGTCTATGCATGGCCTTGTAATGTGGCCCTATATTAATGCACATTGTGGAAATGCATGACCTGAATGGTGCAAAAGATGGGGTTATGCCAAGGGCACATGGTTTTTGCACGTCGAGGCTTCCAATATTACTTGCAAATGTTGATGGGATCTTTATTTGGAGGTATCTATTGTGTCTCAAAATGATTTATTGAATGACAACTAATCATTCCTCCTTATAGGGATCCATTTTAGAACAATGTGTAACCATGTACAAATCACTTTGGGGCTCTTCATCTTTGGATGGTTTCTTAAATTTTGTATCCCTCTTGGTTGGCTCTTTGGTTCTGTGGGGCCTATTGGTGCTTTTGGCTTTTAAACCTATGCCCTTGTTGATTGTCTTCTTACTATTGTCAAAGAGGTGAGTTGATTTTCTTTCGCTCTATGTGCTTGGTTTTGACCCTTGCTTGTCCTTGGCTTCTTTGTTGAGACTTTTCTCATGAGGGAGAGCATAGGGTTTTGTGTATGTAAGAGTTCCTTGGGTACCCACATGTGTAATTTCCCTTGTTGAGCTGCAACTTATTCCTTAGGCACCCAAATTCGTCAGATACCTTGTGGTTGACCTTGTCCTAGTTGTTTCATTCTTCTTTGGGCATGGTTGGCTTGCTTGGATGGGAATTGTTGGGGCAAGGCCCATGGTTGCTCACCTTTCATCACCCATATTTGTTTAGTCTTGAAATTTGGTTCAAGTTTGTCCTTGGGCACAAGGAGTGAGGTTGCATGGTAGCTTTTGTCCCTAAGGTAGCCTCCTTCTTGCCATCTGGTTGTAGTTGTCCTCCTCTATCGTGCAAAATTGATTGTTCCGATTGTGATGTTGATACATTTGGAAGAGAAGAAGATTCCAACACTTGCATGACCTACCCATCAATAGGTGAGGAATATTGCACATTGGACTCTGTAGTGCTTGAAACTTCATATACTTGATAGGAGCATTGATACCTGGGCCCCTAATGCGTTGAGTTCCTCTAGGATGTCAGGACATGGGTCCGCAGGAGCTAGTAGTCCTTGTTGTACTGGTGCTCTTAGCTGGAGTAGTTTATGATCTTCTTTCAGCTTCTGATATTCCTTGTTCATGCTGTCATACTCATCTAACATTCTAACATGATCCTCTAACAACATCTTCATAGACTCTGAGGGCACGGCCTTGAAGCGACTGGGGCTCAATGGTTGGTCTGGTTGATCCAGGGCAGCTTCTAAATTCTCTCTGTTCTATTCTTGTAAGCGCTGGTCTCTTCTTTCACTGCTGCCAAGTGTCGTATGAGTAAGCCCATGTTCCTAGTGAGCGTTGCATTGCGAATAGTCTGTGCCCTTAATAAGTTATCGATATCCGTGACAGCCTCTTTTGTCTTTGCTTCACTTTCTAGTTCCAATTTATGATATGCCTCGCGTAGCTCTTGGTAGCGGGTATTCAATGAGGCATTCTCGATGGATAGTGAATTGAGCTGCGACTGTAAGTCATTCATTGTCTTCTGCAGCTGCTGATAATTAGTTCCAAGAGATGTGAATTCATCTCTCACTTGAGTCATACAGGTGAGCATTTGTCGAAATGCATTATCTACAATGGGTAATAATATTAACGGTGTGCTAAGTGAAGATGCAGTGGGTGTAGATGCAAAGGGAATGGGGGTGGGAAAATGGATGCTGTGGTGATTGTGGAAAATTGTGGTCTGCCTATGTATGGTTGTGCCATGAATGAAGTGAGTGGTGGTGCGGTGGGTGGTGAGATATCCATGTCATTGGACATGGTGTCAAGTGCGGTGACTGTGAATAATGGCGTGAAAGTAAATTGATAGAGGTGTCCGTCATGGCCTGTCAGTCGTGATCGATAGGTCAATCGCGATCGATAGAGTCAGTCGTCAGGGCTATCAATCGTGATCGATGGTGTCAATCGCGATCGATACTTTTTCTGCAAATTTTGATGCAAATTCAATCAATCGTGGGTATGTCCGTCGCGATGGACATGTGGACACGCAAATATTTGTGTCAATCATGAAATTTCAGTCAGTCCCAATATTGAGTCCTACGTGGAAATCCATCATGGCTATCAGTCACGATTGACAGGGTCTGTCGGTCGTGACTGACAAGGTCTATCGATCGTGATTGGCAGGGTCTATTGGTAGCGATTGACAGGAAATTAAGGAGTTTTTTAATTGTGATTAGTGATTTGGAATGTGCTCATCATGTGCTTTGTGGTGGTGCACTTAGTTTTACCAATAGGCAAACTTTTCTATCGATCGGGATCAACAGAGGTCAATGCCTCAAGACCTACATAAACAATTTTCTCACCTGCTAGAGCTGCTGCAACTGCAAATGAAGCTGGTACCTCCAAGAACACTCAAGAAAACACAAAAAACAAAAATGCAAACAAGCTCTCTCTTGCTCTTGCTCTCAAGTAAAAATGAGCAAATGAATGGAGATGGAGGTATATGGTTGTGATGGTGAAGATGATGATGAATGGATATGGTGTGAAGAGGTGAAGAGGAAGGTAAAAACAAGTAAAAGAAATGGTTACCTACTTGTCCAATGTCTCTACTCTACGTCTTACCATCACACGATCGTCCTCAAAGCTCGATCCCCGGCAACGGCGCCAAAATTTGTAGCTCAGTGGTGAGTAGAAACTCCTTTAATATCAATACGGGAAGACATGAGGATGGTATGAAGACCTCGAGCAAGTGATGTGCACAAGTGGTGATGGAGAAGCACACAAGCATGCACACACATACACACACATGCACACACGTAAGAACAAAGAGTGAGACAATGGAAGCTTTGATTAAGATCACAACACAATTACAAGAGCTCTTTTAGTTCAAATTACAATTTGTTCTCCCCCAAAATGAGCTCTCTAGCTCCTTTTATAGTTTTTGACTAGCTAGTGGCCATGTTCAGACCTAGTGTCCAGCCTAGTTAAACATTAGGTCCCTAGGCTATTTTGGAGGCTCAAACAAGCTCTAAAAATTATGAAAATTGGTACATAATTACTTCTAATACTCCTCAAGCTTGAGGACTCCTTGGATTGAACAAAATGGATTTGAATCTACCAAAAACAGTATTTACAAGGTTCATGTAGTGATGACAATCACTGTTAAAAAAGGGTTAGGTTGGAAAAATTGAATGGCCTACTTGCCAGATCTTCTTTGACTACTTTGCTTGCTTGGCCCTTCTCTTTGTTTTGATTCCTTATGTCAGCTCCCTTCTCTGGAGATGGCCTGACTGCTGCCAACACTCTACTTCTACATCGACCTCTTCCTTGTGTGTTGGCATTTGATCCATCCTTCTTGTCTTTTGAATTGTTTTGATTGTAGTTGGAGTTGTTATGAACTCTTCCTTTTCATCTTGAGTCTCCTCTTGAATTCCTTCCTTTACCTTGATCTACATACAACATTTGATTATGGATGTCCTTTTCTTTCGGGCCACTAAAGCTAAGCTCTTTTGTGACAAGCTGAGGGTTTAGTTGTTCAAAAACTGGATATGCATCTTTCAAGTTAATGGAAGTTATAAAAGTCTTCCATCTTTCATCTTCTCTCAATCCATTGAGAATACAACACACAAGATCTTCATCTTAAAGTATTGTGCCAATAGAAACTAAAACATTACTTAGCTCCTTAATCTTCAAAGTACATTAAGCAATGGATTGACTCAAACATTTCTTGATTGTGCTCAACTATTCTTGAGTTGAATTTTCTTAGATTTTGTATTTTTTTAATACATCCTTTCAAGAGCTTCCCAACCATCCTTAGCTGTTTTGAGATGTTTTTTTAGATAAAAGGAAGTTCGACAATAGCCTACTCTCCCGGACTTGAATTAAATTAAGAAGCAAAGATACAAAAGAAGGGGACTAGTGCCCACGGGACCCCCCAGATCCCACAAAGCAGGGGAAGCTAGAATGAAACCTAGGTCGCGTTACAGAGAAGGTTAATCACCCTCTCATCGCCCTCATGCGGGGCCCATTTGGGTTTGAGCTTGTTGTTGACCAAGAGGAGGACTTGATGGTGCCTGAAGGGGGGGGATTTCTTACTGTTAACGATCCTTTTGCCGAGGAGGAATAGTGATTTCTCAATCGACCACTCCCTGGGGGGGTCGCCGAAGTTGAGGGCACACCTCTCCCGCCAAATTTTCCACAGGACTTCCCCTCTGATGGCGTTCCAGAGTGACGTAGAGCAGCCGATCGCTTCTCCCAGAAGGATTTGCTTCCAGCAAAGCTGTTTTTGCAGTCTGAGTTTCATCTCGACCGTCTGCCAGATTCTGTAGGAGTTGGGGCAGGTGAGGAAGATGTGTGGGACATCTTCGATAGCACGGTGGCAGCGTTTGCACCAAGGAGGGATCCCACAAAGTTTGCTAGCCTTATGGTTTGTCCAAATTCCTCGATGAAGAATTTGCCATAAAAGAACAGACTTCTTAATCTCTATAAGGGGGTGCCAGATGCCCATGAATTTCATGTCCCATCGAAGCCGCGTCCAAGACAAGCACCACTTCTTGTTGAGGCTGGTCTGGAGGTTAGCCGTATCTGTGATGTTCGGGATTTTGAGTAGGCTATTTCCATTGTGCCATTTGAGACCAAGCGGGTTCGGTGTGTCGTGCCCCATGAGAAGGCGAGTCTTGTGACGATCCCATGCGAGGCATCTGCTTTGCAAAGTGTTCCATTCTTCGTAGGAGATGTTGATGCGCGGGTCAATATCCTCGAAGTTAATCCAGCTGTTGGTGTGTTGTTTCCAGAGGTGTTTCCATTTTTTGAATCCTTTGTTCCATAGCTTCTTGGCGTTTTGAATGTTCCACGACTCCACACTCCGGATGCCATGAATCGGAAACCAGATAGACTCGTTTTGTCTGATTCCGGCCGCCCACTTCCAGTCCTCGCTGATTCTTGTGAAGCTTTTGACTTTGTTCCAGCCCTTCCAAAGGGAGCACACGAGATTGGAGCCTTTCGGGAAGACGGGGATCGGGGAGAAGAGCAGGGTCATGATGTCATGATTCTTCCAGTTCGGGATCCCCATGAGGGCTAACTCATTCTTGTTTCTGAAGATCAGCTTGGCCCAAGAGGCCTCCCTATTGCACCAGGCCTTAATCATCCATTTGGCCGCCAGTTTGTTAGCCATACACCCAATGTCTAGGATACCAAGCCCCCCGCTATCTCTAGGCGTAGTGCAGATGGCCCATTTGATTTTAGGCACCCCCCTTCTGTTATGATCGCCCGTCCAAAGAAAATTTCTGCAAACACTATTCAGTTTGGACAGGCTTTGCTCATTTGGTCTCCAACAAGAAAGGAAATAGATGGTAGAGGAGAGGAGGAACGTGTTGATAACCATAGCACGTCCAGCAAGATTATTTTGCATGCCTCTCCAGTAGTTGAGCTTGTTTTCGAGTTTGGCCAGCACCCAACTCCATCGCTGCTCCATTGAGACGCCAAACCCCAAGGGGATTCCAAGAAGCCGGAAGATTTGGCCCTGCGGGATGATTTGACAGCCTTGATCAATGAGAAGGCCAGGGTGATGTCCCGTAATAGCCCTAAAGGCGGTCTTAGAGTGGTTGATTTTGGATCCAGAGGCATCACAAAAGGTAGCAAGACACGTCCAGAAAGTCTCCAGGCTGGTATTATCATTGTGAACAAACGTGTTCATGTCATCGACAAAAAGTCTCATGATGATTTGACTGTGGTCGTGAGGCAGCCGGAGGCCTTTGATATTGCCAGCCTCCACTTGATGTGCCACGAGTCTGCTCAGTCCCTCAGTGGCAATGGCAAAAAGCAGGGGGGCCAGAGGGCACCCTTGCCTAATAGACCTTTTAAGATGGATCGCCTTCGAGAGCTTGCTGTTAACGTTAATTTGGGTCGTTGCGTTTCCGAGAAGGGTTGCGATCATCTTGGTGAATTTCTGACTACATCCGAGGTCTTGGAGCGACTGCAGAATATAGTCCCATTCAAGTCTGTCGTAGGCTTTGTCAAAGTCGATCTTGAGGAAAACCACATCTTGTTTGGACTCATTTGCAAATTGAATACCTTCCCAAATATCCATAATGTTTTCCAGGATAGACCTGCCTTTGATGAAGCCTTTTTGGTCCTCACTAAGCCAAGATCTCAGGTGGCACGAGAGTCTGTTGGCAATGACTTTGGCGATGATCTTGTATCCTGTTTGGAGCATCGTAATAGGTCGCCAGTTCTCGATTCTGTTCTTTTCCCCCTTCTTGTGTACCAGCTTGATAATTCCATTATTTAGACAAGAAGGAAGAGCACCAAACTTTAGCGCTTCCTGCCAAACCATCCGAAGGGGGGTGGCAACCACCAGCTTGAAGGACTTAAAGAACTCGTTAGTGAGTCCGTCGGGTCCCGGGATTTTACCGAGGGGGAGGGCATCAATGACCTCAATGATTTCTGATTCAGAGATAGGGGCATGAAGCAGGGAGAGGAGGTTGGGTGGTATTCTCCGGGGGGAAACCCTAGAAATGGCAGCCATGCAGTCCCTTCTATGGGGGGAGAGGGGGTTCGAGGATCCCAGGAGTCTCGTGAAGTGCCCTTCGATGATGCCAAGGTTATCTTCTTCCGAATTGCATACATTGCCATGTGGGTCAAGCAGTAGCGGGATCGCCTCTCTGTTGTGTTTCCTTTTAAGGATACGGCACATCTCTTTGGTGGGTTTGTCGGCTTTGCCGGCCCACCACTCCTTGAAGAAGATTTGCAAGTTTTTCCTTTGTATTTCTTCCTCGTATCTCAGCACTGCTCTGATTTTTCGGAGACCTTTCTGTGCTTGGTGTTTTCCTTTGTTCACTTCCTCCTCGAGCCGCCAGAGTCTGTGGTAAAGAGCTTCCCTACGAGCCCGCCGCACAGTCTCGAGCATCTTCTTAGTTCTGATCATGATCTTACGAGACCTGTCGACCGCACTTCTCCAGCACTTGGCTGGGGCCAGGCCAGAGGCGAACGCCATCGTCCACGCATCGGCAATCTCTTGATGGACGGAGGGGAGAGAGAAGGTGGAAGCGTTGGCATGGAACCACGGCGCCTTGCGGATCTTGTTGGGAGGTTGAAAAGTGATAATTATCGGGTAGTGATCAGAGATGGTAAGGTCAGTGCGTTGAGTGATGGTAGGGTGGCCACACTGATGAGTAAAGCTCTGAGAGATGTAGCATCTATCGAGCCTAGCCTTCCTCAGATCCTCACCCGCTTGGAGATTCGACCAAGAAAAGCCATTCGAGTCTTTGAATTCAACCAGATCCAAGTGGAGTTTGGTCATGTCCCACGTTTCTTTCTCCCGACTGTCGATGACCCTGCCCTTGCCCATCCATCTGTCCGTAGGGTCCTCCACCATGTTGAAGTCTCCGCATATAAGCACGTTGTGGGGGAGCGAGTCTAATGAAGCCCAGGTGTTCAGTCTCTCCAAATCTCCGTTAGGGGCATACAAAGAAACCATAGTAACACAAAGAGGAGCACCAAAAGAAACCGCAATCCAACGGTGGCTTACATCTTCAATGGAGTTCTCAAGCTTTTCGATCCAGCGTTGCTTAACCCCGATAACCGTTCCTCCGGACCCCCGCTGGTGCTTCGTTGGGATCCACACATGGGCCGAGGAGACCTGTCTGAGCCGTTTCTGGAGGTCTTCTCCGTCAATTTTAATCTCTTGAATACATATAATGTCTGGGTTTAAGCTAATGTCGCGGAGCCATTGACCAATGATGGTCGCTCTTGAGGGGTCGGTTAGCCCTCTAGCATTTAGCGAGATAACAATCATTTTTGTGTTGATCCCTCTTTGCGGGAGGGAGCCTTGTCCTTTCTTCTCTTGGCTTCATCTTTCTTTTTCGCTGGGATCTGATCCCGACTTAGAAATCGGTTCTTGTGAGGGCTTTTCCATGGTAGCTCCATAGGCTGTTTTCCTTTGCGGGATGCTCCTTGCTGGGGAGAATTGGGCCCCGTGCTCGGCACCGTTTCCGGGATCGTCGATCCAATGATGGAACTTTCACTATCCATGTTGTCTTCATTACTAGTGGTGAAGCCATCTTCTTTGCTTGTAGTGTACCCCTCCTGGGGGGTTTCTTTGTTGTCAGGGATCTCTAGGGCTTCGTCGTAAGTGTCTACCTCAGGTGGCTTCCCACCTGGGTAGTCAAGCTCGTTGATCTCCTTACCAAGATTGCAATACAAGTTGCTGTGGGGGGTAATTGGCAGGTTGTTTCTCTCACCTTTGGCCCTCGAACTTCTTTTCCTTCTTCTTCTAACTTCAGTAAAGCCATCAGCATCAACTTGTGGATTGGGGAGACCCTTGTCTTCCCCAACCTTGGTCGAGTGGGTCAAATCGCCAACGTTGTCTTGAGCTGTTTTGGGGGCTTCTTGAGATCGTTTGTTTTTTTGCCTGAGAGGGCAGTCTTTGATCCTGTGACCTTGCTGACCACAACGAAAGCACGCGTTGGGAAGGTTTTTGTAGGTGAGATCCTGCTCCCAAAAATCTCCTTCGCCCATGTCCACTTTGATCGTTGATGGAAGCGGCGAACTGAGGTCGGCCTCGACGCAGATTTGTGGGTGCCACCTAGCATTGAACGAGTGTCTTGCACCTTCATAGATGAGACCACCAATGTCTTCGCGTGACGCCAGCGGCTTGCCGATAGGAGAGACAATGTCCCACACGAAGTTGTACAAGAAGTATGGGAGGTTAGGGAGCTCAACCCAAAGAGGGTACCGGAGCGATTTCGATTTGTCGGGAGTAAAGTCCGGGGACCATCTGAATAGGCACAGGGTCGCCCGACCGAGCTGCCAGGTGCCAACGCTTAGGGCTTGGAACGCCATCTCTTCATTTTCAAAGACAAGCAGCATGTGGTTTGCTGGTAAGAACTGGCATTTGCTGACAATTAGTCCTCGAGGGAACCACTCTTTTCTTAGCCATTGTCGCACGATTTCGAGCGGGGGTGTTGCTCTAGCACAATGGTAAGTACCACGTTAAGAAGCTTCACCTCCTTAATGTCAATCCGTGGGAGAGGTAGGAGTGATATGAAGATCGTGAATGTGAGATGATGTGAGAGTGAAGGTGAGAAGCACAAAAATGCACACACACATACACACACACAATGAAGAGACAAGCAAGACTCAATGGAAGGTGGAATATTAGCTCTATTACTCAAGAATACTCTTACAAGCTCAACTTAGTTCTAAGCTCACACTAACCAAAATGAACCCACCTCAAAAATGAGCTCTCTAGCTCTTTTTATAGTTTCTAGACTAGTTTTGACCGGTTTCACATCTAGTGACCGGCCTAGTTAAAAAATAGGTCCTAGAGGCTATTTGGAAGGATAAACGATGTCTAAAAATAACGAAAATTGGTACGAGCATTCTACCTAAGCTCCTCAAGCTCGAGGACTCCTCGGCTTGCACAAAATGGAGCTATGGATTACAAAATGGGGTTTTCTATGATACATATGTTACAATTAGTGATAACAATCACTGTTGAATGTTTGGAGAATTAATAAGAAATATATTTGTTTAAAAAATTGATCCGCCTGGCTCCCTGCTTCATTTTCACATGCTTCCGTGGCGTCTGTGCCTCTGACTGCTTCCAACACCCCCCTCCCTCTCGCTTCTGTCGTCCCTGACAGAACCTTGTTGTGAGGTCTGCCGGATGTAATTCTGTAGGAGGTCTTGAGCGAGGGTGTGCTCTGATATACGAATACCTCGGGCTAGATCAGCCTCGAGTTTCTCCCAATCGATAGGTTGTGGCTCGTCTGGTGGTGGGAGCTGATAATGTGTGGAGTACACCATTCGTTCACAGGCGAATAATTGCAATAAGTGTGTGGGCCTGCTTATAAATACCTCTGAATGGTACTCCCAAAAGCCGGTGGTGAACATTTCTTCGAATGTCTGCTTGTAACATGCCGGTAGATATTTGATCCTGCAGTGCCAGGCGTAACACATAGACTAAATCAAAGTTGCCATGCTCAAAGCCCGGGGTGTTAACATGGGGAGCCTTGATGCGTCGGAAGACTTTAAAGACCATCTGCATCATGTCAAAGATTTTGACAGTCATGTGCGCGGCAACATCATCCATATGTTTTAATCTAGGGAGCCAGTGGCGGATCGTCGCCATCATGTAGCCTACTGTGGGTAACTCGATTGGTGGCCTGAAATAGGGATAGTTCAGCCAGTCTTGGCATTGCTTATTGTTCTGTACCTTAATGGCCAAGGCAGTCCAAGAGCGGCGTCATGGGACTGGTCCCCAGCATGGGTTAAATTTTAAATGTAGCGGCGCTTTTACCCATGTGCTCATCATCTCGGGATAGTTTTGCAATAAATCTCTGCGCCAGTCTGGTTGAAGGATTTCACCTCTCTGCACCCTTGGTGGCAAGTCCTCTGGCTCGAATTGAGTGGCATGCGTGGGTTTCATGCCTGTTTCTTTCTCTATGGTTAACTGGTATTCGGCCATTAACATGAAGTACGGTTTATATTGGAGCTCATGCCCAGATATGTATCGTCGCGGGGCCAACTGAGCAAAGAATGGTGACTGTAAAATTTTCTCTTCAATTATGGCCATGGCATGTAGCTGTGCCTCTACTCTGGCCGAGTGTGTCGTTCCGAGTTCTTCCACTGTCTTCATCCACGCGGGGGTAGGTAATTCGTAGGTCATCTGGCCTTCGGCCGTGACACGTCCGCCTGGGATGGGTATCGGTTCATAAGCCTCTTCGAATGTCTCCTCCACCGGGATAGTGACGGTTTCTTCCTCAGCCGGTAGCTCAGGTGGGGAGTCTGGCCTTGGTGGTGCTTCATAGACTGCAATTCTAGATTCAAGATTTGTTACCTGGGCCCGGAGTGCGTTGAGTTCCTCTAAAACTTCAGGGGCAGGGTCCACAGGTGCTGGTAATTCCGCTGCTACGTGTACTTGTTGTGTTGCTGGTTCTCTGAGCTGTAGCAGTTTGTGATCTTCCTTTAACTTTTGATACTCTTCATTCATACGATCATAGTCCTCGAGCAATCTAACATGGTCGTCTAGCAACATCCGCATCGACTCGGATGGGATTGCCTTGAATCTGCTCGGACTTAGTGGCTGTTCTGGATGATCTAAAGCCGCTTCCAAGTTCTCTCTATTTTGCTCTTGGAGTCTCTGGTTCTCCTCTTTTGCTGTGGCTAAGTGTCTTCTTAGTAAGCCCATATTTCTAGTAAGCGTTGCATTGCGGACAGTCTGGGCTCGAAGGAGATTATCCAAATCCTCGGTGGCCTCTTTGGTTTTCTCCTCACTTTCTAGTTCTAACTTGTGATAGGCCTCTCGTAAATCTTGGTATCGGCTATTCAGTGAGGCATTCTCAATTGATAGTGAGTTAAGCTGCGTTTGTAGTTCATTCGTTGTCGTCTGCAGCTGTTGATAGTTGGTGCCGAGTGAGGCAAACTCCTCGCGGACTTGCGTCATGCATGTGAACATGTGTTGAAATGCGGTGTCTATGGTGGGCGATAGTAGTAGTGAAGTGCTAAATGAGGATGCAGTGGGAGTGGATGCAGTGGGAATGGGAAATGGGGTTGGGACAGTGGATGCAGTGGTGATTGTGGAAAATTGTGAAGTGCCTAAATATGAGGGTGCTGTGAGTGGAGTGGGTGGTGGTGAGGTGGATGGTGATATGTCCATGCCATTGGACGTGTTTAGTGTTGTGACTGTGAAAAGTGGTGTAATCGTGGGTGGTTGTGTAGGTGTGAATACGGGATTTACAAATGTAGAGTAGTTTACAGGGGGATGGTAGGAGCAACTTGGTGAAACGGGGAAATAGGGGTTATGGTAGGTTGGGGAGGTGAGACTGGTGAGAAGGTTAGTGGAGTTAGGAAGGGGAATGGGGTTCTTAGAGGTGGGGGAAACGCTGGGAAGGATGAAGGGGTGAAGGGGTTAACATATGGATGCGGAGGGTTGGGTGTGGGCATGGTGGTATGAATGGGTAAGGAAAAGGTTGTGACTATGTTGCCTTGTACAGGTGTGGATGTGGGGGAAGCAGGTGGGTGTGCGGGGGACACAGGATGGGTTGGTGAAAGATGAGGTGAGAGAGGAGTCGAAGGGGTGGATGTTATTTCGAGGATAGTAGTGGTATGTACAATGGTGGTACGGGGTGGCGAATCTACAAGGATGGTTTCTGCGGTCAATGAACTTTCTGGGGCGAGGCGTGCCTCCCTGGCTTGTGCTGAGGATTGAGCTCCTGTTGGTACACGAATATACTCTCCGGGCTTTGAAAGTAGTCGCACTCGGCGGGGATCAAACTGTGGTAGTTGCTTTCTTTGTAAAAACCTGAGTGCTTCATGGGAGCCTACTGATTTGACTAACTCTCTGAACCCTCTGATGTATGCATCTTCGAATCCTCCGGAGATGAGTTCCTGTTCAATTAATGCCTGGCTCTCCTCTTCAGTTAACTTCTTTCGTGCCCAGACTTTCTCCATGGTACGATATAATTTTTTGATGGCCAGCGTGTATGCTGCGGCTTCGAAAGTTTCATCTTCATATGTGCTGGTGTCGCCGTGTGTGTCAGTCTGTTGGCCTTGGCCATCTGTCTGTCCCTCTTGTGAGCCCTGGCTGGCTTCATCGTCGCCTTCCTCGTTGTCTGTTTCGGTTCTCTCTTCTTCAGAGCTCGACACTGCTTGTCCCTGTGGCAAATCTCGCGGTGTAGTAGGGTAGCTGGGACGTTCATATTCCTGGGAGAACAGTTGTGCTTCTGAATACTGGAATTCGTTTGAGAATGCATCAGGCATCTCAAAATCAAATGTCGTGTTTATGGGGTCGGCCTCCATATGTGGTATCGGGAAAGAAAACGCTTCCGCACCAATAGTGGTGGGAGCTTCTGCTGTTGTGGTGGTGGGTTCTGAGGTGGCAGCTGCCTGAGGTGCAGCGGTACGAGTGGTGGCCTCTGTAATCACTGGTCTGGACAACCGTATGCGAATAGGTTGTACAGTGGGAGCAGCTTCTGTCTGTGGTCGCTCTGGAGATGGTTGTGGTGATGGCGACTCTGGCACTTGAAGGCAGGGGATGGTACCTCGCATGCGCTTACCTGCCCGTGTCCTACTGGGCTTCCTGGCTTTCTTCGTTGTGCCCTTGAATGCCTTCAGTTCTTCTCCTGTTAGTGCACGCTCAATTGGCAAGTCATAAGCCAAACACATATACACAATTCTAGTGAGCGCACAACATCCGTTAAGCACCTTCTTGCGCTCCCATCTGTGCTGTGCCAGATACATTTGATCTATGATCCAGCTTGCCAGATCAACTGTTTGAGGTCCCGTACATGCCAAATACAATCCGAACCAGATTCGTTTATGGGGCATGGTAAATCTGTCCTGAGCTGGAAATGCGAAATGTTGCATGCATATCCTTAGTGGCTTTGACAGCTCAGGTGTAATGGCCGAAATCTCCTCCCACTTTGTGACGTCCCCACGTTTCATCGGTTCTGGAATTAATCTCTCTCGATCTGTGGGTGTGTGGGTTCCATGAATCTTGATGGCTGCTCTGATTAAGTCCTTAGAGAGATAAAATCTCTTGTAAGGTGGATCATCCACTAGAGTAGGCAATATGAAGGTTCCTGGGATGTCCTTATTCTCTGATGCCAGTAGGGTAGTGATTAAGTAATAGCACCTGTAAAAATCCGGTTTGGGCAGAGGATCACTGAAGTATTCTGTGAAGCCTGCTCTGGCCCAAACATGAGTTAAATCCTGGGTGCTTTGTAGGGCTTCGAACTCTCTAGAGAAAAACTGGTACTTTCCCCACGTGCGGTCATCAAATGTCAGAGAGGATTCGAATATAAAGTCCGCGTCCGCAAGGGGTCCTGCAAGGCCCTGAAACCAATGAGAGTTTCTGTGTATCTTTTCGGTGTAGCCCATGGGTGGGTTGTCGATAGGCATTGGCCCTGGAAATCCCTGAAATTCCGGCGGTGGAGCAGTCGGGTGGGACTCTGCTCGTAGCACGTTGAGGGGCACAGCCGCTACACTGGGGCCTGCTCCTGATGTTCCTTCGTCGGTTTGCATGGTGGCTGATGCGCTAGTGAGAAAGATCTGCTACAAAAGATTAACACATTAGCATGGAAATTAATTATGATCCCATTAAAGTGAGACCGCAATCCCTTTCCATAACTGATGCGTAACCCGTGTAGCCAAGTGCTGTGATGTGATGGATGCAATGTTTCTTGCAGCACTAGTGCAGGTCTCTAGACACCTATATGTTTCAGATCATGCATACATTTCTTGATGAGATGAGATTACGAGTGATGTGTGATGATGGTGGGTGAATTTATACAAGGTTTAAAGGTTAGTGATTTAGTACAAGGTTGTATGTTAGTCGGGGGGGTAGGTTTATCAGACATGGGGTTAGGGGGAGACGGTTGGACAAGTTTCGGTATCCATTTCCTAAGGATCTTGGAGTGGGTGGTGGGTTTCTGCTGAGGGGTAAAAGGTGGTGTCGGGTTTGGTGGTATCGAGGGATGAGATGAGTTATGGGGGTTATATATTACATGGCTTATGGGTTGAGCTATGATACATGGTTTGGGTACCCAAATCTGCGTGGGCGTGGGTCTATGGGTAAGGTACTTCTTGGCGATCCACATTTGTCGAATGCTCGGACCTGTAGAAGAAGGTCGAGGGGATGGTGGATATCGATTCTGTTTCTGTTCGGCCTTTTGCTTGTTGATCTCTGCTTGGTTGGAGTCCTTCGGTGCTTTTTGTCCTTTCGGCACCCATATTTGTCTGGTGCCGCTTCCCTTGGGTGGCCTGAACTGCCTTCCTTGTTGTTTCCTCCGATACTGCAGTCGGTCTGGGTTCCTTCGTCGTGATTGACTCTGTTGTTGCTGGGGTTGAGAGGTCGGATGGACACTCTGCTTTGGAAAAGAAGGGAGATCCAAGACTTGCGTGACCTGCCCATTAGGAAGTGATGCCTTATTTAACTTTAATCTAGGCCAGTCCGCAACAAGTTTGGAAGGCTGAGCACCGCAGGGTGTCGTGCTCATTTGGCCGCTGATGCAACCCACCTGACCTCTGATTGTGCCCTTCTGCCCTTGCAGTTGGGTAACTGTCTCTTCTAGTTTGCAGGAAGTCCCAGGGAAGATCATCGGTCGTCCTTCTGATTGACAACTGTCTATAGCCAAGCCCGAGTGGGTTGGTGTAGACGTAACGTGACTGGTCTGCTTAAAGATCTTTCGGTCTTCCGTCGCATGCATTTCATAGGGTCTAGGGTCACAACCGTCAAGCGGAATGCCGTTAGGGAAGTCAAGCGGTATCACTCGCTTCTGCTCTAAGGTTCCAATCTGTAAGGAGCCTTGTCTAAGATTTAGGTCCACTGAGTGATCGTATAGCCAATCTTGGCCAAGGATTAGGGGTTCTATCAGGTCGTCATCATGGCACACTAGTAGCTTCGCCGTCATGGTCACATCCTTTATGAGGATAGGAAGGTCCACCTCACCCATGCAAGGTGTTTCCATACCTCCTAGGCCTATGAGGTATGCCTCAATTGGCCGCATTTCTATTCCTGAATCCTTATAGTGGGACCATCTAATCACACTAGTAGCAGCACCTGAGTCAATCAAAGCCCTGAGTTCTTGGCTATGGTTACCGTGCTCTAGCCTAACTTTAATGAATGGTCTCCTGTCCACTATACTAGGATGAGTGGTTGACTTTACTTGACACATGGCCATGGGATATCTGGGTGATGTTTCCAGATGGTTATAATGTTCTCTCCCTAGTCCTTGTCTTCTTAGCTTCATGCGCTTAATGCGTTCTATGGCTTCTGCCTGCGCTTCAGCTCGTATTCTATTTTCTTCCTCCTGACGCTTCTTTGCCAACGTGAGTCGTCTAAGCATATCCTCAGTAAGAGGTTCCTGATATAGCTTGACTCTACAGCCACTAATGTAATTAGGCATTATATCTCCTTCTAAGGTGGCTAACTGTACTGCTCCGCTCGTCGAGAGTCTGTTAATGATCATAGGTCCATAACCTCGCTTTTCTAACTTCCGCGCGTGCTGTTTCAGCGTATATACTAGAACTAAATCTCCTTCTTTTAGGCCTTTATCTTTCACATGTGCATCAAAATATGCTTTCTGTCGCTTCTTCGCTGCGTATATTCCTGCTGCTGCCTTTAGCCTGGTTTCTCCTAATCGTTCCAAGTCCATTATTCTTGCTGATAATTCATGGCCGGTCCATTGATGTTCTTGTGCAACCTTAAGGGTCGGTATCAAGAAGTCCAAGGGAAGCACTGCATTCTGACCAAAAACCATCTGAAAGGGAGTTGCATTGAGTACGGTCTTGTAGGCCACTCGATATGCCCAAACAGCGTGGTGTAGCTGTTTGTCCCAATCTGAACGTTTATTGTTCACGAGTTTCGTCAGTACGGTACAAAGTATCTTGTTAGTGCTTTCAGCCTGACCATCGGCCTGAGGATGATATGGTGCAGATTTCTTGTGAATCACCATAAGATCCTGTAACAAATATTCAATGACTTGGTTTAGAAAGTGAGTGCCTCGATCGCTCACTATCTCTATAGGCAATCCATATCTTGTAAAGACGTTTTCAAATAAGAATTTTGCAGTCGTGTGAGCATCATTCTTTTTTGTGGCTTTTGCCTCTACCCATTTCGTCAGATAATCTGTAGCAACAATAATGTATTCCGCATGTGTACCTTTTGCAGGGGGGTTGATGGGTCCTATAAAGTCTATACCCCACTTTGAAAATGCACGTCCGCCCATCATGGGTTTCAATGGCATTTCATCTCTGCGAGTAGGAAACTGAGTTCTTTGGCACACATCACATCTCTTTACATAGGTATGAGCATCCATGTGAAGAGTGGGCCACCATAATCCTGCAAAGAGGATGGCTTTGATCATCCTATCTGGTCCAAAATGACCTCCTGCAACACCTTGGTGTGCAGTCTCTAGTATGCTAAGATAATCGCTCTCATGGACACATTGTCTTAGATATCCATCTCGTCCTCTTTTGTACAAATTATCGCCAATAAGTGAGTAGTCTTGAGCTTCCTGCTCTAGACTGCGTTGTCGAGCTAAGGTCATGCCTTGAGGGAATGTGTTCGTCCTCAAGTATGTCACTAAAGGTTCACTCCAATCTGGTGTGAGAGACACATTATATAATGTAGCATGCTCTACTGGTGGTCTTTCGCGGCAAACATGGCATTCTTTACACAACTTGTAGACGTCTGCTTCCATCGTAGGCCAATATACTCCCAATCTCTGCAGAGTCTGTAGTGTTCTATGCTTTGAATGATGTTGCTTTAGTGCACCTAAGTGTGCTAATTGCAACCAATTTGCATGTTCTGATTCATCTACACAACAAGCAAGAATCTTTTGATTATCTTGTTTATATATGCTTCCTGCTATTATTTGGTACCTCTGAGATTTGGTAATCTCTCCTTCTTTGATCTTTATCCTCGGATTCTTGGGTCCATATGTCAGAATAGGGACTAACGGCTTAGCCCATTCTGGTGCTATCTCAAGGTTAAATAAGTATGCATCTGGTAGATCATCCGCTACTCCTTGAGGGGCTTCTCCTGAGGTTAATCTTGAAAGGTGGTCGGCTCTAAGATGCGTCTTTCCTTTCCTGACTACTACTTCAAAATCATACTCCATGAGTAATAGAAACCAGCGTATCAATCGTCCTGTGTTACATGGTTTGTTGACTAAGTATAATAGGGCTTGATGATCTGTAAAGAACTTGAATTTGTTGGCCAACAAGTAGTGCCTAAACTTCTTTACCGTGTAGATCATCCCTAGTCCTTCTCGTTCCGTCGTGGTGTAATTTCTTTCTGCTGCGTTCAGTTGTCTGCTAGCGTAGGCTATGGGGAGATCGATGTTACCTTCATTCGTGGGTTGTGCTAACACACATCCTATGGCGTAATTGGATGCATCCACATGTACATGGAATGGCTTACTCCAATCTGGGGTAGTCAATATAGGTGCTGAGCACAAGCGTCGTTTGAGTTCATTGAATGAATTTTCGCATTCATCTGTCCACTCAAAATTGGTCAAAAGAGAGTACAAAGGCTTGGCTATGATTGCATACATGTGTATGAATCTCCTATAATAACCGCAATGGCCCATAAATGCCTGTACCTCTTGTTGCTGCATTTTGCCCAAGCCTACATGCTTGATATGCTTGATATTATCCTCATTTGTAAGTCACATGAGTAGTCATGTGAACACCTCTTGTAAAAGAGTACATTTTATCTCTTGTAAATGGAAAAAGAAAAAAGTAAAAGGATGGCTTACCTCATCCATGATGTAAAAGCAAATTCGTGGCTCCAACTACCAAAATCATGAATTTTTGAGCTGAGGGAATCTCTCCTAACTTTGGGGATCACTTTTAGGTGGAGCCATTCAAATTCGAATTCAAAACTCCCTCCAAGAATTGCTATAAAAGGAGCAAGAAGGAAGAGGCGATTAGCAAGCCTTGTACGTGACCACTTCATGTCATTTTGTAGAGATTGAAGAGCTTACTCCATAGCTCTATCATTCTACTCCCATTGTGCAAAGATTCATTGCCAATGTGGTTGTAATCATATGTGAATCTATACATTTATTATCATCTACCTCTCTGTTTTGTTCTCTGCTATACTCACTCAGAGCAGTAACTTCAGAAGGTCATATCTCGAGTTTTACTGAACATTTTTCAGTGTTTTAAAGTGCGTTGGATAGCTCTCACTGTCTAGTTTCTACCTACAAATTTTCAAGGTCATTGGATTTATACTTTTGGAGATATCTGCATTTTACTGCTTACTGGTCTATCTCTGCAGAGCCCCGAGAATTGTGGGAATGTTCCAGAACTTGATGAAACTTGTTCTCAGTGCTCAGTCCATCATTTGAAGTGTTTTAACTTGGAATAGGAAGCTTGCTAAGTCTATTTGCTATGCCCAAAAGGAATTTTTCTAATTCCTTCCAGGTTGAGAGCACTGTTCATTTTTTCCAGCAGGTGTATGTCCAAAAATAGCAAGTTTTGGGAGCTAGTCATTTCGCAACTTGTCGGTCTTGACTTAAACTTTTGGGATACATGTTCCAAAGTACTTGGCTGATATTTTGGTGGATTTAGGAAGCTCAAAGGGTCTACTAATCAACTCTGAAGTCTCAGTTGGCTGGTGTGAAGCTGGTTGTAGCGGCACCTACTCATCTTTGGATTGCATCCACCATCTCTCTTCAGAGTGGTATCAGAGCATAGTCAAGCAACATGGGAGATGGATTTCCATCAACAATTGACAAATTGGATCGAAACAACTATCCGGCATGGTCTCTAAGGATGGAGGCTTACCTTCAAGGGAGGAATCTATATGGATTTATATCCGGAGATGAAGCAATGCCAACCATGAGGAACAAAGGGCAACCATCACATGAAGAAGTGGAAGGACTTTCGAATTGGTGTTCGAAGGATGCACTTGCAAGGTCCTATATTCTAAACTCAATCTCTGATTTTCTTTTACCTCATGTCAAGGGATGCAAGACATCAAGAGAAACCTGGAATGCACTTGCTTCTTTCTTCTCTTCCAACACTCGAGCAAGGAAGAACCAATTGTGGATGGAGTTCACAACAATGAAGAAAAGCCCGAAGCAAAATGTGACTGATTATGTCACAAAGATGAAGGAGATTTCCGACCAACTTGGAAGCATTGGAGAGGTAATTGAAGAGGAGCAAATCATAAGACAAATCATGAATGGAATCAAAGCAGACGACAAGTGGGAGTCATTCACAACAGCCATGGATTTATACATGGATATGCATGTACCCGACCTCAACACACTCATGGGCCAACTCTTCACTCATGAAGCAAAGATTAGCAAAGGTGGTGAGTCCTCAAGAGGTAATCAAACTTCTGCCTTATATTCTGATAAAGCTAAGGTCAAGGACAAGTCAAAGAATAGGAAGAATGAAGATGAAGGAAGCTCTTTCCAAGCAAACTTTGCAGGTAGAGGACGAGCTAGAGGAAGAGGCAGAAGTGGAAAGCAAGGCAGGGGGAGATTCCAATCATCTCAACCTTGCAACATATGTGGCTTATCTAACCATAATACTGAAGAATGTTTCAGGAACCCGAGGAACTCAAGAGGAAGAGGATTCAATAGAGGTGGCTATGGATCAAATAGAGGCAGGTACAATGGAGGCTACAACAACAACTACTACAACAACAATTACAACAACAACAACAACTATCAAAGTGGCCATAGAGGAAGAAGAGATTACAATAACTATGCAGAGGACCAAAGTCAAGAAGATTCATTATTGATTATGAATCTATCAACAAAGAAGGGTAAGGATGATGATCACATATTTTACATTGATTCGGGATGCTCGAACCATGTAGCAGGAAATGTGGCTTTACTTTCTGATTTGGAAGATCCTCATAACAAGCATGAAGTGCAGACAGGAGATGACACAAAGCACTCAGTGGAGAAGATAGGTAATGTGAAGACATCAGATGGGAATATGAACCTCTTAAGCAAAGTCTTGTATGTCCCTACAATTACCAAAAATTTAATAAGTGTTGGACAGATTGTTGAAAAAGGATTGCAGGTTAGATTCAATCGATTTGGAGCATATGTTGAAGACCCAAGGCAAGGCTTTCGAAGGATTGCCAAAGGAGAAAAGACAGGAAGGCTTTTCACTTTTGAAGTGGAAGATACAAAGAACATAGCTTTGTTTAACTATGGATCTCAAACTCTAACAGATTTGGAGATATGGCACAAAAGGCTTGCTCACATTGGTGAGAGGACACTCAAACAGATTTGCAGGGACCAAAGTGTACTTGGTTTGCCTAATATCACAAGGCAACACATGATTTATAAGTGTGAAGCTTGTCAACTCGGCAAGGCTCATAGACAACCTTTCAATAAGAAAGGATATATGTATCAAAATCCTTTGGATCTAGTGCACACGGATGTGTGGGGTCCAAGTAAGGAGCCATCTATATCAGGCTCAAGATATTATGTGTCTTTCATAGATGATTGTAGCAGGTGGACCATTCTGTTTTTCATGAAGCACAAGGATGAAGTGTTTAATTGCTTTAAGAAGTATATTGCTCTTGTTGAAAATCAAACAGGTAGGACTTTGAAAAGACTCAGATCAGATGGTGGAGGAGAATACTTCTCTTCTGAATTTGATGCCTTCTTGCATGAAAGAGGCATTAAAAGGGAAGTCACTACAAGGTATACACCCGAACTCAATGGTGTAGCAGAGAGGAGGAACAGAGCTATTGTCGAAGCTGCAAGGTCCATGCTCAACGAAAAGGGATTGCCGAACTACCTATGGGCAGAGGCTGTGTCGACAGCCACATATCTCATAAATAGACTTCCATCTAAGTCACTAGATGGAACCACTCCATATGAAGTGTGGAATGGAAGAAGACCTAGTCTAGAGCATTGTAAAATCTTTGGATGCTTAGCCTATGCTCACATTCCTTCTCAAGTAAGAGGGAAATTGGATCCCAAGGCAGAGAAGTGTGTATTCATTGGTTATGATCAAAACCAAAAAGGATATAGATTGTACAATCCAACCAATAAAGGATTTTCTGTGAGTAGAGATGTAATTTTTGATGAAAACAAATCATGGTTTGATGATGACAGGAAAGTGAAGCTGCCATATGACTTGGATGAAGATTTTCCATCACTTCAACCAAAGGAGCCAAAGCAGATTGAAGAAAGTGATTCGGAGATTGACCTAGAAGACTTGGAAAGACTAAAGCTATGGAAGAACAAAGGTAAAGCAAAGATGCAGGATGCTACATATGGACCCGAGAGCTCACATCAACCACTTAGAAGGTCTTCAAGGGAGAAGAAGAAACCAGAGAGGTTTGGTTATGATACTTCTTTGGTCACCAAGCACTCAATCTACATTGCAAAGGATTCAACCAATGAAGAACCTACCACATTTGAAGAAGCACAAAGCAAGAAAGCTTGGAGAGATGCAATGGATGAAGAAATGGAAGCCTTGAAGGAGAATGACACTTGGGAGCTTGTACCTAACAAGCCATCTATGAAGATAATCGGATCTCGATGGATATACAAAATCAAGAGGAATCCAGATGGAAGTATAAATAGACACAAAGCAAGGTTAGTTGCTAAAGGGTTTGCTCAAACCCATGGTATTGATTATGAGGAGACTTTCTCTCCTGTTGCAAAAATGCCTACAATTAGGGTTCTCATTAGTCTTGCTGCATCTAGAAATTGGAATCTTTATCAACTTGATGTAAAGAATGCTTTCTTGAATGGATGGATTTCTGAGGAAGTGTATATGGCACAACCTCCTGGATATGAGGATGCACATCATCCTAACTATGTATGCAAACTAAAGAAAGCTTTGTATGGATTGAAGCAAGCTCCAAGAGCTTGGAATTTCAGATTGGTTACTTATTTGCAGGACCAAGGATTCAAAGCTAGCAAGGCGGATACCTCTTTGTTCATAAAGAGGAATGGATCTGAAGTGATCTATTTATGTGTGTATGTTGATGATATTATTATCACAGGCAATGATCTTGAAGGAATCAAACAGGTAAAGAGTCAAATGAAGGAGGAGTTCAAAATAAGTGACCTCGGACCACTCACTTATTTTCTTGGATTGGAGTTGATCTACACAGATTCAGGTATATACATCACACAAAGGAAGTATGTCCATGACATGCTCGTCAAGTTCAAGATGGAAAATACAAAGTGTGCAGGTACACCTATGGAGCAAAATCATAAGCTTAGTGCTTATGAAGGAGAGCCAATTGAAGACATCACAAGCTATCAAAGCTTGGTTGGAAGTTTGAACTATGCAACACTCACAAGGGTGGATATATGCTATAGTGTTAGCATATTGAGTCAGTTTATGCATAAGCCGAGAAGACCACATATGGAAGCGGCCAAGCGAGTCCTCAAGTACCTAAAGGGGACCATGAATGAAGGTTTGTTTTATTCATATACTTCAGATATTGAGCTAAAGGTCTATTCAGATGCAGATTGGGCCGGATCTAAAGATGATAGAAGAAGCACATCAGGGTATATATCATTTGCAGGTTCAAAAATCATTTCTTGGTCATCGAAGAAGCAACCAACCGTGGCATTATCTTCTACTGAAGCTGAATATAGAGGTTTGGCTAATGCAACTCAAGAAATCATGTGGTTAAAATCTTTGTACACAGATCTTGGACTTCATTCTTCAACACCTCACATTTTTGGTGACAACACAAGCTCACTACATCTAGCAGCTAATCCGGTATACCATGCTAGAACCAAGCATATTGAAGTCCACTACCATTATGTAAGGGAGAAGCTAATGAGCAAGGATATTCAACTATCCTACGTCTCTACAGATATGCAATGTGCAGACATGTTGACGAAAGCTCTTGATGGTATGAAATTAAGTAGATTCAAGTTGATGATTGGTTTGCAGGAAATCAAGGACAATTGAAGACTTATTTGGAGGCCAAGCATGTTAGGCTTGAGGGGGAGCTGTTGCTGCATTTTGCCCAAGCCTACATGCTTGATATGCTTGATATTATCCTCATTTGTAAGTCACATGAGTAGTCATGTGAACACCTCTTGTAAAAGAGTACATTTTATCTCTTGTAAATGGAAAAAGAAAAAAGTAAAAGGATGGCTTACCTCATCCATGATGTAAAAGCAAATTCGTGGCTCCAACTACCAAAATCACGAATTTTTGAGCTGAGGGAATCTCTCCTAACTTTGGGGATCACTTTTAGGTGGAGCCATTCGAATTCGAATTCAAAACTCCCTCCAAGAATTGCTATAAAAGGAGCAAGAAGGAAGAGGCGATTAGCAAGCCTTGTACGTGACCACTTCATGTCATTTTGTAGAGATTGAAGAGCTTACTCCATAGCTCTATCATTCTACTCCCATTGTGCAAAGATTCATTGCCAATGTGGTTGTAATCATATGTGAATCTATACATTTATTATCATCTACCTCTCTGTTTTGTTCTCTGCTATACTCACTCAGAGCAGTAACTTCAGAAGGTCATATCTCGCGTTTTACTGAACATTTTTCAGTGTTTTAAAGTGCGTTGGATAGCTCTCACTGTCTAGTTTCTACCTATAAATTTTCAAGTTCATTGGATTTATACTTTTGGAGATATCGGCATTTTACTGCTTACTGGTCTATCTCTGCAGAGCCCCGAGAATTGTGGGAATGTTCCAGAACTTGATGAAACTTGTTCTCAGTGCTCAGTCCATCATTTGAAGTGTTTTAACTTGGAATAGGAAGCTTGCTAAGTCTATTTGCTATGCCCAAAAGGAATTTTTCTAATTCCTTCCAGGTTGAGAGCACTGTTCATTTTTTCCAGCAGATGTATGTCCAAAAATAGCAAGTTTTGGGAGCTAGTCATTTCGCAACTTGTCGGTCTTGACTTAAACTTTTGGGATACATGTTCCAAAGTACTTGGCTGATATTTTGGTGGATTTAGGAAGCTCAAAGGGTCTACTAATCAACTCTGAAGTCTCAGTTGGCTGGTGTGAAGCTGGTTGTAGCGGCACCTACTCATCTTTGGATTGCATCCACCATCTCTCTTCAGACCTCTTTCACATTAGTTGGTCTGGGTAGATCCGCGATTACCTTCACCTTTTCTTCATCCGTAGAGATTCCATTTTTTGACACAATGTGTCCTAGAATCTTGCCTTGCCTGACCATGAAAACGCATTTTTCTGGGTTCAAACAAACCTGATATTCTCGACATTTGTCAAATATTTGTCTTAACTCTGGAATATGTGTCTGTCTTACATTTGAATGAGCACATAAGTCATTGACATAAACTTCCAAGCTCTTGCGTAAGAATTCCTTAAAGACATGACACATGAGTCGCTGGAAAGTGGCGGGTGCATTTGTTAAGCCAAATGGCATTACACGAAATGCAAATATGCCCCATTCTGTGGCAAAAGCCGTCTTGTGTTGGTCTTCTGGAGCTATGGCTACTTGATTATAGCCTGAGAATCCATCAAGAAAGCTGTAAACTTCCTTGCCCGCAACTCTTTCCAATAGATGTTCCGTGATAGGAAGAGGATAACTATCTCTAATCGTGGCGGCATTAACTTTTTTAAGGTTAATACACACACGCAATTTTCCATTCTTCTTGGGCACAACCACAATGGGGGATACCCATTCGGTATGCTCAATTTCGTAGATAAATCCTGCTTCTATCAAGCGATCTATCTCCTCTTTAATCTTCGCAGCGTAGTTATCATTGTACGTGTAAGGTTTCTGTTTTGTCGGTTTTGCATCTGGAGTCATAGGGATTCTATGAGAACATATATCTGGATCTACTCCTTTCAAATCTTTGTAACTCCAAGCAAAAACATCTCTATATTCGCGCAATAGGGCAACTAACTCTTCTTCTTCTTCAGTCGTCAAATCATGCCCTATGTAGGTACATTTTTCTTCTTCTCCTTCTATGGCAACTATTATTTTCTTGGTTTTCTCTCGGTTATCATATACTTGTCCGTCATTCGCCTTTCTATTGGGCATTCGTACCATGATTCTTCTATCTTCGATTTCATATTTCTTGAAATTCTCGGGTACTTCAAACAAAGATTCTTCTTTTTCTGACATGGTTTCTTTCTTCTTTCTTTTCTTGCCTTCACTCTTGGTAGTCACTTCCGTGGCTAATCTCACTTCATTCGTAATTTCCTCGTGTCTCTGAGTGTGAGTCTCTACTTCGTAGAAATATTCTTCCTCTGATGCAAAGGGTGGGTCCATGATAATTGATTCTAAATCAAAATCGCTTGCATCCTCAAATGCATCAGTGTCTGGTTCACACTCTTCTAAAATTGCATCGCCCATGATTGGCTCTATCGTGAAAACTGAAATGTCATAGCCATCCTCGTCACAGTGGGGTGTCCATTGTTCTTCATTGATGGCTACATCCATGGTTGCTAGGATTTCCGCCCAACCATGGGGTTCAAATTCCTCGTCTGGGAATACTACAGGTGCGTAGGCTGGATCTTGAAGGGTTCGTGGATGTTGTTCTGCACCTAAGGTCCTGGCTTCTAACCGCTCTTCCTCTTGTTTGGCAACTTTACACATCCATAAATGGGTATCCTCATGCAACCAAGAAGGATCTGATTCTAATGAGTGCACGGATTCCGTCTCTGCTGGTGTCTTATGGATGGTATTCCATTGTATTGGGGGTACATCTCTATGTGAATAGTCTTTAAGATTGACTTTAGTAGTCACTCCTAAATGTTGCAAGTACAAAGAATTAGTTCCCCAATCTTGTACAATTTGCAACTGACGCATGAATGGTCGTCCCAATATCATCTCATACGCACGATTTTTTGCAAAGTCACAAATGGCGAAAGTATGCTCAAATTCTACACCACAAGTGGTGAGAGATATGCCTTCTAGTAAGCCTAATGGTTTTTCTATGTGTCCATCAGCCATTTGTAGCTTCATCCTGGTGGGTCTGAGTGCGGGCTTACCCCAACGTTTCCATAAAGCGGTGGTAGCGATGGCTACTCCGGCTCTTGAATCTAAGATGGCTTTCGTGGTGTAGCCTTGATGGGTTATAGGAAGATATGTGTTACCTTCCTCTCCTTCGCTTACGTCTCCAATCTTTTCCACGGGTATCTCTGGTACCTTCTTATGTGATCCTCTCTGAGAGGGTGTGGTAGCTAGCTCAGGGAATTGATTTGCTACGTGCTTCCACAATTCTGGTTTTACCTTTAACAATTCCTCCAGAGTGAGATTACATTGTACTTTCGTGTTCTTGATCACTTCCGTATTTCTAGGGATCACTGATTCTTCATTCCTCACTATTATCGTGGGTGCTCTCATACTAATAGACTTAGCTTCCCAAGGTCCGGTGAACTGAGGTAATTCTTGTAGAGAATTAGATTCAAATCCTGTGGGTTCACTCAGTTGTTCCACCTCTACCTCATCATATATAGAGGGGATGTCTTGGGGAAATTGTTCCTGCAAGTCGTTTATTTCCTGAATAGGAGGATGAGTTCCTTGTTCTTTTCTCCATTTCTCTTCTTGTATTTCTCTCAAAAATTCATGTGAGTACCTCTGTATGGAAGATAGGTTATCTTGACTTTCTGTATTAGGTACTTGAGACAGGGATGGTGCATTCCTTTCCTGAGTCTCTGGGGCAGTAGGGTTCCTATGCTGATCCTTTTTCTCTTTGCTTTCTATTAAGTGTTCTATCCTCTCCATTAGTCCTTGAAAGTGTAATTCCGGTTTTGCCATGTTATTCCAATTAAGATATCTAGAGGCTTCGAACAAAGCTTGTGCTAGTTCTACCATCTTCATGCACAGTTTAGTTCTCTCAATTTCTAGATCAGCTCGAGGGTAGTTTTTACTCATTTCCGTGACTTGAGGTCCCTCTTTTATTCTAGCCTGATATGCACGAAACATCATGTCTAGATCTTCTGGTATGGGTTCCGCTAGAACTGATCCTGATTCTTGAGCTGGGATTTCTTGGTTTAATTCTTGTGAAGCCAATTCTTGTATTTTGGCTCTAGATTCCCTTAAACTTCCTTCCAACTCACTTATCTTTTTACTCCACTTTCTCTTGATTCTTTCCCTAGAATCTTTCCAAGACTTTGTCTTTTTACTGCTAGATTCTGCAACTTCACTAGTTCCGGTTACTTTCTCTGGATTGAGCTGTTGGTTTTGTAAGAGCGCCTGGGCTCTGGTTATAGCTTGGATAGGCACGTACGTAGTATTGGATCCATCTGCATTGTTTACAATACCTATCACGTTGATCGGTGTCACATTTGAAGTGTTAACTGGGTTCTTAGGACAATCTTTGATTATGTGCTCTTTGCCACAATCGGCACAAAAGCCTTGGATGCTATAGTATTGTGATTGCCTTGCTATTGGGGGATGTGGACAATCCTTAATGAAATGATCTCCTTGGCACCTAAAGCATGGTCCTCTAGGGCCTTGTGGTCTCTGTTGTCTCAACTGGGGCCGTGGGTTTGGGTTTGCGTACATCACATTAGCATAGTCTGGCTCCCAACTAGGTTCCATTGGAGGACTATCATAATGATATGTCTCCACATGCTCTGGTGACTCCGTGTAATAAGCGGGTGGACTAGTTACATGAGTAGAGTCAAAACTGTTGGAGTTCGGGTCACTTTCTGTGATCAAAGGTGAAGAAGGCACTAAGGCCCTACTTAGGTTCTCTTCTGCAGCAGCGTATTTGACTGAGATGACATTCGCTGGCGGAGGTGGCTGCTGAGCTAAGACGGGTTGAGGTCTCTGTTGAGCCTGGTATGGGTAGTTCTGAGGAGGCCTATAGTAATAAGGCTGAGCATTGTATTGGCCTTGATACCTACCTGGCTGCTGGTATGTTTGCGGGTAGTTTTGTCTCACGGTTTGTTTGTTGTATGGGCAGTCCTGAGCCGTATGATTTGTATATCTCCTCTCAATTGTACAGTATTGGCCACTAGGGTTGGCTTGAGGTTGAGGTGCATTGGGACACACGTTTGCCAAATGATTTCCACCACAAGTGTAACAACGTACATTGGTTGGTAGCTTGGGCACCTGTTTACTAGAAACTCCTAGTTTTTGGGCCACTTTTTCTGCTAGGTCCTCTATCGAATTAGACAATTTTGTGGATGCTAGCGAAGAACAATCCGAGTCCTTATAGACCTTTGAGAGTTCTAATTCATCTCCTAGGTTGTCCTCAATGTCTATGCATATTCTTACACACTCCTCTAGCATTCTGGGTTCTTTTAGGTACACATAGGAGCGTAGTTTAGCACTCAACAAGCCATCTAGGAACAGTGATACTTGTTTGGCTTGTGAGGGTAGCTCTTGCCTTGGACATTGTTCCACGTATTGTCTGAACCTACGTCCTGCCAGTCTTACTGTTTCCTGAGGGGTTTGTTTAAAACTATGAATCAACGAAGACGTGTCATGTCTAACCCCACTTTTAGAGAATTCTGTGATGAATGACTCTAAAAAGTGATGGATGTCTCTAAATTGCCTTTGTTGCAAAGGTTGGAACCAAGTTAAAGCGGTATTCTTTAACGTTAGTCCAAATGCGTTGTACTGCGTGAACATGTCCTCGACTTGTTCTGCTCTTAGTACTTGCTTGAATTCTGCGACATGGTCATAGGGATCTCCTGTCCCATCAAAGTAATTCTTCATTGATTTCACTAATTGCGTGGGCCTCAATACTCTTGCGTGTTCACGTGGTCTAGGTAGAGGAAAATCATCTCTACCACCTGGTATTCCATGTTCTCTTTGTCTATCCGTTCTATTAGTGTCCGTGGTTGTTCTATCTCTCCCTATGGGGTGATTAAAGCTTACTTCCGGTCTCTCTTTATTTCCTTCTCTTTGATTTCCATGGGCTGAGGAAGTTCCTGCCCCTTGTTGATTTGCATTCATGTTTGTTCTGGATGGAGGGAATATCAATTCACCTCTCCAAGTGTATGTGTTTTTAGCGCGTTCAGGCACCACGAAGACTCTTTCTGAAGTCTCATCCAGGTATACAACCTTTCCAGGTGTATCTGGGTCCTTGAATTCATAAATTGTAATGATGCCTACCTCACTGGGGTTTTCCTTTCTGTACCTCCAGAAGGCTTCGTCTGTTTCTTTATTTACGAACAACTCGGTGCTCCTGTTATCTTGAGGGATCCACTCTGGGATGAGTACTCTCGTTAATACGGATTTCCCTCTCGGTGTTCTAGGTTCTTCTAACGGTTCTTTTCCTTGAAATTTTGTTTCCGTCTCTAATTGAATTGTGCCCAACTCATTAGTATCGTTTGGCTGCGTACTTAGTACGTACATGGTTCCTTCTTTGTCTATGTAAGCGTCTCTCTCAAACTTCACCACTGGTCTTTCCAATCCAATGGGTTGATCAGGGTTGTGCAGTTGCACCACTTGCCTTTGCAAACCATCCTCATAGATGCGAGCACCTAATCGGTTGGTTCGGAGAAACTCTAGCTTCGTTCTATAGGGTCCTTCAGGTTTTTCTAGGTATGCTACATGGGACCCTCCTTCTGGTCTGTCTGTGCTACATGCCATTTCTGATTCGCTAGTCTCTGAGCTCTCGTAGAGATAATTGCTATTCAATTGCTGAGCCCAAGATCGAGCGGTAGTTCTCACACTAGCCTCCGATGATCTAAGGCTTCTTCTGTCCGACTTACCTATATGTTTGCCTGATCTAAGGTTCATTAATTTCCTTCCTTGCTCACTCAATTACACACTTAGATCGTCAATGGTCCTTTGTTATTATTCTCTTGATTCTTTTTAATTTTCTCTGGATTCTTGTCTTAATTTATGCGTCAGGAATTCGACTTTCGTTATGATTTTAAGTTTTCGTTCCGTCAGACTTATGTTCTTTTCTTTAGGTTTTCGCGTCACACACACCTTTACTTTAAGTCTTAAACTTGATAGAATTAGGTATCTTGAACTTGAGGCGTTCCTATCGACTTAAATCCACAATGCTAACGTTTAGCCTAAGCTAAGAATTGACTGAGGGGGTTGAGTAATCTTCCAACCTCGAGTCGGCTTTTCCGGTTGCTCTGATGCCCTGTTGCCCAAGAAGCCGTGCTTCCCAAGCTCTGCTGTCTTCACTGCCTTGCTTGCTTGCCTTTGATTGCCCTTGCTAGACCTAGAAAATCCCAATATTAGACCAATTCACAAGATGATCAAACACTTGAGCATATACACCTTTTCAAGTCCCTTCTCGTTTGCCCAAATTTCCAATGTGTGCCCCTTGGCTTCCTCGTCCCAACTAGGTGAACTTCAAAATAGTTTATCCAAAAATAGATGTATTCTTTATGAAAAAAACAGTTGAGGTCACGTAGTACTCGTCGCGAGCTTTCTAACGCGCTATTAAGCTCAAAAAACGGACTTCGGATGAAAAAGTTATGAGCGTTCAGGCCCTGGGGGGTAAAAACTGACAGTCAAGTTTTCCTTCAAATTTGAGCTAAGGGGTCTCCTATGAGTCTAATGGTCCAAAAATTTTCCAAAAATACCCTCAAAATTGGTCAAAAATTGAAGTCCAAAATTTGCGATGGGGGTGGGCAATCGCGATGGTCTGGGACCGTCGCGATGGTCCGAGCGAACCGTCGCGATGGCGCGGGATTTGGACAATCGCGATGGCGCGAAAAGGCGAACCGTCGCGATGGCGCGGGTCAACGGTCAAAGTTGGACAATCGCGATGGCGCGAAAAGGTGAACCGTCGCGATGGCCCGAAGTGAACGATCGCGATGGCGTGGGAATGGACCGTCGCGATGGTCCGAAAAATGAACCGTCGCGATGGCGTGGGAATGGACCGTCGCGATGGTCCGAAAAATGAACCGTCGCGATGACGTGATTAGGCGGTCAATCGCGATGGCGCGGTCAACGGTCAACGGTGGACAATCGCGATGGTCCGAAGTGAACCGTCGCGATGGTCCGCGATGCGATGGCTTGAGCCAATCGCGATGGTCTGATTTTGGGCTGTCGCGATGGTCCGAAAAATTGAACCGTCGCGATGGTCTATCGAGACACGTGGCACTATCGTGGCGATGGCATGAGCCAATCGCGATGGTCCGGGGTCAACTGAACAGTCGCGATGGTCCGAGTGGACCATCGCGATGGCTCAAGTGAACCGTCGCGATGGTCCGAAAAAGCGAACCGTCGCGATGGTCCGGCCGAGCCGTCGCGATGGTCCGGCCGAGCCGTCGCGATGGCGTGAGCCTATCGCGATGGTGCGACACAATCGCGATGGTCCGAGCCAATCGCGATGGTCCACCAAATAACGAATTTTTGAAATGCAAAAATGGTTCCGTGTATGCGCAGGGATCGCCTACCTCGTGGTGTGGTCGCCTACCTCAAAATCCGAAAGTTGCAGACCATCGCGATGGTCCGCCACACTCGGAAATCTCTGACAGAAAGTACATTTTTTATCTGTTGGAAGCTTTCCTGATGCTCTGAAGCTCTGTACCTGCAAGAAAACTCAAGAAAAAGCAAGCACATACAATCGCAAAAACTCTCTCTCGCTCTCTCGCATGCACAAATGAGGGGAAATGAGGTGAATGGGTGGATATGGTAAATTTTCTGATTTTTTTGGAGATGGAGATGATGATGCGATGATGAAGATGGAGTATGGGGAAGGTGAAAAACACTAAAAACTAAGTAAAAACAACAACAAAAACTGAAATTTTTACCTTCCAACGCCACTTCTTGCTATACTCTTACCATCACACATTCGTCCTAGACTCGATCCCCGGCAACGGCGCCAAATTTGGTGTTGCTCTAGCACAATGGTAAGTACCACGTTAAGAAGCTTCACCTCCTTAATGTCAATCCGTGGGAGAGGTAGGAGTGATATGAAGATCGTGAATGTGAGATGATGTGAGAGTGAAGGTGAGAAGCACAAAAATGCACACACACATACACACACACAATGAAGAGACAAGCAAGACTCAATGGAAGGTGGAATATTAGCTCTATTACTCAAGAATACTCTTACAAGCTCAACTTAGTTCTAAGCTCACACTAACCAAAATGAACCCACCTCAAAAATGAGCTCTCTAGCTCTTTTTATAGTTTCTAGACTAGTTTTGACCGGTTTCACATCTAGTGACCGGCCTAGTTAAAAAATAGGTCCTAGAGGCTATTTGGAAGGATAAACGATGTCTAAAAATAACGAAAATTGGTACGAGCATTCTACCTAAGCTCCTCAAGCTCGAGGACTCCTCGGCTTGCACAAAATGGAGCTATGGATTACAAAATGGGGTTTTCTATGATACATATGTTACAATTAGTGATAACAATCACTGTTGAATGTTTGGAGAATTAATAAGAAATATATTTGTTTAAAAAATTGATCCGCCTGGCTCCCTGCTTCGTTTTCACATGCTTCCGTGGCGTCTGTGCCTCTGACTGCTTCCAACAGGGAGCCTAGGGCCAAACACTTGGCCGACGAGGCAAACTTTCTTGAGCTCCTCCTGAGCAGATAGAACTGCGGGTCTACTGAGGGACACGATGGGGGGTTCAACACTTTCGGGTGCCCCAGGAGCGGCACACGAACCCCCCTCCAGCAGAGCGGCCAGTGTATCGGTCTCCCTAGGGGGGGGGCCCGATTACTTTTCACGAGAGAGGATGAAGCCACATCCATGAAGCTTCTCCCAAGAGAGGGGGTCGCCAAATCCATGATAAAAAAGGGACACCCCGAGAAAGATGATCTTTTTCTAAATCTCTGAGAAGAGAAGCATCGAGAAAAAACCCAAAGAATTCACAATAAAAGGTAGCTCTCTTCTATTATTTTCTTTCGAATCTTTTCTCGTTTTACTTTTTTCTTTTTTCTTCTTTCTTCTTTTTCTTCTTTTTTTTTCTTTTTTTTCCCTCTTCTCTTTTTTTTTTTTTTCCCCTTTTTCTTTTCTCGCTAGTATTAAAACTCCCTGCGTAAGAAGGATTTGATGTCGCGCGTGACCCGGGATAGGAGTTTGAAGCAACCGAAGGGACAAGCTTTAGGTAGTACTAGTAGCTTGAGGCCGTGGACCCCCGTACAGTCGGCGATAGACCGTGGACCCCCGCGAGTGTCTGTCATGGCGACAGACTGACACCCCAATCGGCGATAGACACCCCGAAAAGCCCGCGATAGACTGACGCTCGGCGATAGACCGTGGACCCCCGCGATTGTCGCGATAGACAGGCCAGCCGGAAATCCCGCGGAAGACACCTGGATCTCGACCGCGATAGACTCGGCGATAGACCCCCCAAAACGCGACAGACCAGCCCCCTGAAGCGCGACAGACACGCAACGACTACCACACGTGGAACCTCCAGACGCCCTCCGATCAAACGACCATCGCCTCCAGTCACGCCAGCCAGTCCAAAGCCCCGACACCAGCTACGCGCAGACCGTCAGCACCGGTATTCTCTGTCAGCTCGTCTCCAGCAATAAGATCCGACGGACAGTGATTCCGCTACGGCAGCAAACTCTCGCGTCCGTCCGCTACATTCCGCAGTTGAGCTCGTCTTCCGTCAGCTCGTCTTCAGCAATAAGATCCGACGGACAGTGATTCCGGCAGCAAACATAGTAAACAAAGAGAAATTAAATCTCTTGGGCTGGAGCGAATGGGACTCGATCTCCCTACCTTGGCACCCCATGGCGTTCATCTACACTCAGATATGTCTATGAAAGTTGGTATCTGGTCAGAGCACCTCTGCTATAAAGACCAGAAAAGAGATTGGCGGCATCAGGATTCGATTTGAGTTTGCTCTCAGTCGAGTTACCATGACTATCTGGATTCACTATTGAAGCTACACATTGTTTGTATCTCGTCGCTAGTGATTGTCGCTGTTTTGAGATGTTAAGTATGCCTACCATGACATTATTTATGACTTGTCAGATAAGGAACATGAATCTCCTATTCCTCTCTTTCCATTGTTTTTCTTGCCTCCTTTGGACTTTGTGGCTATAGCTTGATTTATTTGAGGATGAGCATCATATCCCTTATGATACCCCACAAGATTTTACCCATTATGTAGTTTGCCATTCTAAACTTCCACATGCAATAGTTATGCATATCGAAATTTTCTACTTGTTGACCCAAGTCAGTCATTGAAGACTATCAAAAAACTTTGAGAGTTTCCTCAAGTAGTTATATGGTCCTTTGCTCTTGATTTTGTAAAACTCCTCCTTGATTTACAGCTCTTCTTTTGATTTTCTTCAAGTCTAGCCTTGTTGATGAAGCTTTTGCACCAATTTTGCTCTACTACCAACTATGGAGAATGAGTTCTCCTATGCACAACAAGAATCATGTAGTGAAACCTGGTAGGTCCATCACTTGGACAAATAGCTACACCTTGGATTGATTGCTCCTCTCAAGTCAAAAATCAAATGGATATTTTGCTTTAGTAAATCGAACTAGACAAAAAGAGCTTTTTAAAAATCTATAAATCACTTAATTTGGATAAGTTTTGGTCTAAAAAGTCAACTAACAAAAAGAAACTACCTATCCACGCACATATGCTAAAGAACTAGAATTCACTCTTGGATTCATAACTCATAGAGTAAGAAACTTGTGATAAACATATTTAAAAAAAACAAGGTGCACAAAATAAGCTTTCCAACAAGCTATAAATCACATAATTTGTCTAAGTTTTGGTCAAGAAACACAACTGACCAAAATCGACTACTTGTCCACAAAGGTATGCTAAAGAGCTAGACTTCACTTTTCGAGTGATCACTCGCAAGTTATAGAACCTTTGAAGAAGACATTTGAGATAGGTAAAATAAACATGATAATCTTTCCAAAAAGCTATAAAGCATGTAATTTGGATGCATTTTTCTTAGGAAACTCAAATGACCAAAATAGACTACTTGTCCACATAGGTATGTTGAAGACTTGGACTTCACTCTTGGATAGATAACTCACAACATGAATATGTACAAAGTGACATGCAGGTGGAAATAGACTATGAGAAGACAAAATGACAAAATTCCTTTTATGATCAAATACCACAACTAGGGGCTTTTGCATATTTTCCTCCTTATTCAGAACGTGCTCCCACTCCACTTTTAAGAAGTTTATTCCATCTTTATAAATCATCACTTTCATTTGATTGCCAACTACATGCCACTCACTAGAAGATGGATATTGTATCTTTTATTAATCATGACTTTTTACTAGATATTTCTTTCGTCCTTAGACTTATATTCACTTTTACTTTTACATTTGGTAAATTTATCCAAGCATAGCTCATGTGAAAATGAGCTTGCATAATTATCTTCAACAATCCTCCTCAAGATCATTTGGGAGTTATCTTCATCCATGTCCTACAAATTTATCACATCCTTGAAACCTTTGAGTTTAGAAGCATCCTAGAACTTTGTAAACATGTTTGCAACTTCCTCTTTTGTTCTAATGAACTTTATCTCCACATCTTTGAGCAATATCTTCTCCCTTACATAATGGAAGTGGACCTTTATGTGATTACTCCTTGCATGAAACATGAGATTGCTTGCCTTGCATGAAACATGAGATTGCTTGCCAAGTAAATATTTGACATGTTATCACCATATATAGGAATGGTTCCAACTTCCACTTCAAGATCAGCCAAAAGCTTTTTAATCCACATTACTTCACATGTGGCAAATGCTAATCCTCTGTATTCAGCCTCCATGGATGAAAGTGCAATAGTAGGTTGTTACTTTGAGCTCCATTTGATAGGTTTGCTTCCTATTATGAACACACAACATGAGGTTGATCTCTTATCTTCCTTCATACCTGCCCAATTAGCATCACTAAAGCCCTAAATCTATAATTCTTCACCAAACTTAAAAAAAAACGCATGATTAACCATATCATTTATGTATCTCAACACTCTCCTGGCTGAATTTAAATGTTCACTTGTTGGATCTTGCATAAATTGAGAAAGTATGCTAACAACATAAGATAGATCACATCTTGTAATGTTTGCATAGATTAATGATCCTATGACACTTCTATATGTTGTTACATCTTCCAATAGTTCTCCATCATTTGAAAAAATCTTTGTATATGTGTCCATGGATTGAGTGAGTGGTTTGCATTCACTCATTCCAAATCTGAAAAGAACATGCAACAGGTAATTTCTTTGCTTCAAGCAGATGCCACCTTTCCCATAAATAGCTTCGATTCTTAAAAAATGTTTCAGCTCTCCAAGATCTGAAATTTTAAAGTCTTACCAAGATGTTTTTTTGTATCTTCAATCCTTGTAACATCATTCCCTCTTCTGATGAGATCATCAACATATATGCAAATATTTACCTCTCTATTTTCTTTCTTCTTCATGTACAATGAAGGATCTGCACTACTTGGTTTGTATTCACACTTAGTTAGATACTCGACCAATCTTTCATTCCATGCTCATGGTGCTTGCTTCAAGCCATAAAGTGCCTTCTTCAACATGCATGCAAAGTTTGGATGTTTTTCATCTTGAAATTGGACCGTTTGACTCATGCATGCCTCTTCTTGTAGGTTTCCATTGAGCAAAGCATTAATGTCGAGTTGGTATAATGGTCACCTCCTTGAAGCACTGATTTGTATTAAAGTTCTAATTGTTCCGGGCTGAAAACATCATCATAATCTATGCTTTGGGTTTGTTTAAATCCTTTGGAAACCAATCTAGGTTTATTTCTAGCTAGTAAACCACCAACATTCCTCTTTACTTTAAACACCAATTTGTTTGGAATAATCTTCATACCTTCTTTCTTACTAGTGTTCCTCACCTTAAACCCATGGAATAGATGCTTATATGCCCTTATGTTTTGCTCAGATCACCCAAAATTTGTCAAATGGCATTGGTTGGAGCCACAATTGTACCTCTAATTCACTACCTCGTACACACCCGTACGTATACACTATCACTCTCCCAAGCCCTCTTACTCTCATGCACCCACCTACACACACATATATCTGACCATACTCTCACACACACTCACTCTCTCACACTTCTCCCTTTATCTCTTGCACACTCTTTCTCTTACCCTCACCCACTCATACACACACTTCTCATACACTCTTGCACTCTCTTTTTCCCCCCCTCCTTCACTCACACTCTTAGCTCTTTTTCTATTACCTTTCTCTCTCTCACACTCTTTCCCTCCAATTTTCTTTCCCACACTTCTAACTCCTCTCTACCACTCACTTCCTTCTCTCCCTCCCTTTCAATCTCAGACTCTCTTACACTTACTCACACTCACACATACTCTCTCACCTTCTCTCCTTCACATACACTCTTGCATGTATGCAATCACACCCTCCGTTTACTCTCATACACACACACACACACACACTCTTTCTTATACGTATACATGCTCACACTTACTGCACACTCACGCTTATATCATATATCCACATGCACGTTCTCCCTCTCTTTCTCTTTCATGTGAGTAGAGATGTTGGATACACTCCAAGGATGAGTCTGGTGCTACAAAAAACCCACACTACACCTGCAAAAGTAACTCCAGAGATTCTAAGTAGACACCTTGGGCTTGCTAATGATGCATTAATACCTCCTTAGTACTTTGGAAGATCAATCTCAAACCGATTCATCAAAACAGATGATTTGACACAAAATAGATGCTCAAAAACTTGATATTTTGGGATGGAAAGCACTTTGGAATTTCACTAAGAGCTCATAGCCTACTGAGAATTGATTAGATGTATTTTGCACACATTGAATTGGATATATGAAGAACATTAAGCAACAAATTTGATGGATTTTAATGGACTATACTGAGAAATCAATTTAGGAACATTCGGGTGTCATCTTGACTTTTCAGGAATACTCTACTTGCATACATAGGTCACTTCAAATTTATGTAGCTCATAGAATAATGAACCAAATATGATGAAAATTGAGATAAAGCACATAGACTTGTCATCTATCTATACCAATTTAAATCACTTAAAAAGAATAAGTACACACAGAGAAATCAATGATCAAAGTCGATTGAAAATGAGATATAAACCTGAGACAACAGTTGAGGTAAACTCCAAAAATCATTTGAAAAATCAATCTGTATTGCACATATGGTACAAGAATTGATTAGGCATGAAGCATGGGAAGGAGGAAAATTTATGCTTCAACAATCGCATAATTCTTGGTCAGAAACTCCTCTAAATGTAGCACAAAGATCTACTCTAATCCGCGACTCTCTTCTTGTGTATATATAGATGAATTTGAATTTAAATTTTGGAGGAATTCCACCTAAAATTTCCTCCAAATCAGGGGAATCTCATTTAAGTGATTTCTTCTACTTTTAGATACATGATTGGTACCTAACAAGGTTGTGAGATTCTCTTTGGCTTTTACTTTTGTTGCAATTACTTTTCAAGTGATCACTTTTTACAAGAGATGGTTCTTGTGGCTTCTCACATTGACAGTGTGCATAGCAAGATGATAAATGATCAAGCACTAGGCTGGGATAAAATGCACCAACAGCTCCCCCTCAAGCCTAGCATGCTTGAGTCTTCATTCTTCCTTGATTTCCATCAATCCAATCATGCCTTTTAACCTATTTAGCTTGATACCATCCAATCGCTCACTAAATGTCTGCACAATGAAGATTAGTAGATACATAGGACAATTGAATGTCCTTGCTCAATAATTTCTCTCTTACATAATGATAGTGGACTTCAATATGCTTGGGTCTAGCATGGTAAATAGGATTAGTTACTAAGTGATGTGAACTAGTATTGTCACCAAAGATGTGAGGAGTTGAGGTATGTAACCCGAATTTTGAGTATAAACACTTCAACCACATTGCTTCTTGTGTTGCGTTGGTCAATCCTCTATATTTAGCTTCAGTAGATGATAGAGCAACAGTTGGTTGCTTCTTTGAAGACCATGAGATTAACTTTGAGCCTGCAAAAGACAAATAACCTGATGTACTTTTCCTCTCATCCTTAGATCTAGCCCAATATGAATCTGAGTAGAGTTTGAGATCACTTTCTGAGGAAGGAGTAGAAAAGTCCTTCATTGATGGTGCCCTTCAAGTATTTGAGCAATCTCTTGGTTGCTTCCATGTGTGGCTTCCTTGGCTTATGCATGAATTGACTGAGTATGCTAACACTATAGCATATGTCCACCCTTATAAGGGGTGCATAGTTCAAGATTCCTACCAAGCTGTGATAGCTTGTGATGTCCTCAATGAATTCTCCTTCATAAGCACTTAGCATATGCTGCATCTCCATGGGTGTACCTACACACAATGTTTTCCATTATGAATAATTTTAGAGAGCATGTCAAGTACATACTTCCTTTGAGTGATGTAGATATCAGAATCTATATAGATGAGTTCAAGTTCAAGGCAATATGTGAGAGGTCCAAGATCATTGATCTTGAATTCATCCTTCATTCCGGCCTTTACCTGCTTAATTCCATTGATGTCATTTCCTATAACTATGATATCATCAACATAGACACAGAGATATATAACTTTTGATCCATGTCTTTTGATGAATAAAGATGTATCTGCTTTGCTAGCATTGAAACATTGATCCTGAAAATAAGTTACCAACCTATGATTCCAAGCTCTTGGAGCTTGCTTCAATCCATACAGATCCTTCTTTAATTTGCACACATAATTGGGGTAATGTGCATCTTCATAACTAGGTGGTTGTGCCATATAGACTTCTTTTGAAATCCATCTATTTAGAAATGCATTTTTTTACATCTACAATTCCTACATGCAACAATGCTAACAAGTACTCTAATGGTAGGCATTTTAGCTACAGGTCAGAAGGTCTCTTCATAGTCTATCCCATGGGTTTGAGAAAACCCCCTTAGCTACGAATCTTGTCTTATGTCTATTGATACTACCATCTGGATTCTTCTTAACTTTATAAATCCACCTTGATCCAATGACCTTCATTGATGGTTTGCTAGGAACAAGTTCCCATGTGTCATTATCCATGAGAGATTCCATTTCTTCATCCATTGCTTCTCTCCACTCCTTCTTGCTTTGATCTTCTTCATAAGATGTGGGTTCTTCAAGGTTAAGTTCCTTAGCCATGTAGATTGAGTGCTTTGTGACCATCCTTTCACATGAGGTAAGAGAAAATCAGATATTGATTTTAGAATATAGGACCTGGCTAATGCATCCTTTAAACACCAAGTTATAAGTTACTCTTGCTCTTCAAGTGATGGTTTCCCTTTGCTTCTCATTGTTAGCATGACTTCATCTTCAGATATGTATCCAAAGAGATTTCTTCCTTGAAGGTAGGCCTCCATCCTCAAAGACGAGGCTTGGTAGTTGTTCCTATCCAACTTGTCAATGATAGAGGGAAAACCATCTCCCATGATTTAATTATGCTCTGATACCAATGTGAGCAGAGATGATGGATAAGGCTGGTGCTGCAAAAAACATGCACTACACCTACCAAAATAACTCCAAAGATGCTAAGTAGACACCTCGGGCTTGCTAATGATGCATTAATACCTCCTTAGTACTTTGGAAGATCAATCTCAAACTGATTCATAAAAAAAGACGATTTGACACAAAACAGATGCTCAAAAACTTTCTATTTTGAAATGAAAAGCACTCTGGAATTTCACTCAAAGCTTACAACTTGTTGAGAATTAATCAGAGATATTTTGCACACATTCAATTGAATATATGATGAACCTAAAGCAACAAATTCGATGAATTTTAACGGACTATAGTGAGAGAAATCAATTTAGGAACATTGAGGTGTCATCCCGACTTTTCAGGAATACTCTGCTTGCATACATATGTCACTTCAAATTTATGTAGCTCATAGATTAATCAACCAAATATGATGAAAATTAAGATGAAGAAAATAGACTTACCACTTCACCTATACCAATTTAAATCACTTCAAAAGAATAAATACACACAGAAAAATAAATTATCAAAGTTGACTAAAAATGAGATATGAACCTGAGACAACAGTTGAGGTAAACTCCAAAGATGATTTGAAAAATCAATCTGTATTGCACATATGGTACTAGAATTGATTGGGCATGAATGATGGGAAGGAGAAGCACAATGTATGCTTCAACAATAGCATAATATGTCAAAATCTCCTCTAAATGTAGCAAAAAGATCTGCTCTAATCCGCAACTCTCTTCTTGTGTATATATAGATGAATTTGAATTTAAATTTTGGAGGGATTCCACTTGAAAGTTCCTCCAACTCGGGGGAATCTCATCTAAGTGATTTATTCTACGTTTAGATGCATGATTGGTACCTAACAAGGTCGTGAGATTCTCCTTGGCTTTTACTTTTGATGCAATTACTTTTCAAGTGATCACTTTTTACAAGAGATGGTTCTTGTGGCTTCTCACATTGAGAGTGTGCATAGGAAGATGATAATTGATCAAGCACTAGGCTTGGATAAAATCCACCAACATTTTGCTCTCGTGTGTCCTCTTCTTGTCACTTCCCTTCTCTCTTCCCTTTTTCCATTTTCGTTCTATTTCATACCTCCACTCATCGTCTCCACTTCTAACTTCAATTTCTTTCACTCACTCTCGCACTCTCCCTGTTTCTCGTATTTGATTTCATTAATGTGTTCCTCTTTTCCTTTATCAAACAAGACTTAAAGTATATGTGCCCGCACCTAAAGCAAGAAACAAGATGGGAAACCCTTAACTTGATTAACAAGATTCGAGTGGGGCCACAGTTAGTAATAAGTGTATCAGACAAGAGCTCTAGGTGATTTGGAATTGGGGCATTATCTATTGTTATGCACTGTATTCGACAGATATCCCATTGACTAATAACCAATAAAACCACTAAGATCTCGATAATTCCCGCATCCTTCAAAGGTTCAACAACGAGACAATTCTGATGGTTTTTTTTTTAATAAAAGAAAGTTCGGCCTTAGCCTATTCTCCCAGACTTTAATTAAAATAAAGAAGAAAAATTACAAGTGAATGGGACTAGTGCCCATGGGACCCCCCAAATCCCACAATGCAGGGGAGGAGTAAGGCAAGCTAGAGGGTATTACAGGTGAGGCGGATAAATCTAGCATCACCCTCATGTCGGACCCATTTGGGTTTCAACTTTCATCCGACTAATAAAACGATTTCCACAAACCTCATCATAAATGCTAAATCGCGAGCTTCTTTGTAAACCGCACATAAAAAGGAAAAAAACAAACAGGAGGTGCATGCAATTAATACATAAACTCACTGAGATGAAACAAATTGAGAGAATGAATCACCCAATTTTCGTCCTATTCTAAATAGCTTTCTATAGCTTCAGCAATTTGTTTTTGTTACACTAACTAAGTGTTAGACAAACAGTAGATCAATGAAAAGATTTCATGACTAATGGCTCTCTTCTCACTCAGTCAAAAACCTTGGTTCTTCTACATAATTCAATATATGCATCTACAAAGTCTCGAGCACTTCTCATATTACAATGGTCAGTGACGTCTTAATCATACCATGAACAGTTCATTGTGATAAACTTCTCGTAGAGTTTTGCACAAAAAATCAGTGCCCCTAAACCAGCTTTCCAGGTGCTGCACAAATACCTTCAAGGTCAGTTCCAATTTTTATCTTCGAGCTGTAGTCAAGCTTCCTGGTATGGTTTGCTCTGAGTTTCTCTCAGTATGAAATTGTCCCCAAGTTCCCCCAGCTCCGAGATAAAATATCTATGATCCAACAATTCCTGGTTCGCCCCTTGCCTCCGTTATCTGCACAGCCACAAAAGACAAGGAAATAACATCAATAATTATAGTTAACATACCCCCCCCCCTTTTGCTTGCGAAGTCATCCTCAATGAGCGTTTCCATAACCCGGACCATCTCGCTTCTTACCCACCACTTCATCCAAACGGTTAGCTCATTTAAAGTATAATAATCCAATCATTCCAAATCATGCCATCATGGCAAATTGCACACACACATATTCCAAATTTACATGATCCTCTTGCACGGAAATTCTTTTATAACACTAAATGCATCCTACCATCTGCATCATCACTTGTACCCATGCATACACATACTCTCCTCCATGTCACCATGGCTCAAATGCACCCATACCTTCTCGCACCTGCTCATGCACGATCTCACTTCCATGAGGACACATAAAACATCATAACCAAGCATCTAGACCATTCTAGCATGAGAAATCACACAAAACATATTCTATGCTCTCTGCTTGTACATAGACCTCATGCATGAAAAGTCCTTACCAACATCCAACTCATCTTACCGTCAACACTTGTGTCCATGCACGTGCATACTCCCTACATCATAATAGGGATCATATGCTCGCATACCTGGCCATACCTGCTTACACAACATTCTTTCCCATATCATGTTTTCCTGCCATAAAACCTCAACAAGACCATGTCACCTACACATTTTCCCCAATCCAAGTCATGATTGCCTTAAACAAAAACAAAAACCCAAAAACATGAATAATGCAACCCTAAGTCTAACTCGTCACTCCCCCAAAACACAATCAAACCTAGTGCATTGGGGAGTATATCCATCATGCGATCCTGCACCAACCTTCGAGGACCATCCCAAAAGACTTCCATAATTCAATCATGAATCTGCCTCTCCAAGACCGTCCTGCCAACCTGCAGACAACCACACACACCACATTCATCAAAAACACGTCCATACTGGGAATACCTTGATGAAGCCCTCTATGATCACCTGCAAACTCATCCAAAAGGTCAATCCAAAAAATATACAAAAGGGAATCAACAAAAAACGTCCGAGAACTCCTATACTTGCCATGTACATATAAGCAAAAATGAAACCATCTAAAACGTAGCATGAGAATTCCAAGTTCTCTTACCATCTAGAGCTGAACAGATCTCAAGGATGAAGGATCGTACCACAGCCATGGGTTTCCAAATTTGTCCTTTCAAAGCATCCTTTGTATCTCCCCTGCGCACAAGTTATAAGAGATCAAACCCGGTGCTACTCCCAGCCCTATATGAGAAGTGTTATCTTTCTGATGAGAAAAAAATGAGAAGGAAATCCCTGTCCTCGATCTAATCTCTGAGGCCTCTTTTTTCCTCCTTTTTCTCGATTCCGCTTTTTCTAGCACCTTCTTCTGATAATCCCACTTCACTTGCCTTTCCGGGACAGATCTCCGACATAGTTTCTTTCTTTTTCCATCTCTGAAAAACATCCCTCTTTTTTATATCCATTCGTAGTGATTCATATGAATAAATAATAGTCGTTCTAGGCACACACATTAATAAGCTCATGCACATACATGCATACATTCAATTACACAAACATACATACATATATAAAACACACATTAGGCTCATAGTGCACTTAAGCATTTCATACATACATGTATATATAAACTCACATACGATAACATTTAACATGCACACATTCTAATAACATATAGAAGTACACATGCACATGTTTAGTTACTAATGTTTAAATGTTTATGTAGGTACACATGCTATGCTTATGGAGAAGCATCAAATAGCTTTTACATGTTTTATGTGCAGGTTCATACAATCCATAACTGTTATCAACATTTGACGGATGAGTTGATAAAGGATAGAAGTCACCCTATTACAATCATGTCGATATGGCTTCATTCAAGTTTGAAGTTGCTTGATAATTCTACCTATAAATGTAGCGTATTCACTCCTTCCCATTTGACTTTGCACATACCTTTAGGTATGTTTTGAATTGATGCTCTTGATCTAATTTCTACGTTTCATCTTCAAATCGTGATGACAACGGTCCTGACTACCCGACCAAGATGACTCCATCCACCTACTAACCCGTCATAGCATGCTAGCGCACATATAGACATGATTTTGTTTTTGTTTTTTGTTATTTGTTGTTTTCTTTTCTCTTGTTTCATTTCCCATGTCCTGAGAGCTAGGAAGAGGCAGAAAGGAGCATCTGCCCTACCCATCTTGCACATTATGCATACAAAAAATACACAAAAAAATACAAAAACATATACGTGGAGCTGATAGATCGATCATCCCATCACTTTACTTACTCGGGCATAACGATTATATAGCCTAACTAACTAATCGCAAAAGGGCCTTATCAAATAAGATTTCCCTATGCTACTTCTAAATCCGTTCCTCAGATGCGATGTAGCATGAAAAACCTCAAAAATTCCTACTTGATCTCGTCCATCGTAGGTGATCAATATTCTCCAAGAGGTGATTCAGGCTCCGCCTTAGGAGCTTCATCATCTCTACCTATCATCAAAAGATCCACCCAAGCCCAAGTAATGTCATTCTCCTCACTGGGCATTTCCCTTGAGTTGTTAAAATAATAATACCTCTCTTCTGCCCATCCTACACACTCGAACAAGTATCACCCAAACAAAAACCTCGGAAAGGCAATACCTAGACCTTGGTTTAGAAAACATACCAGCCAATAAGCTTCCTCCATGTCGTATTCGGACTCAAAGTTCTTGGCATGAACATCAATGCTAACAAATGTCTTATCCGAAAAATATATCACCAAGTCATACAAATATATCTGAGCTCTAAGGTCCTCCATCTATCACCTAGCTTCTAATATCCCCTTGCATATCACAAAAAATCTTTAGTTGTTCAAATTTCTTGAGCTAGAAGGGAATAATATTGATAACCGCAAAGAGCATAACCAACACACACACACACACACACACACACACATATATATATATATATATATATATATATATATATATATATATATATATATATATATATATATATATATATATATATATATATGTGTGTGTGTGTGTGTGTGTGTATGTATCTCTATTTATGTATGTATATATATATATATATATATATATATATATATATATATATATATATATATATATATATATATATATATATATATATATATATATATATATATATATATGTGTATATATATATATATATATGTGTGTGTGTGTGTGTGTGTGTGTGTATGTATGTATGTATCTCTATGTACACATGTTTAAGTCATTCCTCTTGGATCCTATCCCGTCTCTCTTGCCCTGATGCTAGTTGAAGTACGGTTTGACACGGAGTGAGTTGACCTTCATTGGGTCACATTCTCCACCTCCATCTTGTATTTGCAAAGAACCATTGGAGTTGACTTCCATCACCTTAAATGGCCTTACTCATGTTGTTTGCAATTTTCCAGGGAACTTGTAGTATTTGCTATTGTAGACTAGCACCACATCACCTTCTTGAATTGCATAGATCCTCAGCTTCTTATCGTGCCTGTCCTTTCATCGTCTCTGAATAGCCTCTAGGCTCTACTGTGCAATGAGTCTCTTCTCCTCTAACTTGACGAGTTGGATGTATCTTTCCTTCAACGACTCTTCTTCTCCCAACCTGGTCTCGATGGCCACCCTCAATGTTGGGACTTCCTTTTCAATGGGAATGATGGCTTCCTTGACATACACTAGTGAAAACGGAGTGCTCTTAGTCATCACTCAATAGGATGTTTGATACGCCCACAAGGCCTCTAAAAGCCATTCATCCCAGTCTCGCTGTGAGTGGTCAGCATCTTTGTTAGGATTTGTTCAAGAATCTTATTGGTAACCTCCACTTGACTATTCGACCTCGGGTAATATGGAGTGCGATTAGTTCATTGAAAAAATGCGAACCTCTATCGCTCACTATCTCCAACGGGCATCCAAACCACGTGATAATTTGTTCCTACAAAAACTTGGCTACATCGGTGGCTCGATCTATCTTAAAAGCTTTTGCTTCCACCCAGTTGGTAACATAATCCGTGCAGACCAAGATATACCTATTGGACCTATGTTTGAAGGGAGGATCAATGGGTTCGATGAAGTCAATCCCCCATTTCTCAAAGGGCTTCAGAGCCAGAACTGGTGTAAGAGGGGCTGCATGTGCTAGTGTTAGTTTACCTATTCTTTGACACTTGTCGCATTTCTTACAATAAGTGTGACAATCCTAAAACAATGTTGGCCACCAATATCCTACCAACAACACATTTTTGGCCATCAAATCACCTATGAAATGCCCACCGCAAGGTTCTTCATGCAATGCCCTTAAAACTGTGGTTGCCTCTTCCTCCTCTAGACACCTTCGATAGATGACTTCATGGACAAAGTATCGATAGAGCTGTCCACCAATTATACTATGGTGTTTTTCCAATGCTAACAATTTCTGCTTATCTCTCTTGCTTGCTTTGGATGGGTACTTGGTTGTGCAAAAGAAGTTTACTAAGTCAGCGTACCATGGTACTTTGGCATCGACTTGAAACAGATGACCATCAGGAGCATCATCGGGCACACCAGAGATTAATTCTTCATTAATAATTTGAGACAAGTGATCTACGAGCATGTGTACTTTCCCTGGTTTGGTTACCACCATAAATTGAAATTCTTGCAAAAGTAACATCCATCTCATTAGTCATCCTGATAACTCAAGTTTGTTGATGATATACTTTAGGGCTTCATGGTCCACATAAAATGTGAAGTGTCTGCCCATCAAATAGTGATGATACTTGTTTACTACAAAGATCATTGATAGGCACTCCTTTTTTGTAGTCGTATAGTTCCTCTCAACACTCTTCAGGTTTTGACTTGCATAATAAATTGGATGGCCCAATTTCTTTTCGTCAACTTGACAAAGCACTGCCTTGATCGCGATATGGGAAGCATCCGTATGGACATGAAACTCTTTCATCCAATCAAGTGCTGCCAAAATTGGCGCATTTATCAACTTCTCTTTAATAGAGTCAAATGTAGTTTGAAACTCTCTGGTCCATTGATAGTGCTGATCTTTCCTCATAAGATTTGTCGATGGCACGGCTATCAAGGCAAAGCTCAATATAAACTGCCGGTAATAGTTGGCATGTCCTAAGAATCCCCTGAGTTGCCGCACGTTTTGAGGGGGTGGGAATCGTCCAATTTTTTCCACCTTACCCTCATCAATGGAGATTCCTTTTTTAGAAATCACATGTCCCAAGAGCAATCCCTTTCTTACCTTAAATTTACATTTTTGGAGATTCAACACAATGCCCTTTTCAATGCTTCTTTTTAGAATATCTTTGATTCTTTCCATCATATTCTCAAAGTCTCCTTGGATGGCAAAGTCATCGAGGAATATCTCCATCCAATCCTGCAAATAATCTTGATATGTTGTGATCATTGCCCTCTGAAACGTAGCTGGTGCCTTGGATAGCCCAAATGGCATGACACAGTATGCATATGTACCCCATTCTATGTTAAAAGTAGTTTTTGGCTGATCCTCTTCATAAATTTGAACCTCATTGTATCCACTTAAGACTTCTAAACAAGAGTACAACTTATGACCAACTACTGTGTCCAAGGTTTGCTTAGTAAACGGCAAGGAAAAGCGGTCCTTCTTCATTCGTTCAACTTTCGGTGGTCTATGCAGATGCAAATTTTATTGTTCTTTTTCGGGACAACCACAATTGGTGATACTCATTCGTTGAATGCAATGGGGTATATGAATCCCGCTTCCAATAACTTGGTCAATTCCGTTTTGATCAATTTTGAGTAGACTGGGTTTGTCCACCTAAGTCTTTGACATACTGGTCTAGCCCCTTCTTCCAAATCTATATAATGCTTACAAATTTGGGGATAGATTGCTCTCAGATCACTGTATGACCATGCAAATGCCTTGCTAAAATTCTTTAGTATCGATTTGATGCTTTCTCGTACATCATCTCGTAACTCTCATCCAATGCTCAAGAACTTTTCTCTTAACGATCTTACCTCCATTGGTGAAACTAGTTTGGGTTTTAACTCTTCTTCTGAACTCCCTTTTTCCAAGGACTTGGCAGCTTTGTTTTCTCGTGAGTCTATACTCATCATGTAACAGTCAAGTTGACTTGTGCGAGTCAACCATCCTAGCAATTCCTGGTCTAAATTGTCCTTGTAAGCTAATGGGTTCTTATATTTGCCCATTTTTGTGTTTTGGAATTTGAATAATTGCAAATTGAACCCATCCTAAAGCAGATCCTTGTAGGGCTCAACATTTAGGGAAAACCTTGCTCATGTCGTTTCCTGCCTTAATTTCTCTTTTGCTCAGGCAAGGAAGAGAAAAAAAAAACTTCTTCAAGGCTCTCCTGCATACATCTCCATGCTCAAGATGGAACCCCACCAACCGTAAGTGTCTTGCCCCGAATACTGAACAACCCAGCAAGAAAACCCCACTCTGCTCTCTATCGATACCTCCTAACCTGCACGTAGAGGAAGAAACAACCTCCAAAAAAATCCCTTTTTTTCTGCATCAGTAATTGTTGCCTCTTTCCCTCGTGTGCATTCACGGCCCCAATTCCTCTCTCTCTGACACTCCTAAAGGAGGGCAGGCAGACCACCACCCACCCCCCCCCCAACTACATTCAATCTTTTTTAGAATGGAATAATGCCTACAAGATGCATCTTCCCTAGTGTTTTCTAGACTGAAGGGATGTCATCATCTAATCATATATTACGCCAATAAGACTGCTAGATACAAACTCGTATCTATTTGCACCATCCTTGATAACAATACCATGCACAAGGTTCAAGATCAAGATGATTTATTGGCTCATCAAGAAGCAAAATATTCCAAATGTTGTTTGAAATCCATAATATAGCCTCCCCTTCTTGAAACGTTTTATTTTTCACAAACCCATATCTCATTGACCACTTGGTTAATGAGCATGAAGTCATGGCTTACAAGCACAAGGCTCCAATCCCATTCACTCAAAGCATTGGCCAGTGCATGTGTTGTTTCAATATCATGATAATTTGTAGGCTCATCCAGCAAGAGCAAATGAGGCCATCGCCAAGCTAGCCAAGCAAAGATGACCCTGCTTTGGTGTCCATGAGACAAGTTTCTCATGGGCATCATTTGAGCTTTTCTAGTAAGCCCAAACCTTCCAATTGCTGCTCGCATTTCCTCATCCTCCAGACCAGAATATTCAGACATCATATACTACAGAGCTGTCATGTCAAGATTTAGCTTGTTTTCCAGATGCTGGTGAACTGCGTAATCCAAAGATGATTGTGTCACTGTTTCCACATAAAACACATTTTTCCTCTTCAAAGTACCTGCAATCAAGCATCTATTCCACACAACGAAGAAATGTTAGTGCAACAAAATATCAATAATTATAGTTAACATACCCCCCTCCTTTTGCTTGTGAAGTCATCCTCGACGAGCGTTTCCATAACCCGGGCCATCTCGCTTCTTACCTACCACTTCATCCAAACGGTTAGCTCATTTAAAGTATAATAAGCCAATCATTCCAAATAATGCCATCATGGCAAATTGCACACACACGCATTCCAAACTCTTTATTCATACATGATCCTCTTGCACGAAAATTCTTTTCTAACACTAAATGCATCCTACCATCTGCATCATCACTTGTACCCATACATACACATACTCTCCTCCATGTCACCATGGCTCAAATGCACCCATACCTTCTCGCACGTGCTCATGCACCATCTCACTTCCATGAGGACACATAAAACATCATAATTGAGCATCTAGACCATTCCAGCACGAGAAATCACACAAAACATATTCTATGCTCTCTACTTGTACATAGACCTCATGCATGAAAAGTCCTTACCAACATTCAACTCATCTTACCGTCAACACCATCACTTGTATCCATGCACGTGCATAGTCCCTACATCATACTAGGGATCAGATGCTTGCATACCTGGTCATACTTGCTTACACAACATTCTTTCCCATCTCATGTTTTCCTACCATAAAACCTCAACAAGACCATGTCACCTACACATTTTCCCCAATCCAAGTCATGATTGTCTTAAAGAAAAACAAAAACCCAAAGACATGAATAATGCAACCCTAATTCTAACTCGTCACTCCCCCAAAACACGATCAAACCCAATGCATTGGGGAGGATATCCATCATGCGATCATGCACCAACCTTCGAGGACCATCCCAAAAGACTTCCATAATTCAATCATGAATCTGCCTCTCCAAGACCAGTGTTGCAGAGCAAAGAGGCACGAAAGGGGAGCCCTAAAATTTTCAAATTAATGGGCATGTTTTCTTCTTCTTCAAAGTCTTAGGAAATTCCCTCAAGCCATGTAAATGCACTAGAGGAGTCCTCTAGATGCATAATCCCAAATCCTTGTAATACATTCCCTGTAAATTAGTAGGAAATTCACCTTTTAGTTAATAAAGTGCCGGTCTCTTGTGTGAAAGGACCATTTTTAGGGCACATGTATACAAGTCACTTTGTGACTCTTTGTAGAGACAATTTGCCATTGTGAAGAAGAAGAGCTTGAGAATTTTGAATTAGCTTCTTTCCTGCAGATTTCTACCTTCATATTTATCTTCTATGTGTGTGTAATGCTTGGAATGTGTGTGTAGGACTATTGTCTACCCCTCCCCACTATTTTTGAGCTACTATAGTGTGTGTGTGAGCTATTACGAGTTGTAGAGTGAGTGTGTGTGCTTCCTATCATTCACTATATTGGTCATAACTTGACGTACAATTGTCAAAATTGAGTGAATGATGTCCAACAGATGCGTCTCATTGAGAGCTTCGAAATGAACCCACTATTGGCCATATTTGGAGTTCGGAGCTAGGAGAAATCCTCGATTTAGTGAAAACTATTGTAAGTGGTATCGCGACAGACACTTTCTGTAGTTAAGTGAATTGGAGAGGTAGGTTAGTCTTTTCTTATGCATGTGAGCAAGCACTTCATTTCCCATCACGTGAGCACAAGTCCTCATATGCTTGGTTAGGTCGGTTCATCGGATTGACAAATAATCGTGTGTCAATTCCCCACTATATGCACTTGTGTGGCAAATGAGATTTAGTCTCTTTGGTACAAGTCCCTAAGACTTCTTGACTTAGGTACACACGTTTTTGGCGCCGTTGCCGGGGAACACACTCAACCAAGGTGCCTTCGTGATGGTTATAGTTTGAGAGTGATGAAATCGTACTTGTAGAAGTGAACTCGTTAAGTGGCAAGTACTCAACCACTTCAGCACTTGTTACTTCACATCCCGGAGGTGTGTGTAATGAGTTTTTAGGTTTAGGGTTAGTAGAAGTGGAGAGAAGGAAGAGTTAGGGTTAAGTTAGGAAAAGAAGTGGAGTAGGAGTAAGCCAAGATCACCAAGAAAAATTCCAAAAAAAAAATTTCCAAATTAGTGTAGTTAAGTTTCAGTCTCCAAAAAAGTATGAAAACCAAAAAATTTTAGCTCATTTCTCATTTTCTCAAGAAGTGGTATCGTCTCCAGGCAGCAATCGGTATCGTCGGTGTAGTATCATGCTCTTCAGGCCTTCCAAGCTAGCTAGGGAGCTCAAAGCACAAGCAGGACATCACAGAGGTAAGCTCCCATAAGATTCCAATAACAAAAACACAATAGAAGTGCTCACTGTAACATAATCCTGGTAGGAGATGGTTGAACCACACCCTAAGAGAGAGGATTAGGAAGTAATCCTCAACCATGGCTTTTGGGGCAAGTGGTTAGCCCATCACATTCCTAACCAAGAGGTTGTGAGTTCAATTCCTTACATTGGTATCAGAGCCTAGGAAGTAGACTTGGGCAAGGTGGAATGATCCAATGGCCTCTAAAAAAGGCGCTTGGGCATCCTCCATGTGAAAGGGTAGGAATTGTGGAAGGCGCGCGCGTCGGTTTCAAGGATGGACCTTACAATGATTGGGGTGTATCTCTCAATCCGTATGTCGGATTGAGGCATGTAATATACCGTTGGAAAGCTCTCGGAACGAACTTTCCAATGAGCTAACTTGGAAGTGTGAATTCCTTGGGAATCCTTGGGTGGCACTTGATTGAGTGTTCAAGATACCAAGCATGGGTGAGAACAAGGTTCAAGACTGAGGTTGAGAACAAGGGCTCGAGACACCGAGGTTGCGAACAAGAAGGTTCAAGACACCAAGGTTGAGAGCAAAGGTTCAAGAGACCAAGGTTGCGAACAAGGTTCAAGAAACTATGCGAGGTTGAGGGACATCAATTCAAGGGCACCTAGGGGTTCAAGGGACTGATCACCGAGGCTAGAGGGATACAAGAGCAGATCATTGAGGACAATGATCGACCAAGGGGGGAAGAATGTAACATAATCCTGGTAGGAGATGGTTGAACCACACCCTAAGAGAGAGGATTAGGAAGTAATCCTCAACCATGGCTTTTGGGGCAAGTGGTTAGCCCATCACATTCCTAACCAAGAGGTTGTGAGTTCAATTCCTTACACTCACGCACATGATTAAACACATATCTTGTATCGCGGGGCGGGACAGAGTGCTTTTTGGACTTCTTTGAGTGAGACAGTAGGCTAGGAGTGAAGAGGGGTGAGAGAAGAGCAAGGGAGGAGAAAATGTTTTGAATTTGGAGGTATTTTGGCTTGAGTATCACGATCGGTTGAGTTTTTGGTATCGCGATACCAAAAATTCCCTTGTATCGCGATACTCGCTGAAGTATCATATCGTCGGTTACCAGCCTTGGTATCACGATACCACTTGTGGTATCGTATTGCCTGGTTGGTATCGCGATCGCACTTTACCAAAGTGGTATTGTATCGCGGACCACTTTTGGTATCGTATCGTCTCTCTTCCCAATATCGTATCGCGATATCATTTTAGTATCCTATCGTGCAAGTTGGTGGTATCGTATCGCCACTTGCAGTGGTATCGTATCACGTGAGAAGCCCAGTATCGTATTGTGCTCAGTAGCAGTATCGTATCGTGCAAGTTGGTGGTATCGTGCTCAGTAGCAGTATCCTATTGTGCAAAAATTAGGTGTCATATCGTGCCAAATTTCAGTATCGTATCTCCAAAATTTCGGTATCGTATCGCCCAGTGCATAAGTATCGTATCATCGGGGTTTTCTGGTATCGTATCACGGACTCCATAGGTATCGTATCGCGACTGGATTTGGTATCGTATCGCCCAAGCATCCAGTATCGTATCGCGCCCAACAACGGTATCGTATCTTCTGTTGCCATAATATCGTATCGCCTAGAGAAGTGGTATCGTATCGTCTGACGAGCAGTATCGCCTGGTGCAGTATCGCCAAAAGTGGTATCGCCTAGAACTTTTGAAGCATTTTCAGAGACAAATTTGAGGCATTTGAGGAGCCACTTAGGGAGAGTTTCAGAGACCTAGAGAGCCCCAGGAGGGTGAATGAACTTGAGGTCAGGAAGGGTGCTAAGTAGCTGGAGAAGTGTCATATCTTCCGTTGGAAGTGCCGCTCAGGTCAGTCACCGCTCTGTCTATTCCAACGCCTCTAGTGACTCAGAGGAGGAGATACCCATGGCTTCAGAAGTCATGCAGGGTCCCACCCCCGAAAGAAACTTCATGACCACTGTAGAAGGAGAATATCGCACTTCTTTATAGTATGTTTCTACTAATGCCCAGGAGATCCCCATCTATCTGGATGGTTTAAACAGATCTGTGGCTAGGTTGGTGACTTCCATGGATGCAACAATTGTGCCCAGACCGGTTGTTAAATACCAAGGAGGAGCATACATGGACAAGATGGGTCACATCTACATAGTGACTGAATACCCAGATTTGATCAATGAGAGGGGAGAGTTAGTGGGACAAGAAAACTGAGGGAGATCAAATCCTAAGGAGTTAGTGACTACCCCTAGAGGCAAATCCCAAGTGACGCGAGTCTTGAGAGGGGACTTGATACCTCAAGAGGACTACTTACTGGAAGTCTATTTGATCCATGGATCAGACTTGTTACTTCAAACCAACTCACCTGCCCGAGGAAGAGAAGAAAGTACGATGACGTTTTATGAGCTAAAGGATCCGGAGGACGAGTCTAGAGTGACATACCTAGACCAGAACCAGAGAAGGTATTGGTTGGTAGATGCCATAGACAGGACTCAACTGAAATACATGGGATTGCCTGTATTCCCTCAAAGAGAGCAGGCAACCACCTCTCAGAACCCCTTTGGAACTCAACAAGAGGCAGAGCACACAATGTCGGGACAAACAAGCCAATGGAGCGTTCCAAACCAAACTCATGTACAATTTGCTACTCCTGGAGTGCAACCACACAATTAGACCCACCCAAGAGTAGGAAATCAATACCGACCACTAGTAGGGCCACGACCACCAATAGGAGTGCAGCCCGGAATGCCTCCAATTAGACCAGCCATCCCCGCCTTCCCTGTAATGCCCAGACAACCACAACCAATGCAAAGATTGAGACCAATCCAAGTGGCCAAATGCGTGAGTAATCATTATGATGGATTGGGAGAACCTTATGATCATATTGCTAAATTTAAACAGTTTTTAAGAGCGGAACAAGTAGACGACTTCTTCGTGCAATATGAGTCTTTCGGACTCACCCTCATAGGAACGGCTCTGACTTGGTTCCAGCCATTAGACCCCAACCAATTTGGAAATATGGAGCAATTCTTTCAAGAATTCATTGAGGAATTCACTAAGAGAGGGATTAAACACAACTTTGCATCGTTAATCCATAGCTTTAAACAGAACCCTAGTGAAACTGTGAAAACATCCGCCCGAAGATTCAATCAGTATGTTGATATATGTCCAGCAGCAGAGAGACCCACTCAGCAAAAAATGATTTCATTATTCTTGGATGGATTAACAAACAGAACCTTAAGGATTCTAGTATACGTAAAGAGGCTACAGACATTGAGCGAATACCTACAGGAATGTATTGACTTAGAGGACAACCTAGCGGATGATCTAAAGAGTACGCCCAGCCCCACTAAATCAAAAGACTCTCGAAGTACAATTACGTCCAACTCCAGTAATGTGGAGGAATTGGCGGAGCTGGTAGCAAAGAAATTGGGAGTCCAAGGACAGAGAAATTACCAACAGCCAGCCCTAGGAGTGCCTATGTTACGAAGATGTAGTCTATGTGGAGGAGATCACCCCACACACCTGTGTGTACGAGGAGGAACTGGTGTACCTCAGACATATCCTTACAATAGACAGCCCCATCAAGGAGCTGCCTTGTATTGCCACATAGAACAAAAATACACCAATCACACCACGGAAAACTGCCCATTCAATAGGCAGGCACGGCCCTTACAACCACCTCAATATCAACCATATGGATATCCACCTAGAGAGCCAGGTAGAGATATGCCCAGATACAATTCCTACCCAACATCAGCAAGAGCTCCCAGGCCATATGAACCAGCACAATTTGGAAACCCTCAACCGGTGTTAGGACCACAACCTCCACTTCCTCAACATGTGGTACCGGTTACGTACACTCAACCAGAGGAAAACCTAGAAAGAGCCATTGTACCAGCATCACCTATAACGAGTGTGGAGTCTACAAACTCAGGTTACGAGCAATCTCAGGGAGAGTACTACCCCTATGACACTAACATGTCTGAGTATGAACAAACCTATGATCCACACTACTATAGATACGAAGGATACGAATATGCCTATGGGCCAGAAGTGGAAACATTAATGTACACTGCACCTAAAGCGTAGCCACCTGTGAGACCACCCATTAGACCGCCTGTGCCGAGAGGACCATGTTATAGATGCAGAGGAGACCATTTTATTAGAGAATGTACTCGGCCTTACAATCCACCACCTCCTAGGACTTGGGAAGGATATGGCTATGATTGTGGAAAGGAACATCTCTTTTGTGATTGTCCAAAAAATCCCAACAAGGCTCAAGACACTACACCTCTTAATGTAATTGAAGTGATAGAAGCACCTGGAGGTGATAAGGAATACACCGTGCCCTTAAAGGCCATTACACGAGCTCAAACGAAGGAACAAAAAGAAAAACAACCAGATCGGGAACAAGAAACAATAGAACAGTAAACCCCAAAAGCCAAATAGTAGAAGATTCAGAGGAACCACATAAGAATACCCAAAACATGAAAGCACAAAAATGGAAGGAAAGAAGAGAGAAGATCAAAGAGAAATGGATGAAAAACAAAAGTCAAGACAATAAGAAACAAACAAGAAGCAGTAAGGAGCATAAAGAAACAGAGAGTCAGGAAGCAGTTCCCATTCCACCGCTTATCCAAGAAGCAGAGAAACCAGGATCAATTCTAGCTGACCCAAACCCGGAGGATTTGGACATGTGGTTGAAAGCTTACCAGGCTAGAATTAAGACTGGACCAACTGTGGAACAACACGAAAAGCTTTACCCACTAGGAGAGTTAAAAAAAGAGAGGCTTGTTATATGCAAGAAACTTATGAGGTAGCACAAGCAACCCTAGAAAAGACTATACCAGCCCTTCCAGAGACAAGGATAGCAGAGGAGCAATACAAGGAGTGTGTTAAAGCCAAGGATAAAGAACCTAAAAAGAAGGATGATAGATGTGAGCGAGTGAAAATCCAGGACGAACCTATGTGAACAATACCTGATTTAGAGGCTGATTGGCCAAAAGAATTATGGAATAGAATCCGAGAAGAACAATGGAAGAGGAATGGAGCGACTAAGCCTCCCTTCGAGGAATTAGATATGGAAGTTTATCAACCAAATCCCAACATGGAAGAAGTATATGAGGAAGTATCAAGACTAGACCGAAATAGAGAAGAAGCTCAGAGCATTTCAACTCTACCAAATTACATGGGAGAATACGAAGAGGAATCTACGATAATCCGAGCACCCACTGTACAGGGAAAAAGAAAAGGAAATTCATATCAAAAGTCACACAATCTAACAGAACTTAAAAAGACAAAAGTACAATGCAGACTGACTGTGGAAGGACTACTCTATGTTAAACTGCAATTATGGCAGCAATTAGCAGGTCAACTGGAATTAGGGCAAGAAAAAGATGAAAAGGAAAACAAGGGGAAAGAAAACCCTTCTAAGATACAAATCCCAGTAGATAAGGTGGGAGAATTTAGTGAAGGAGACGAAGGTAATACATGTCTACCTATCACTTACAATGGGTACATGACCAAGGCTATAATAGACATAGGGGCAGGAGTAGGAATTGCCACCAAGGAGATTTGGGAGAAATGGGGTAAACCTGCCTTACGACCCACACACATGAAGCTCCAGTTAGCAGACGGTCATGTAGAGAAACCCTTAGGAATAATAGAAAAGATCAAATTAACCACCTGTGGAGTTGAATTTGAGCACACACTAGCCATCTGTAAATTTGAGAAGGCTAACAATTACGAAATGATATTAGAATGAACTTTCATGAGACAAATACGGATAGTGCAAGACTGGGGACGAGATTCATAATATCTGCAACATCAAGGAAATACCACAAAGATAAACTTGCATATGTTTGCATATCGAGATGTCCCTCTACTACAATGGAATCCTATACACAAGGAGGAAGATGATCTATCTATTCATAGCATTGGATCAAGTGATCAATCATGGATGCATGAGGATGCCCAACTATGGATGTGTAAAGAAGCCAAGAAAGAGGATAATAAAAGGGAGATATGGCCAATAGAACATCCCAACTACCGACCTATAGAGGACCCAATGTATATGCCTCAAATCTTTCCTGACGAAACATTTGAACCGCATGGATGGATGGAAATCTTAGCTACCTTGGATGTATGTGTGAATGAAGAAGTTTTGACGATGAATGAATGTGTGGATGAAGAAGGCTATGACATTAATTTGTACATGGTTGTCCTTCAAGAAGTAGAAGCAGGGGAAATATTGGAGAAAGAATGGAAAGAAGAATACGAGAGCATAGAGATGCAACCGGAGTTTGACTCTAAAGAATGTTACCTAGAAGCTATTCATACCGAAGACAAGTATGGAATGACCCAAGTGTTAACAATAGAAGCAACCCCCACAGTATAGAAGCAAGAGGAAAGTGCGAGTAAAATCGAACCAAATCCTGATCTTTTTGAGGTTCCGGAGCATTTTAAAAGGTACGAAGTAGAGGAGAGAAAAATAGCCATCCAAATGCCTAAGAGAGAGGCTAGAGAAGGAGAAGCATGCGATAACAAAGAACAAACAAAAAAAATCATAGTAACGGTGGAAGATGGGGAAGAAAGATATACATACATAGGTAAAGATGTGCCAACTGAGGAGGAAGAAGAATTAATACAATTGATCTGATAATATCGAGATGTATTCGCATGAACATATAAGGATCTCAAGGGTGTGGAACCCTCGATTTGCTCTCATAGAATACCAATGACGGCGGAGGCAAAACCATTGAAACAACGCCCTTATACATACAATGAGGTCTATGCCGGTAAAATAAAAGAAGAAATAGACAAACTACTAGCAATAGGATTCATTTATGAAATAGAACATACTAAGTGGGTATCACCACTAGTGGTTGTGCCCAAGAAGAATGGAAAAGTCAGAGTATGCATTAATCTGAAAAAAGTGAATGCAACCACAATTCGCGATAGCTACCCTTTACCCATCACTGACCATCTATTGGAAAGAGTTGCAGGAAAAGAAGTCTATAGCTTCTTAGACGGATTCTCTGGATACAACCAAGTAGCTATTGCTACTAAGAATCAACATAAGACTACATTCGCGATTGAATGGGGAGTCTATGCTTTCCGAGTGATGCCTTTTGGACTCACTAATGCGCCTGTTACTTTCCAAAGATTGATGTGTCATGTTTTCAAAGAATTCCTGAAGAAGTGTATGGAAGTGTATGTAGATGACCTATGTACATATTCAAATCAAAGGCAAGACCACATTCCTGAATTACGAAAGATATTTAATAAATGTCGACAATATAGAGTCTGCCTGAGCCCTGAGAAGTGTGTCTTCATGGTAAGATAAGGGAAGATCTTAGGACACATAAGTCTCTAGAAATGTAATATCCACAAATGAAGACAAGATTAAGATCATTTTAGAGCTTCCTAGACCGAAGAATGCAAAAGAAGTCCAAGCATTTATGCGACATTGTGGATACTACCGTCGATTTATCACATGTACGCCATAATTGCCAAACCCTTGTATGGACTTTTGACTCAATTCACATGGACAAAGGAATGTGAGAAGGCATTCAATGAGTTAAAGAAGCGGCTTAGCACAACCCCAATTCTGAAAACACTGAATTGGAACAAGCCATTTCATATTCATGTAGACGCTTCAAATTATGCAATAGGATGTATCTTAGCCCAGCCAGCAGATGAAGGAAAGTTAGATCACCCAATTGCTTATGCGAGTAGACAACTGAACCAAGCTGAGAGGAACAATACAACTACAGAGCGAGAGGGATTAGGAATGGTCTATGCAATGAAAAAATTTAGACACTATCTCTTAGCCAACAAGTTCAAGTTCTTCATAGACCATCAGGCTTTATTGTACTTAGCCAATAAGCCCTGTAACACGGTGTTGTAGAGCAAAGAAAGCACAAGGCAGAGAAAAAGACGGGCCCCAAAATTTTTTCGATTTGGACACCTTATTTTTGTATTATAACCATTCTTGTAATATATTTTCCGTTGTAAATGCACTAGAGGAGTCCTCTAGATGCATCCCCACAGAAGATTAGAAACTTACCCATGTAAATTAGTAGGAAATTAGTCTTTTAGTGAATAAAGTGCCGGTCTCTTGTGTGAAAGGACCATTTTTAGGGCACAAGTATATAAGTCAATTTGTGACTCTTTGTAAAGACTTTTTGCCATTGTGAGAATCAAGAGCACATAAATTCGAATTTGTGTCTTCTCCTCCCTATATCTTCTTCCTTGTGAGCTTGTATGCTTGTGTATTGCTTGGAAAGAGTGTAGGGAAGTGTTATCTATCCATGAAAGTGTTTGTTTACTATTGTTAAGGTGTGTGCGAAGTGTAGGAACAGCTGAAGTGTAGGAAGGTCTTTCTCGTGACTCAGTATTTTCGTCATAACTTGAAGTAGAAGCGTCAGAATTGAGTGAAAATACCGCCATTGGATGCGTCGAGAGCTTTGAAACACATATGCTATTCCTATATTTGGAGTTCGGAGCTGAGAAAAAAGCTCAATTTACTATTGGCTGCTGTTCCAAGTATCGTGACACCATGACTGACAGTTGAAGCTTGTTTGGATTAGTCTTTGCCTTGTTTGCACTCTTTGAGTAGTTCATTTGCATTGATCGTCATTTGAAGGCATGTCTTCATACACTCGGATAGGTTTGTATACTCATCGGATTGATAATTAAAGCATGAATCCCCACTATATGCACTTGAGGGGGATTGAGGTATAGTCTCTTTCTCCACATGTCCCTTAGTTGGTCCTTAGGTACACACGTTTTTTGCCGCCATTGCCGGGGAGTGTCGAATCAAACCGAGGCATTCGTGTGATGGTAAGTAGCTTTTTGCATTGAAGCAAGAGGAGGAGTAGTGATTTTCTCTTCTTTGGTAAGTCACTTTCAGACGCACTTACTACTTCTCACTCTTGAAGTGTGTGTAGTGAGTTGTTAGTTTAGGGAAGTGAGTGGAATGAGTAGAGTAGGAGGAGTAAGGGAGTAGGTTAGGTAGTTAGAGTAGCTTTCCATCCTTGTAGTGTTGTTCTATTTTCAGTGAGTAGGAAAATTCAAGAGTATAAAAGTCAAAAACTGCCATTTTGTAAGTCACTTGTGCTCAAAGCAAGTATCGTGAGAAACTGTGGCCGAGTATTGTGGACGAAGATCTGAGCATTCTGAGCTACGCAAAACGAGTCAGGGGTGGTAGGGAGCTGAGATAGAGTCCTAAGGTAAGCACATGTATCATTCTCTCAGCTTCATTACAGAAATCAAGCTTTTCAAAAGAAAACGATCTGTGATAGGTATCGTGAGGGTCTTACAGAGGGTAAAAAGTGTGTTTTGGGTGATACAGAGAGTGAGGAGAGGGTAGATGAACCAGGAAAACAAATGTCTCCAATCAAAATTCAAAAAACTCCAGCAAAAATTTGAAAAAGGGTCAAGCATCGTGTTCTCTCGCGGTCGAGTATCGCGATACCTGACAAGTATCGTGATCTCCTGTGGTTGAGTATCGCGATACTTCCCGAATATCATGTATCGTTTTGCTCCCGATCGCGATACTTCACCAAGTATCGTGTATCGAGTATCGTTTTTTGGAGTATCGAGTATCGCTTTTCCCTGTGTATCGAGTATCGTGTGTAACCAAGTATCGTGTATCGTTTCTCAGCGATCGTGATAATTGACAAAGATCGTGTATCGTTTCTCAGCGATTGCGATACTTGACAAGCATCAAGTATCGTGTATTGTGTGCATCTGAGTATCGTGTATCGTGCTTTCACCGATCGTGATACTTGTCAACGATCGTGTATCGTGGTTGCCCAAGTATCGTCTTTATCCGAAGTATAGTGTATCGTGTTCATTGAAGTATCGAGTATTGTCTTTCTCCGAGTATCAAGTATCGTCGTTGCCCGATCTTCATAGGTATCGTGTATCGTGTGAGACAAGTATCGTGTATCGTTCTATCTCAGGTATCGCGTTTATCCAAGTATCGAGTATCGTCTTTCTCCGAGTATCGAGTATCCTTTTATTGAAGTATCATGTATTGTTTTTGGGCAGATATCGTGTATCGTCTGGCTCAAAGATCAAGTATCGTGAAATTTTGAGTCAAATATTGTTACTTGAGATTTCATATTCAGTCCTTTTCCAGTCAAATTCTTCTAGAATTCTGACCCATAGTGAAGAGTTCTAGAAGCTAGAGGTTAGCAAGGGCTGATCAGAGCTTTTAAGTGGATGAACTTGAGATCTGGAAGAACCCTAGGAAGCCGAAGGAGTGTGATCTCTTCTGTAGGAAGTGTAACTGAACCAAGTAGCCGCTCACATTATTATGAGACCTCTAGTGAGTCACAAGAAGAAATTCCTATGGCTTCAGAGGATATGCAAAACATTGTACCAATGATTGGCATAATGTCCATTATTGAGGGAGAATATCGAACATCTTTAGAATATGTGACCACTAATCAACATGAGATCCCCATATACCTAGATGGACTAAACCGATCAGTGGCCAGACTGAAGAAAGCTTCAGATGCTTACATAGTGCCTAGACCAGCAGTTAAATATTCAAGAGGATTTTATATGGATAAAAGGGACATCCAGTACGTGGTTACAGAACATCCGGAAAACATTAATGAACTAGGGGAAGAAAACCATGCTAATCACCCTAATGGTGAAGAAAATGAAGAGCAGGTGACCACACCTAGAGGGAGATATATTGTTATTAGGGTTTGGAGAGGAGACCTGATTCCCCAAGATGACTCCTTAATGGATGTGTATTTGATTAATGGAATGGAGCATCTCCTTAGATCCCACTCTTCATTATGGGAAGCAGCCGCTAACCCAGTAACTGTCTATGAGTCACAAGATCCTGACTTCTCCACCATTATCACATATTTGGACAAAAACCAGAGGAGGTATTGGCCCCTAACAGATTCAGAGAGAGCCGGGTTGAAATATCAGAACATTCCAGTGTTTCCCCCGAGGGATCAAGCCACTACTTCACAAAACCCACATGGAACCTCTCAGAATAATTCATTTCAGCAGTCAGGACAAACACAACAAACTCAAATCCCATTTAGACCACATGTGCAGTTTGTTATGCCTGCAAATAACCCTAATTATTGGCCTCAGCCACCTATTGACCCATGGAATGGAATTCCTGCTCCAGTTAGACCACCTATAGCAAGAGGACCGGGTATACCCATTGGAAGACCAGTTTTCCCTGTGATGCCTAGACCGCCTGAAGGAGGAAGCAGATTAAGGCCAATTCAAGTGGCCAAGTGCATGAGAAATCATTATGATGGCTCTAGTGAACCTTACAATCATATAGCTGAATTCAAGCAAGTAATCAGAGCCGAACAAGTAGAAGATTTTTTTATCCAATATGAATCTTTTGGTCTAACTCTAACAGACATAGCTTTAGCTTGGTTCCAGCCATTAGATCCAAATGATTTTCAGAACATGGAACAAGTCTATCAAGAAATGATTGAAGAATTCACTAAGTCTGGAATTAAAAATAATTATTCTTCATTAATCCATAGCTTTAAGCAAGCTCCTACGGAATCAGTGAGATTGGCAGCAAGAAGATTCAAGCAGTATGTGGATAGATGCCCAGTAGAAGAGAGACCTAACCAAAATAAAATGGCGTCATTATTTTTTGAAGGATTATTGAACGGATCATTAAGATCTCTGGTGTATGTAAAGAGAGTTCAAACTTTGCAAGAATGCATGAAAGAATGTATTGACCTAGAGGACAATCTAGCGGAGGATCTGAAGATAATTCAAGGTAGTATGAAGAGTGAAGATTCAGCAAGTAGCACATCAAACCCTAAGAACAATGTTGAGGAAATAGCCGACCTAGTAGCAAAGAAGCTGAATGTCCAAGGACAGAGGAACTACCCCAACAACCCAATGAGAGTGCCCGTGCTTAGAAGATGTATGCATTGTGGAGGTGATCATCCATCTCATTTTTGCACTAGGGGAGTAGTCCCACCACCTGCCTACGCTTACAATAGACCACCCGTTCCAGGACCTCTACAATATTGCAGCATAGAATAAAAATATACAAATCACAGTGCAGAAAATTGTCCTTACAATAGGCAATCAAGACCCATGCAACCTATCATGAGACCTTACGGATACCCTCAGAGAGATCAAGGAGGTGAAGCCTTTAGATATCCCACAAGTCAGCAGCAAGCACTAGTACCACGACCGTATGCTTATCAAGGATACACTCAACCACAACCAGTGTTAGGACAACAACCGTCCCATCCTCAGAATGTTGTCCCAGTAAAGATAGCTCAGCCTGAAGAAAACCTAGAGAGAGCGATAGTCCCAGCCACACCATTGACTAGTAATGAACCATATGACTCATCTTATGACCATAGTCAAGGAAACTATCCCAGTTATGAAAGCTCTATGATAGAATATGGGCAAATGTACGAACCATATGCCTATGGCATGGAAATGCCAGATAGTTCCTACGGATATGAACAGGACTACGTGTCATTAATGTACACAGCTCCAAGAGCACCCATACCCCAGACACATAATAGAAATTATTGTGAGGATAAAAGGGAAGGTTCCATAGTTCCCGAAGTAGAAGGGGAATGGCCTAAAGATTTGTGGGCAAGAGTCCAAGAAGACAGATGGAAGAAAGTGGAAGGAATAGAACCACCCTTCGAGGAGCTAGAAGGAGAAGATGGAATAGAGGAATCAATACCTGAACTGAATTCAGAAGAAATAATACCAATTGATCCAAGTTATGAAGAAAATGATAGTGTAAAGGTTTTGCCAAATTACACAGGGGAGTACGAACATAATTCAGAATTATACCACATTCCCTCAATGAGAAAAAAAGAACCTAACCCATCAGTCCAAACATCAGATATCATACAACATCTCAAAAAAGTAAAAATCCCTTGTACCCTAACATTGGGAGAACTTTTGAAGATCAAACCACATTTGAAGGAGAAATTAACCAGTCAATTGGAGATCAAGGTGGAAGAGAAGGAGATGTCTGATGAAGTGAACACAGTAAGAATCCCAGTCGATAAAGTTGGAGATTTTAGTGACGGAGATGAAGGAAATACCTGCCTTCCAATTACCTATAGGGGTTACACCACCAAAGCCATTTTAGATACAAGAGTTGGAGTAGGAATAGCAACTAAAGAAATCTGGGAGAAATGGGGAAAACCAGCTCTAAGACCAACATGCATGAAGATACAAATGGCAGATGGACACACTGAACGACCCTTGGGATTATTGGAACGAGTAGTTTTTACCACTTGCGGAGTTGAGTTCGAACACACTTTAGCGATTTGTCAATTTGAAAGGCCTAGCAATTATGAAATGATACTTGGAAGACCTTTCATGAGGCAACTAAAGGTAGCGCAAGATTGGGGAAAAGACGTAGTATACTTACAGCATGAAGGAACCACCACAAGAATAAATCTCCACACATACACATATCAAGATGTTCCCCCCTTACAATGGAATCGGATTCATAAGGAGGAAGATAATCAGTCGATTCATAGTATAGGTTCAAGTGATCAATCATGGATGAACGAAGACACTCATCTATGGATATGCCAAACTGCGAAAAAGGAGGAATATATGAGAAAAGGATGGAAGCAAAAGCAAGGAGTTGTTAGATCTGTACAAGATCCAGCCTATATGCCTCAAATATTTTTAGATGAAGAATTTGAACCTCATGGTTGGATGGAGATTTTAGCTACTCTCGATGTGTGTGTAAACGAAGAGGTAATAACCATGAATGAATGCATTGATGAGGAAGGGTATGATGTCAGTCTATATGTGGTAGTCCTTCAGGAGGCTGAAGAAGGAGAAGTCATAGAAAAGGAATGGAAGAAAGACTATGAGAGCATTGAAATGGAGCAAGAACACATGGAAACAGAAAATGAAACTCAAGAAATAAGTGTCATAGCTAATGAAATAAATCAAGAACCAACACAGGAAGAGGAGCTTGGATTAGAAAAAGCAAAAATTGATGAAGAAAACAAGCCTCAAGACCAATTTGAAGTACCCGCACACTTCAAAAAATATGAAGTAGAAGAGAGAAGAATTGCTATTCAAATGCCAAAACGAGAAGCACAGCCGGGAATAACATATGACAACAAAGAGCAAACCAAGAAGATAGTAGTAACATTAGAGGAAGGAGAGGAGCGATGTACTTTCATAGGATAGGATGTCTCAATGGAGGAAGAACGAGAGTTAATACACCTCATAAGGGAATACCGGGATGTCTTTGCCTGGACATATAAGGACTTGAAAGGAGTAGATCCATCTATATGTGCTCATAGAATCCCCATGACATCCGAAGCCAAACCTTCTAAACAAAGACCGTACACATACAATGCTGTGTACTCAGCAAAGATAAAGGAAGAGATAGATAAGTTGTTAGATGCTGGATTTATATATGAGATTGAACACACGGAATGGGTATCACCTTTGGTGGTTGTACCGAAAAAGAATGGGAAGTTAAGAGTATGCATAAATCTGAAAAAAGTTAATGCTGCTACCATAAGAGACAGTTACCCATTACCCATCATGGATCATCTTCTAGAGAGAGTGGCAGGGAAGGAAGTGTATAGTTTTTTGGACGGCTTTTCAGGCTATAATCAGGTAGCCATTGCTCTTGAGGACCAGCATAAAACAGCCTTTGCAACTGAATGGGGAGTTCATGCCTTTAGGGTTATGCATTTCGGCCTAACTAATGCCCCAGCCACCTTCCAAAGATTGATGTGCCATGTATTCAAAGAGTTCTTGAGAAAGAGTATGGAGGTATACGTAGATGATTTATGTACTTATTCAGCTATACGATCAGAGCATATCCCTGAACTAGAAAAGATCTTTGCCAAATGTCGACAATATCGAGTATGCCTCAACCCAGAAAAATGTGTCTTCATGGTTCGACAAGGAAAGATATTAGGACATATTGTCTCTAAGAATGGAATCTCAACAGATGAAGACAAAATCAAAGTAATTCTGGATTTACCGAGACCAAAGACTGCTAAAGAAGTCCAAGCATTTATGGGACATTGTGGATACTACCGAAGATTTATACATATGTATGCCATAATTGCTAGACCTCTTTATGCATTATTGACACAATTTAACTAGACTGAAGAATGTGAGAAAGCCTTTAATGAATTAAAGAGTCGATTGAGTTCAGCACCAATCCTTCGAGTACCCAATTGGAACAAGCCATTTCATATTCACATGGATGCTTCTAAGTTTGCCATTGGTTGCATCTTAGCTCAACCTGCAGATACTGGAAAGTTAGACCACCCTATAGCCTATGCCAGTAGACAATTAAATCAAGCGGAGCGTAATTATACAACAACCGAAAGAGAAGGCCTAGGGATGGTGTATGCAGTAAAAAAGTTTCGACATTACCTTTTGGCAAAAAAATTCAAATTCTTCATTGATCATCAAGCCCTACTGTACTTAGTCAATAAGCCTTGTAATACAGGACGACTAGTACGATGGTTTCTATTGTTGATGGAATTTGATTTTAAAGTAGTAGTCAAGAAAGGAAATACCCACATAAGAGCGGATCACCTATCAAGAATGACACATGGAGAACCACCCATAGGAGTACCATATGATCTGCCAGATACGTACCTCTTAAATCTCGAAGTATGTCCCCGATGGGCAGAAAAGTTGATCCCTATACTCACGCATGGACCTAAAGATGGTATCACACCAAACCGAACTCAAGATCTATGGAAGACTAAAAACCTTCATATCATTGCTGGAAGTTTGTATCACCAAGACTCAAATGGATTACTCATGAGATGTGTAGAAGAAGAAGAACAGGAAATGTGGCTTCAAAAAGCACATGTAAATCAATGGAAAACTCATCTAAATGCAAACGGAACATGGCAAACACTGAGGAGATTGGGCATATATTGGCCAACCATGCAAAGGGATGCGCATAACTATGTATTAGCCTGCCCAACCTGTCAAGAACGGAATCCAGAAGAGAACTCCACTCTATGCTACTCCACTGTAGCAACAAGATGGAGCATGCCTCTGGTGAAGTTCTTAAAGACCCAAGAGTACCCAGAAGGAGCCACTTTAGCAAGAAAACGAGCACTTGTTGAACAAAGTAAGGACTATGCTCTTATTGGAAAACAACTCTTCAAACGAGGAAGAGATAATCATTTGCGAATGTGCATTCATGAAGACGAGTATCTTGTTGTTTTAGAGGTGGCACATACAGGAGCTGCAGGAGGACATTTCTCTGCCGATAAGACAGCAAAAATGATTCTCTTTGTAGGAATGTGGTGGCCAACTCTACATCAAGATGCAGCCACATATGTTCAACGATGTGATACATGTCAACGAACGAAATATTCAATTAGAAGGGATGAAATGCCACTAAAACCTATGATGAGTGCCAGAGCTTTTACTAAATGGGGAATAGACTTCATAGGACCTATTAGCCCCCCAGCTAAAGGATCCCATGCCGAATACATAATTGTAGCCACCGATTATTTGACCAAATGGGTTGAAGCCAAAGCAACCAAGAAGAATGACGCAAGAACTACCGCCAAGTTTCTCTTCGAGAACGTTTTCACTAGATTTGGACTACCGATAGAAATTGTGAGTGATAGAGGTACGCACTTTGTGAATGAAGTTATAGAAGCCTTACTGAATGAACTCTTGGTAATTCATAAGAAATCAGCCCCTTATCACCCACAAGCCAATGGACAAGCCGAAAGTTCAAATAAAATCTTGTGCACAGTTCTCACTAAAGTTGTGAACAATGGTCGATCTGACTGGGATAAACAATTACATCATGCTTTATGGGCATTTCGAGTAGCCTACAAAACAGCCATAGGAACTACGCCTTTTAACATAGTGTATGGACAGAATGCTATTTTGCCAATTGATTTCTTAATTCCCACTCTCAGAGTAGCAACAACTTACGAGTGGACTGGACATGAACTATCAGCTCAATTGGATCAAATAGAGAAGTTACATGAAACTAGGTTACAAGCTGTAGCAGGGATTTATGCTGCTAAAAGGCGACAGAAAGCCTACTTTGATGCTCATATCAAAGATAAAAATTTGAAGGAAGGAGATTTAGTGTTGGTTTATACTTTGAAACAACATGCTAAGAAGTTGCAGAAGAGAGGATATGGCCCGTTGATCATCAATCGTATATCTATGAGTGGAGCCATTAGTCTAGCAACCCTAGATGGAGAAGTACTACCAAACTATATCAGTGGATGTCGAGTGAAAAAATATCTAGAACCATTGACTGAAGAAACAATGTCTCGATTAATCAAGGGCAAGAATAGACGCATCGAGGAGGAAAGGATACGAGAAGAAGCGAGAAAGGAAGCACTAGAACGAATCAAAAAACGGAAAGAGTGGATGAGAGAAAGAGATGAGAGATATCGTCTAGGAGAGGAACTCATCCCAATGGCTAATTTTAGAGCCACCGAAAACCTAGATCAACAGAGAACACAACCATATTTGAATTTGGGAGCCGGAAAAATGGAGTACCACTTAGTGGATGCTCTCATTGACACAGGAGCAGCTATAAGCTGCATCAAGTATTCATTGTCACAAACACTCAAAGAGGAATTACGTCCATCAAAGGCACAACTGATTGGAATAGGAGGAAAGATCACCACATGTATAGGAGAGATTACCTTACCTCTACACCTTGGCAACAACACTATGGAACAAAAACTCTTAGTATGTCATGATCAAGACTTATTGGAAGAGCTAGTGCTAGGTCAAGACTGGATATACAAATATGAAGTGACTATCCAATTGGCTTTAGGATACATCTTAGCCAAGATAGGACATCGTGAAGTATTCAGCATGCTAGACGAAGGCCCAATCAAAGCCGCAAGTATAGAGCCAAAAATTCACTCTAATGAACACAGTCATGAATGTATGTTCATGGAAACCCCTTCATCAAGTGTTTCATGTGAGGACACACCGAATTCTGGTTGCACACCGTCTTCTAATCTAGCAAGTCACCAGAGTACCATTCAATCTGGAACCAACCTTAGTGAAGCACCATGCACAAGAGAGACTAGTTCTCAAGATCATCACAAGTCTGTACCTATTAGAATATACCCCATTCCTCACACTAGACAGGCTTGGATAAGGAAGGATCAAGTAGCTGCATATCTTCTACAACAGAAACATCGTCGACATCAGAACAATCCAGCGAAGAAGCAGACAAATGACTTTGGACACCGAGATCAACAACGAATTGCTAGACGGTGGATTCCAAAGAGAGTAATAGCCACCCAGTCGGACCGAACACAAATATGGATTCCCAAGTCATGCGCTCAAAGGACAATCATCAAGAAGGAAGAGTCAAGGCTCAAGAAAAATCAGTATGCTCCAAAGGCAAGACAACCAAAGACGAACAGCTGCAGGACAGAGAAGGCGTATACATTTGCACCAAAAACTATTCCAAGGTTCAAACATCAGCAAAAGCAGACGTACAACATAAGAAGACCCACATTCATCAGGAATGTTGAACATACAATTCATCCCAACAGAGTGAAGCAGATTTGGATGCCAAAAAGCACGACGAGCTGCATGCATCAAACAAATACTCCAAGTTGCACACATTGGGAGTTAACAGAATCCAAAGTATGTATCCAAAGTATACATTGGGAGTTAACATTGGGAGTTACAAGGCCACACATTCGACACAATATTCTTCTATGTCAGGATAGTGAAGCACATTTCCCTCTTGGGAAATAGGAGAGCACTTGTACATAATTTAAAGAAAATTACTAAAAAAATTAATAAACGCTTCGGCTATGAACTCACTTTTCTATTTTTCTTTCAGACAAAAACATAAAAATACCTAAAAATATGAAAAATCCCAGGTATTACCTTTCTCACACCCACGGGGAAGGGACAACACCATTCACTCGGAGCAATGTCAATCTTAGGAAAGACAAATGAAGGAGGATTTCTGATACTATATGGCCACTAATTCATACTCTATATTGAGTGCATATGGCATCTACTAATTTCGAAGCTACACAAGAGGAAGAGGTCCAGCTTCTTCCACTAGAATCCATAACAAAAGCAAGAGGCCATTGGTTTCTGGATGACCAACCGGTGTCGGACCTTATTTTCATGGCAACCATAAAGATCATGGATAGGGATCACTACTTCCCTATTATGTCGCAAGACTTCAAGACTATTATACAAGGATTACCTCGCATGGTGGATGTCTGGACACAAGCATGAATAGAGGCATTTCTAAAACTGCCTATTTATTTGCCAGATTTTCAAAGATGCATGCAAGTGATGAACACACTTAAGCCTGCATGGAATAGGATATCAGTTCCTGAGGCACGTGTATTGGACAAAGTGGGTACTTGGAAAACCATACAATTCACTCATGAGTTAATCAACAAAGCTTTCGGATGGAATCAAGAAGGAATCACCAATGTCAAAGAGGAATTTCATGATCCAAAAAAGATATCCTTTTTGGATATTAACAGAACAAATATTGAAGATGTTCTCCGCTTAGTGCATCAGCACTTCTGTTTCCCAAGTATGCATAGATACACAACCCCACAAAAGATTGTCGTACAACTATTATCACACGCTATGAGGCAAGTTGGCAATAAAGTAAACATGATGCCTTACGTTCAAGACCGATTAATTGAAGCCAAGAAGAAGTGGGGTAAGAAGAAGTTTCTCAATGGCAATTCAGCTTTGACCTTACTCATATATGAGGCACTTGATATGAAAAACTGCCTACGTGAGATGCCAACCTCAGAAGGGTTAGCCAAATACGCCAAGTCCGCTACGGTTCCCAAGAAAAAGAAAGCAGCTATTGCCATGGAAGAAGCAGGAACCAGTTCACAGAAACCCATGAGGGGTACAAAGCGCCTGAGAGAGGAAGAAGTCCAAGCTACACCTCAGTCAAAGAGGACACATACGTTACCAAAGATTCCTGTAGTACAAATACCAATCACAAAGAGAGACCTCTCCGCAGCCCTAGAAGAGACACATCAATACGTGCAAGGGCAAGTGAATCTAAATATTCAAGGTCATCACTATAGACAAGCAAGTAAAGAAAAGCAACAACAGAGTAAAGAAAAGACCCCAGAAAAAGCCGCCAGATATAAAGCACTGGGCTTAGAAGATTCAAGCTCCAACGAAGAATCTAGTCTTGAGAAAGATACATTGGATACTGATATAAGAACAGAAACTCATGAGGAAGAATGGACGGAAATTAATCAAGTTGAAGTCACACCTGACAACCAACAGTTGCAAGCGAAAAACATAGAACAACATGTGGACAATGTGCATGTGATTCAACTAAATGACCAATCAAAGATAAGTGTGAAGGAAGTTCCCGTGAATAATAAAACTCCCAGGCCACCTATCAAAGAAGAAATACAAACTCCAGTGAATGCGGACTCAGGTTTACTACAAAACAAAGCGCCAACTGTGATCAAGGTGCCAGACGATACACCACAAAGCAAGATCGACCACATGGAGGTTGAGCCAAGTATACAACTCCACATTAGGCAGCCCCATGACACTACATTACACATAGCACAAGGAAAAGATGTGACAACAGGAGCAGAACCGAGTATCCCGAAAACATGGTTAAATGTGGATGTCACACAATTGAAACCTGTGGTCAAGCAGATGATACAAACGGCCATGGATACACAGCAACAGATGATGGATACAGATGCAGACTATGACAAAGCCATGAGGGAAAAGAATCAGTTCCAAATTATGAGTGAACAACTATCCGCACAACTAATCCAGGCCCAGAAAGAGATTGCAGACAAAGGAATGGAGTTACTCAAGGTAAATACACAATGTGATACATTGATGACCCAGCATCACCAACTCCAGGCACAGCTGACAAACCTACAAAAATTACATGAAGCCAGCGAAGCAGACAAAGAGCGAATTAAAGCTAGGAGTCACCTGCTCGAAACACAACTGAAGGTATACATGGAAGAGAATGACACTTTACGAAATAGAAATAAAGAACTGATGAAGTCATTGTTATATGATCAACCCATCAAAAAACAAGAGACAACGGATCTTGATCAAGGAGAATTAAAAGCTCAAATCGAGAAATATGCAGATTTGCTGAAACAAGAGCTAGAATTGAGAGAAGAATGGGAACGTAAGTACATTCAAGAAACAAATGAGCTAAAAAAGCAGTTGAATACAACCCATGGAAAACTTGCAGCAAGCTACAGTGAAAATATGGATCACGTAGCAGAAATTGGCAATGAGCTGCTTACGGCGAAAGAAGCACTCAGAGCAGCCATGCAAGAAAGTAAAGATAAGACTGAACGTATAGCACAGTTAGAGATCCAAGTAAAGCAAAAAGCACCAATCGGGACACCAGTAGAGCCAACAAAAGAGAATCCTACTGACGAGGTAGAGGTACGTCCTCTATCTCCCCCGATTTATAATTCTCCAATACACGAGCAGATGGCGGACATACATGATGATCATCCAATGCCATATACTACAGAAATAAGTCACAAGGAACGGGCACTAGTGGTGTCCCGGTTGACAGAAAGTTTTGAAAACGAAGATATCAAAGTCATGAAAGAAGCAAAGATTAAAGGTAAAGACTTAGAGAAGATAATGAAGCCTTTCAACATTCCGTACGGATTATTGAAAGAGAAAACAAGACAATATATAAAGAAGATTACAAAGACAAGTCCAGACGAGCAGCTAAACTTTAAACATGACACATTCACTTACACTCAAGAAGAATTTGAAGCTGCACAACCTGTTTGGAGAAGAAAGTTTTTGGAGAAACATCCTACACTACAGGTGCATTGGCAAGCAACACCATATTTCCTACAGGTAAACCCTTCGTTTTGTCCTATACCACGTCAAAGAGAAACCAAGGAATTTTTGGACATGCAAAAAAATGGTGCTATAAATAAACAGTGGCTGAATTACCCTCTGCTTCCAAGTCTGCCACATAATTATCTACCTACGGAAGAGTACATGGTAAAAACCATTGAATTTTGGCTGCAAAGTTATGCAACACTACCCGATTTAACTATAAAGATGATAAATAAAATACTCAGTATGATACTTACAGTATTGAAGGTCTTCAAACACGCGGCCTATACATTTTTGAATTTCATTGGTATTAATCAGGGAACAGAGATCCTCATTTTTTATTTGTCTGTTATGCCTAGCCGACCAACCATAATGGCTTATTATTCCAGGCTTATGTTCTTGCCAAGTACATATATGCAAACGTTCGAGGAAGCATTTTCTACAGGATTTTTTGAGATAGATTCTGAAATCTTTTTAAAGATGTCATCTAATTTGAATGCCAGATTAGTGGCATATGAACTGAGCTTCTTCGCCGACCACAGACAGCCACCTAACGATGGCGTAAAGGCAGAACAGTGGAAACAGATAATGATATGTGAAGCCAATTTGCTTAATGAAACAGAGCAAAAAGTATATAGAACATACTCCCGTCGACTGTCAAAGCCTGTCGGGGACGACAGAGTTCAAGAGGGGGGCAATGTTCAGGGAGAATCAAGCAAAAAGAAGAAAAGAAGAAGACAACGAAAGAAGCTTCACTAGAAAGATCATATCTGAAGACATATCTCTGCAAGAAGCCCCGCAGGGGCGCAACACCCATCTCTGCACAGAGCCCCGCAGGGGCACGCATCAAGGGAAAGCACGGAGGTGGAAGGAGGGACCAGGGCCAGGAAAGTATCCATGAAGAAGTGCAAGAAGATATCCAGCGGTTCCGAAACCACAGGAGGGTGCTTCAACCTCTTGATCTTTGGAAGGTCCACATCGAAGACTGAAGCATAACATCCTCATACCTTCCACTGGTGGCGTGCGTGGCAACCGACTTATAAGGCAAGACAAATACATCAAGCCCAGAGGATGTAAATCAAGAATTAAGAAGAGGCCATCAAAACCGAACACCTGTTTAAGCAACAGGCAGAACTGACCAAGGGTTGCGGGCAATGAAAAGAAAAGAATAGGCACTACAAATGCATCAGGCCCAAAGAATGTAAAAGAAGAATCAAGGACAGGGCCCCTAAAACGTAATGCCAGTCTAACCAGTAGGCCGAACTGACCAAAAGATGCATGCAGACAACAAATTGAAGACAAGAAGTAAAGCCTGTCAAGGGACGACAGTGACGAAGAGGGGGAGAGTGTTGCAGAGCAAAGAAAGCACAAGGCAGAGAAAAAGACGGGCCCCAAAATTTTTTCGATTTGGACACCTTATTTTTGTATTATAACCATTCTTGTAATATATTTTCCGTTGTAAATGCACTAGAGGAGTCCTCTAGATGCATCCCCACATAAGATTAGAAACTTACCCATGTAAATTAGTAGGAAATTAGTCTTTTAGTGAATAAAGTGCCGGTCTCTTGTGTGAAAGGACCATTTTTAGGGCACAAGTATATAAGTCAATTTGTGACTCTTTGTAAAGACTTTTTGCCATTGTGAGAATCAAGAGCACAGAAATTCGAATTTGTGTCTTCTCCTCCCTGTATCTTCTTCCTTGTGAGCTTGTATGCTTGTGTATTGCTTGGAAAGAGTGTAGGGAAGTGTTGTCTATCCATGAAAGTGTTTGTTTACTGTTGTTAAGGTGTGTGCGAAGTGTAAGAAGTGTTGAAGTGTAGGAAGGTCTTTCCCATGACTCAGTATTTTGGTCATAACTTGAAGTAGAAGCGTCAGAATTGAGTGAAAATACTGCCATTGGATGCGTCTTCTCGATAGCTTCGAAAAGCATATGCTATTTGGTATAATTGGAGTTCAGAGGTGAGAGAAAAGCTCAATTTACTGTTGGCTGCTGTTCCAAGTATCGTGACACCATGACTGACAGTTGAAGCTTGTTTGGATTAGTCTTTGCCTTGTTTGCACTCTTTGAGTAATTCATTTGCATTGATCGTCATTTGAATGCATGTCTTCATACACTCGGCTAGGTTTGTATACTCATCGGATTGATAATTAAAGCGTGAATCCCCACTATATGCACTTGAGGGGGATTGAGGTATAGTCTCTTTCTCCACAAGTCCCTAAGTTGGTTCTTAGGTACACACACGGGAAGACTGGTAAGATGGTTTCTACTATTGATGGAGTTCGACTTCGAAGTAATAATGAAAAAGGGAAATACCCATGTAAGAGCAGATCATCTCTCTAGGTTAACACATGGAGAACCACCAAGTGGAGTACTAGACGAATTGCCAGACACTTATTTGTTCAATCTGGAAGTGTGTCCAAAGTTGGAGAGAAACTAATTCCGATAATCACTCATGGCCCACAACATTCAATCAATAAAGAGAGCAAGAAGGAAATTCTACAGTCATGGAATTTGCACATTATTGCGTGAAGTGTGTACTATAAGGAACCTAACGGTGTACTACTGAGATGTGTTGAGGAGGACGAGCAAAGGATGCTGATTGAACAAGCTCATGCAAACACATGGAGGACACACAAAGGAACTCAGGGAATTATTAGGGAATTAAAACGATTAGGAGTATACTAGTCGGACATGCCTAAGGATGTCCATGACTATGTGAGTAACTGCGCAGAATGCCAGGAGACTATCCCCGAGGATCATACATCCATACTTTTCTCAACAATAGCACCCAATTGGAGCAAAACATTGGTAAAGTTCCTAAAGACAAAAAAACATGAGGAAGGAGTTAGCTTGGCAAGAAAACGATCCCTAGAGGAAATGAGCAAGGATTATGTACTCATGGGAAGGCAATTGTTTAGGAGAGGAAAAGACAACCAATTAAGACTATGTGTGCATGAAGGCAAATATTTACCCGTATTAGAGATGGCACATGTAGGCGTGACAGGAGGTCATTTCTCAGCCGAGAGAACTGTGAAAATGATCCTCTTTGTGGGCTTGTGGTGGCAAACTTTACATATGGATGTGGAGACCTATGTACGAAGCTGCGAGACGTGCCAAAGGGCTAAATACCCGATTCGGAGAGATGACATGCCATTGAGACCTATGGTTTGCGCCAGAGCCTTTTCTAAATGGGGTATTGATTTCATAGGATCCATTAACCCACCGGCCAAAGGGTCACATGCCAAATATATCATAGTAGCCACCGATTATTTGACAAAATGGGTAGAGGCAAAGGCTACTAGAAAAAACGATGCTCAAACCACTGCTAAGTTTCTTTTTGAGCATATATTCACTCGTTTCGGATTACCAATTGAGATTGTGAGTGATCGAGGAACGCACTTCATTAATGAAGTAATAGAGTCTTTAATGAATGATTTCTTAGTGATCCATAAAAAATCAGCCCCATACCACCCCCAAGCCAATGGTCAAGCGGAAAGTTCTAATAAGGTGTTATCCACAGTATTGACAAAGATTGTCAATAATCGGAGGTCTGATTGGGACAAACAATTGCATCATGCAATTTGGGCCTTCCGAGTCGCGTACAAGATTGCCATTGGAACTACCCCATTCAATCTAGTATACGGACAGAACACAATTCTACCAATTGATTTTTTGATACCCACTTTGAGAGTAGCCCAGCAGCATGAATGGACCGGGCATGAATTATCCCAAAAACTAGACCAAATCGAGAAACTGCATGAAACTCGGTTGCAGGATGTCACAGGAATTTATGCGGCTAAGCAAAGACAAAAGGCATATTATGATGCACACATAAAAGACAAAGGACTAAAAGAAGGAGACTTGGTCCTAGTCTACACCTTGAAGCACATGCTAAGAAATTACAAAAACGTGGATATGGACCTCTAATCATTAATATTATCTCTACGAGTGGAGAAATTAATCTAGCCACTCTAGATGGAGATATTCTTCCTAACTACATAAGTGGATGTAGAGTGAAACAGTTTATGGAGCCATTGACGGATCAAATGTTAGCACATCTCGTAGGTGCGCAAAATAGGAAGAAAGAGGAAGAGCGGATTAGAGAGGAGGATGAAGCCTTGGAACGTATTAAGAAACGGAAAGAGTGGATTAGGCAAAGAGACGAACAATACTTACTAGGTGAAGAACCTATTCCCATGGCCAACTACCAAGTTCATCATTCCAATGGGCAGAACCATAGACCATCTAAACCCTACCTAAACCTAGGGATTGGCAAGACAGAGTACCAATTGATATATGCTTTAATAGATTCAGGAGAAGCACTTAGTTGTGTGCGGAATACAATCATCATGTCTCTACATGCAAATATCACACCTACTAAGGCACAGATGATAGGTATCGGAGGTCAAGTCATAGAATGCATTGGAGAAACTACTGTGTCCCTCCACCTAGGAAATTCCTCCATGGAACAATGAGTCTTAGTGTGTAAAGATGAGGATCTCATAGAGAATCTAATACTAGGGCAAGACTGGATAATCAAGAATGAAGTAAGTATTCATCTCGCTCAAGGATACATCTCCGCCAAAGTGGGACACAAAGAAATCTTTAGCCTTTTAGAAGAGAAACCATCTCATGGACCAAGCATCTTCGGGAATGCTAAGCACAGTACTGAGAAGGATATAGCACCTGAACCCATCAATGAGCTGCAGGAAAGACAACCAAAGGTACATCAGACTTTAAGCACCAAAGTGACAGAGGAGGAAGCAGGTTTACTCCACGCAAATCGTAAACAAACAAAAATAGAGCCCACCGAAGCCACACTAAAATCATCAACATGGAATTCCATCGGCAGAGTTCCACGATATAGACATCCTAACCTGAAATGGGTTCGCAAGGACCAAATGAATGGATCAGGGGGAGTTACACAAACACAAGTCAATCCTAATCAAAAGGTGAAGCCGAATACGAATTCCTCAACGCAAAGACCAAAATCAAAGGATCTGTTGAGAGTTTGGCAACCAAAGTCATTAGTAGCGGCCCAAAGGAACCACCGACAAATATGGATTCCAAAGAATGTTTGACAAATAGCATGACAAGAAATCGACAATAAAAAAGAAACAGCCTATCGACGAGCCAGCAGTGTGAGACCAAAAAAGACCAAACAAGTACATCGGGAAAGCAAGATTGTACCTAAGAAGACGTCGGCGATTCAGGAAGCTACACCAAGGAAAAGGCGACATGATGAGAGGACGAGAGCTTATACTTCAATGCTCCAGTGGATATGGAAACTAAAGAAAGCGCATGAACCGGAACAAGAGAACCATCAGGCTCCCAATTTCACTCATGAAGTATCGAATGCACCTAAAGTATGCATAATAGGGCCACATTATGAGGCCAAGCATTCGGCACTTCATGTACATATTAATAGAATTAGTGGTGCACATCCTCCAATGGGGAATAGTTCATAGCTTCAACTTCCTTAGGAATCGACCTACTATGTAAATAAATAAATGCTTCGGGTATATTAATCCTTGTTTTCTTTCAGAAAAGAAAAGAAAAATATGTGGTAAGAGATCTTAGTTATGCAAAACAAGGGGAACGGAGTGATGCATCAAACGACATGACACTACAACACACAACACTAACGCTATGCCTTCTATTGAAGCTAACACTCTTTTCAATACAAGTGCAGATGGCTTCTGAAGATTCTGAAGCAACTATTCAGGAAGAAGTATTGGAATTCCCCTTACAAAGCGTGACTAAAGCAAAGGGACACTAGTTTAGAGAAGATCAACCGGCTGGGGAGTATCTCTTCCTGGTGACCATCAAAATCATGGATATGGATCATCAGTTCCTGGTTATGTCCCAAGATTTTAAAGTAGTGCATGAGCTTCCATCTACCATTGACATCATGAAAAAAGCGGGTATACACAAATATTTTGAATTGCCGATCTACAAGCCCGACTTTCAAAGGTGCACACAAGTTATGAATACATTACAACCAGCACTACATGACCCATTGGTGCCAAAGGCCAGAGTCATGGATGCAGTAGGTGAATGGGTTGTGATTCAATTTACACATGATTTAATCAAGGAAGCTTTTGGATGGGAGAAGGATGGAACTACTGTATTGAAAGAAGAAAGTCGAGGAGCAAAGACCAAGACCTTCACTGACATAAATCAAATTGACATAGAAGAGGAAGTACGACTAATTCATCAGCACTTCTGTTTCCCTAACATGCATCGATACACTGCTCCTCAAAAGATCATCGTCCAACTACTATCACACGCTATCAAACAAATTGGAAATCAAATTAATCTGACTCCATACATAGAGGAAAGGTTATTCGAGGCAAAGAAGCAGTGGAATCACAAGAAATTCCTGAACGGCAGCATAGCTCTGAACATATTGATCTATCATGCTTTAGGTATTAGAGAGCACCTCCAAGAAATGCCCTCATCAACAGCCATGGCTAAGTATGCCAAGGTCGCCACAGTCCCAAGAAAGAAAAAAGGAGTCAAGATTGTTGAGGAGGCAGAAACTAGCTCTCAACCCAAAATGAGAGGTACAAAGAGATTAAGGGAGGTAATGCAAGCAGAAGCTGAAGTTCCAGCTACAAAAAGGGCACACGTGCTCCCAAAAACAAGAATTGAAGAGCACACTCCAATTACAGAAGAGGAATTAACAAAAGCCTTGGAAGACACACACAATATATGGAAGGTCAAGTTAATCTACCAGTGCAAGGGCAACAAGATTAACCAAGGTACATCAATATAAAGAATTAGGGTTGGTCGATTCAAGCTCCTCTTCAGATACACACGAAGAGCCTGACACCTCCCTATTAAATACGGATATTTGAAGTGAATCCAAAGACGATGGACAATGGGAAGAATTAAATGAAGTAAACTACAATGCAGAAGAAGAGGGCATGAAGGTGAATGACAACTCCATAAACCCCAATCAAGACACCGCAGGCAAAGAGGTATCGCAAGACAGAATCCATCTCATCAAAATAAATGAGACCTCAACAATTCAAATCCAAGAGACTAAGCTTACACGAGAAGGTTCATTCAAGAATCCAAAGGAAGAACCAAAAGAAGCTACGGTGGATAAATCAGAACCCTTCACTCCAATAAGGGTTGTGGAAGAACCCTCCCCCATGGATGTTACATTTCAAGGGAGTGCCACGAAAATTATCGATCTAGACGAAGCAAGAAAAGAACTAGAAGTCCAATTACAAATCAGACAACCACATAACGAGACTATCCATGTGAAGCAAAGAAAGGATGTCCAAACATGAGAAGCTCCAGTCATTCCAAAAACGTGGTTGAATGTTGATGTCGCTCAGCTCAAGCCAATAGTTCATCATATGATCAAAACTGCTATGGATACACAACAATTGATGCTTGAGGCAGATGCTGACTATGATAAAGCGATGCAAGAAAAGCATGAACTTTGAGAAATAGGTAAGAACCTTTCTGTCCAACTGAGTTTAGCACACAAACAAATAACACTTAAAGAGAACGAAGTTCATGAGGCTAAACAACAATGCAGAACAGTGGAGACAGAAAATAATAAATTAAAAGAACAACTACAAGAGTTACAAAAGAGATATGATGCTAGCGAGGCCGAGAAGACACGGATAAATGCAAGAAGCAAAATATTGGAATCACAAATAAAGATATACCTGGATGAGGTAGAGAACTTAAGGAATAGAAACAAGGAGCTAATGACAGCTCTTCTGAGTAATCAACCTATAGAGGTTCAAGAAAGGCCAGAAAAATACATAAAGGAAATGGAGGAAAAGATAGCTAGGTATGAAGATCAGCTCAAGCAGGAGCAGGCAATCATTGCCAAATGGGAGAAAAGATACATGGATGATACTACGGCTCTAAGGACAAAGTGGAAAAAGGCCGAAAATAGATATCTAGTGCAATGTAAAGAAGACACTGACCAACTCGCTGTCGTGGAAGAAGAAATTCAAAAAAAATAAGGAAACAATTTTAAAGGCCAATGAAGAAATCAAGCAAAAGGATGAGATGATAAAGCAGCTACAAGAGCGGCTAGAGCAGTAGGCAACAGAGGGGACACTAGTAGTTCCAAAATCCACAGCGGCTACTTAGGAGATTGAGGTACTCCTTTCTCTCCCCCCTTACATCATTCGCCAATAAGGGAGGAAATGGAGATCCAATCTGAACGTAATCATCGGGATATTGCCAAACTGAGCCGACATGAGAGGGCACTACTGGTGTCCCAGCTCACTGCAGAATTTGAAGATCAATTAATACAAATCATGAAGGAAGCTCAGATTGAAAGCAAAAATTTGGAACAAATATTGAAGCCATTTAATGTACCATATGGACTGCTTAAAGAGCAAACACGGCAATATATAAAGACCATGACAAATAAGGAGCCTGACAACAACCTACAGTTCAACAATAATACTTTCAACTATACTCAAGAGGAACTCGAAAGGGCTGATCCTATATGGAGGCGAAAATTTTTGGAAAAGAACCCTACACTGCGGGTACAATGGGAAGCATCACCATATGCACTTCAAGTGAATCCATCTTTTTGTCCAGTACTATGCAGATGATCCTGGTCGCATTTTTGGGAAGGACAACACCAAGGTACCACAAATAATCAATGGCTCAATTATCCACTACTACCAAGTCCACCACATAATTACCTACCAACGGAAGAATACATGGTGAAAACCATGGAATTTTGGATTGCTCGATATGCGACTGTACCGGATTTGGCTATCAAAGTGACTAATAAAATTCTCAGCATGTTACTTACAGCCATTCAAGTCTTCCAACATGCCAAATATACATTTTTGAACTTCATCGACATTACACAGGGATCCGAAGCACTGGTTTTTTATCTCTCCACCATCCCAAGCCGATTAACTCTTATGGCATTTTATTCACGGCTCATGTTTTTGCCAAGCACGTATATGCAGACATTTGAAGAAGCATTTTTTACTGGCTTCTTTGAAATTGATTTAGAAATTTTTGTAAAAATGACTTCAAATCTTAATGCAAGACTGGTGGCTTATGAAACAAGCTTCTTTCCGAATCACCGACAAGCACCAGAGGATGGAGTAAAGTCAAGCCAGTGGAAAGAGTTTATGATATGTCACGGCAATTTGCTTAATCAACGAGAGCAAGCCGCCATACAAACGTACTCACGTCTCCACAAAAAGCCTGTCGAGGACGACAGAGTTCAGTAGGAGGGACGTGTGGAAGCGGAATCAAGCAAGAAGAGAAGAAGAAGAAAATCAAAGACCAAAACTGCTCAGTAAAGAATGAACATTATAAAGCAAAAGAACCACCCTCTGCCCAAAGCCCCACAGGGGCACGCATCAGGCAACAATGCCAAACACCCAGGTCCTGAGGAATGGAATTAAAGAACAATAACAACCAAGACATTTCATGGGAAGGATGGACCACGGCTAAGTATCCATGAAGTGCAAGACAATACTTGGTAGGTAATAATCCTCCCGCTGATGGCATGCGTGGCAACCCGACTGAATACAACAACCCAGATTTGTGATGTATGGAATACCAAGGGGCAAACAGAAGCAAAGGACATACCTCGGATAAGATAACCAATTGTCTGACAGTCCTTGTCGCTTCTTCGACCACTAGGTGCGTGTATTCAAAAAGCTTAGACGAGCAGCAAACGAGAAGCAAAAGCCTGTCAAGGGACGATAGAGACAAAGAGGGAGAGAGTGTTGCAGAGCAAAGAGGCACAAAAGGGGAGCCCCAAAATTTTCAAATTAATGGGCATGTTTTTTTCTTTTTCAAAGTCTTAGGAAATTCCCTCAAGCCATGTAAATGCACTAGAGGAGTCCTCTAGATGCATAATCCCAAATCCTTGTAATATATTCCTTGTAAATTAGTAGGAAATTCACCTTTTAGTTAATAAAGTTCCGGTCTCTTGTGTGAAAGGACCATTTTTAGGGCACATGTATATAAGTCACTTTGTGACTCTTTGTAGAGACTTTTTGCCATTGTGAAGAAGAAGAGCTTGAGAATTTCGAATTGGCTTCTTTCCTACAGATTTCTACCTTCTCTTTGATATTCTATGTGTGTGTAATGCTTGGAATGTGTGTGTAGGACTGTTGTCTACCCCTCCCCACTGTTTTTGAGCTACTGTAGTGTGTGTGAGAGCTATTATGAGTTGTGGAGTGAGTGTGTGTGCTTCCTGCCATTCACTGTTTTGGTCATAACTTGAAGTATAGTTGTCAGAATCGAGTGAGACCACTTCCAATAGATTTGTCTCATCAAGAGCTTCGAAAAGAACCTACTATTGGCCATATTTGGAATTCAGATCTGGGAGAAATCCTCGATTTAATGAAAACTACTCTAAGTGGTATCACGACAGACACTTTCTGTAGTTAAGTGAGTTGGAGAGGTAGGTTAGTCTTTTCTCATGCATGTGAGTTGAAGCACTTCATTTCCCATCATGTGAGCACAAGTCCTCATATGCTTGGTTAGGTCATTTCATCGGATTGACAAATAAGCGTGTGTCAATTCCCCACTATATGCACTTGTGTGGCAAATGAGATTTAGTATCTTTGGCACAAGTCCCTAAGACTTCTTGACTTAGGTACACAACCGTCTTGCCAACCTGTAGACAACCAACACACACCACATTCATCAAAAACATGTGCATACTAGGAATACCTTGATGAAGTCCTCCGCCATCATCATACTCCTGTCACCTGCAAACTCATCCAAAAGGTCAATCCAAAAAACATACAAAAGGGAATCATCAAAAACATGTATAACCCTGCATCTATATCCGAGAACTCCTATACTTGCCATGTAAATATAAGCAAAAATGAAGCCATCTAAAACGTAGCCTCACTCACATCCCAAAAAACTGATCACACACAATGAAATGAGACACGGGTAAAGAAGTTTTGGCGAGTATGCATGCCATTGCCAACCTTCAGAATGGACCTATCGATAACATAGGAAAAGCCAAATCCAACAAGTCGCTTACAACTAACCGGCCAGACACATATAATAGCTATGCCATCATCAGTGTTGGACTGGAGCTAATCGATCTATCAGCAATCAACATCTCGTTCTCGTAAATATATACATGCAAAAAAACACATCCATCCATCAGGGCGATCACCACCCTCCTCCTCTCTGTCTCTCCCCCTCAAGTAAGGGAACTGATCAAAAAGTGCTCCCTGATCACGTGCGCATGGCTTGCTAGTAAATCATTGGGTGTTTCTTTTTTAATCGAGTCTAGTTCCTTCAGTTCAGCCTTCGCGATCATTTATTGCACTTTAGATTTTCCTTTTGCTCCTACTTCTGAACCTTGAAATCTCTTTTGGAGCTCCACTTCTAGGGCCCTAATCCTTTCTCTTAACTATCTTACCTCCATTCGTGAAACTAGTTTGGGTTTTAACTCTTCTTATGAAGTTCCTTTTTCCAAGGACTTGTCGTGAGTCTATACTCATCATGTAGCAATCAAGTTGACTTGTGTGGGTCAACCATCCTAGCAATTCGTAGTCTAAATTGTCCTTGTAAGCTAATGGGTTCTTATATTCACCCATTTTCATGTTTTGGAATTTGAGTAATTGCAAATTGAAATCATCCTAAAGCAGATCCTTGTAGGGCTCAACGTTTAGGGAAAACCTTGCTTGTGCCATTTCCTACCTCTTTTGCCTTCTTTTCCATTTCATCAACTGTCATCAACTTCTTGTCAATCAAATTTAGAGTCACTTGGATTTGTACTCGATCATATTTTGGTCCAATTGCTATAAGGCATGTGCACCAATCATGCACACAGTTGGCTTACACTAGCCATGATTGCCCCAATAGAATAGAGATGTGGCTTCTGAGGTTCTTGGTCTGACTATCAGGTAATCCACGCTAAACTCTAATCCTCCAACGACTATGCTTACATTCTTCAAAAGACCAATCGGTTTCACTTGAGTTTGATCCCCCATTCTAAGGGACATTGGAGTCTCTTCCATGTGGGTTAGGTCGAGAGCCTTCATCATGTACTCAATCATTAGATTGATGGCCACGCCAATATCCAACTAAGCACCTATGACTGTATATCCCTTAATCTCAACTCTCATAGTAGGAGCTTTCGAATTGATCTGCATTGTAATACTTTGAATGATGCCCTGGATAGCCTTCTCACCTTTTTTCTTATCTTGGTATTTTCAGGGCTTCTTAATATATTCATTGTAAAACTGCTTCCTACATGCAAGGGAATATCTTACTAGAGTACCGATGTCTAGAGTAACTTTTGTTTCGGCCAACATTTGCACAATGTCAACCTCCTCCGTGATTTTCCTTTCCTTATGGCCCTTCGGAACCTTTAGCCTCTTAGGGAATAAAGTAATGCCCGACATGAAATTCTTTGCCACTGGTGGAAGTACCTCAATTTCATCCCCATCTTCAAATTCTTGTTGTCCAACAAGTCCTTTCACTTGGTTTTCCACTTCCCCATGCTCGTGTACCTTTTCCTTACCAACATTTTCACTTTTTCTTTCTGTATTTTTCTTCACATATTCTGCATACATGTGACCACTGCCACAATCGTCTCTTTCCACACATTCTTGCCTTGGTCAGCATCCACAAAGTGCATGGATGAACTAGATCCTTCTCGAGGATTTGGTGTCCTAAACACCACTCCAATTGTAGGGACCCTGCTCTTGTACTCTAGGAGTGGGATGCGTCTAGGCCTCCACATAGTTTGAAGATTTAGTTGGCCCTTCCCCTTACCCATGCTAGCTCTCTTTTTGGACAATCTTCATCGAAGCGGCCCTCTCCACTACAGTACTTGCACATCGAAGTGTAGTCGATCAGTTTCTTTTCACTTAGGCATCTAGCTTGAGTATGTCCAAAACTGTGGCATCTCCAACACTGAATCGAAGCAACCCTCCTCTGATCCTGCACTACTCCTCTAGGATAACCTCCTCCCTGACCTTGAGCACCATGCCTATATGTCTGTCATGTTTCCCCACGAGGTATGGGTGGGACACTTTGAGAAGGCAATCTTGTGTAAGAACATTCTCTCACATTTCTCGATTACACACCGTCTTTCATAAGCTGTCTTATGATAACATTGGTCCTCTGTGTGGTTTTTCCTACCGCAAAAGGTGCAAAAAAACCCTGGTGGCGATCTATCCATGAACACTCTCAAGACTCGGCATATGATATGAGCACTGTTGATGTATGAAACACCACAAGAAATGAATTAATGTGACACTAGAACACCTCTATGGTCACCATTAACTCATTGCCACTCCAAACTTTGAGAAATGATAGTCTAAACTGAGAACTTTGCTTCTACAGAAATTCCTAGTCACCGAAATAACATACCTTCAGTATTTTGCTGATTTCTCTTAGCAAAAATATTATTTCTCCAAGATCTTTTGGTGGATGAAATTAGAAGAGTAGAGCTTTCCAACAAGATATGATATTCAAGAAACTGATCTCTAGAACTCAAGATATAGCCTTCCCAAGATGACCCTGTAAGACTTCCAAAAGTGAAAATTTTGCTTGTTTTAGTAAAGATCACTATCTAAAAATGGAAATTCGATGCCTAGCATCGACTTGCAACCAAAAGTCGATGCCAAGCATCAACTTTCAGCTTTTTTAACCACTTTTTCAGTGCCTGAACTAGCCACTTGAACACAGACATGAACAAAACCACTTTTATGTTAGAAGTCAATGCCAGGCATCGACTTTATGCTGAAACTCAATGCCAGGCATCGACTTGCTCTACAAACTTCATGTTTTTTAGAACATTCAACAACAGGTAACACTTAGAGAATGAAAACAATGACTTATCAGCACAAACTCGATGCCAGGCATCGACTTGCTTGGAAAACTTCAACTTCTGAAATCATTTCACACAAGACAAACTCTAGAGATGGAAGAAGAAGACTTATACACAGAAGTTTAATAAACTCTTTTCATAACTATGAAACCTCACAAATGCACAGGTGCTTTCTCACGCAGAGAAACCCGACTATTCTCACTCATACAAAAATGAGTACTAACTCACTTTCTCATTGTCTTCCTCTTCTCCTCTCCTTGCGTCAGTTGATACAAACTAACTTATATAGATTTTCTCATTCTCATGATTTTTAAAAAACTTCTAGAACTAAAGTGAACTAACTTTACAAATATAATACACTTGCGAATTTTTCCCTTCTAAAGCTTTGACCTTCAAATATATGTCCAATTAGTGATTGTTTCTCCAACAGCTCCCCCTCAATCACTAATTGACATTCTCTGTTTCTTCATATCATTTTCCTTTCTTTTACTCCTGCCATGCTTTTGAATCTGCTGGTCTTCACACCATCGAGGCTCTTTGTCATTATGTCTGCTATCTGATCTTTTGTAGAAATGTACTCCACTTCAATTTCTTTCTCCATTACCTTTTCTCTCAAGAAATGATAATGTATCTCTATATGTTTTGTTCTTGCATGAAATACTGGATTTGCTGCAAGATAAAGTGAACTCATATTATCTCCATGTATTGTAGGTATACCTTGATCAATGCCCAAGCTTTTGAATAATGTCTGCATCCATATGACCTCCTTAGCTGCTTCCACAAGTCCTTGTACTCAGCTTCAGTTGATGATAATGCTACTGTATGTTGTTTCTGTGAACACCAACTTACAAGCTTATCACCAATGTAAATCATGTAGCCATGAGTTGATCTTCTGCCATCCTGGTTACCTGCCCAGTCTGAGTCACTGTAGGCTCTCAACTTTAAATCTGATGTAAAAGGATAATATAATCCTTCCTTTATAGTTCCTTTGATATATCTGAGAACTCTTTGACCTGCAATCCAACGTGGGTCCTTTGGACAATGCATGAATTGTGACAAAACTCCCACTGCATAACTAAGATCAGGTCTTGTTAGTGTAGCATAAATCAAACTGCCCACAAGAGATTGATACTTCCTCATATCTTTGTATTTTGCACCATCATATTTACTGAGCTTGTGATTAACTTCAAGTGGAGTTGAAGCTTCTCTGCAATTTTCCATATCAAACTTCTTCAATAAATTCAAAAGATACCTTTCTTGTGATACATATATGCCATGATCTGTATAGGTGACTTCCATACAAAGAAAGTATGATAACTTTCCTAGATCATTGATCTTGAACTCTTTCTCAAGTAATCTCTTTACCTCCTTGATTCCTTGATCTGAAGTACCTGTGATTATAATGTCATCTACATAAATACAAATGTAGATTGTACCTTCCTCTGTTCTTTTGATAAGTAGACTAGGATCTGCTTTTGAACTTTGATATCCAAGATCATTGAGATACTTCACCAGTCTATAGTTCCATGCTCTTGGATCTTCTTTCAATCCATAGAGTGCTCTTCTCAACCTGCAAAAAAAAATTGGATACCTGGAATCTATAAACCCTTGAGGTTGTTCCATGTATACCTCATCTGATATGTATCCATTCAAGAATGCATTCTTTATATCTAATTGACTTAGGGTCCATCCTTTTGAAGCTGTAATAGCAATGATTGTCCTTATAGTTGACATCTTAGCTACAGGACTGAATGTCTCATCATAATCTATGCCATAGGTTTGGGCATAGCCTTTCACCACCAGTCTAGCTTTGTATCTGGCTATACTTCAATCTGCAAGCTTCTTCACTTTATAAATCCATTTATTTCCAACTACTTTCTTACCATTTGGTTTAGGAACAAGTTCCCATGTCTTGTTCTCTTCCAGTGCATTGCATTCTTCCTTCATTGCTTCTTCCCATTGCTTCCTACCTTTAACTTCATCATAGTTCTGAGGTTCTTCATCATCTTTGACCACATATGCATAGTTCTTTTGAGTTATGTAAGAAGTGTCATAAGAATACCTTTCTGGTTGCCTTCTAGTCCTGGTTGACCTTCTTGGTTCACATTCTTCATAAGTTTCTAGATACACCTCTTCATCAAATATAGGAGCTTCTTCATTCCTTCTTGTTAATCCACTTCTAGAGGTACTTGCTTGCATAGAGTCTTCATCTCTATTTACCTACACAATTGATTCTCCTTTCTCACATCTTCTTACCTCTTCTTCAAATTCTTCAGCTGTATGACTTTGATCTGCATACCAACTTTTATGTTCATCAAATGTAACATCTCTAGAAACAAGAAATTGTTTGGTTAAAGGATCCCACAACCTGTAACCCATCTGCTTTTCATCATAACCAATGAACATATATTTTTCTGCCTTTGGTTCAAGTTTATGTCTAAGTTGTGATGGCACATAAGCATATGCCATTGATCCAAACACTCTACAATGATCTAGTGTTGGTTTCTTACCCCACCAAGCTTCATATGGAGTCATTCCATTGAGAGCTGCACATGGTAATCTATTCACAAGTTATGTAGTTGTATTTACAGCCTCAACCCAAAGATAATTTGGACAATTCTTCTCCTTTAGCATAGCTCGAGCAAACTCAACCAAAGTCCTGTTTCTTCTTTTTGCTACACCATTTTGTTGTGGTGTATACCTGCAAGTTATTTCTCTCTTAATACCTGCATTCCAAAGATAATCATTGAACTCTTGGGAGAAGTATTCTCCCCCTCCATCAGACCTCAGTTTTTTAAGCTTTTGACATGTGACTCTCTCTGCATATGCATGAAAATGCTTGAAAGCTCTAAACACTTCTGATCTTTCCTTCAAAACATATAATGTTATCCATCTTGTAGCATCATCAATGAAAAGAACATAATACCTTGAGCCACTAATAGATCCTTATTTTGTTGGTCCCCATACATCTGTATGAATGAGCTCTAGTAATCCATCATGTTTGAATCCTTTCTTTTGAAATGGTAACATGTGTGCTTTTCCCATTTGACATGCTTCACATTTATAAACCATATGTTGACTTTGCACATTTGGTAATCCTAGTACAGACTGATTAGCAACCATAGCTTAATTCCTCTTTCATTGAAATGACCTAATCTCTTATGCCAGAGATCAAGTTATGTAATCACTCCTTCACCGTGTGTGAGCAAAGCTTGACCAATGTTCCCTTGTACTCTTAAAGTAAAGATTCTACCTTCTTTCTTACCAGAGACAATCTGATTATATCCATTCTCTGGATCTTCAACAAATACTCCTTCATTTGTAAACCTGACTTGAAAACCTTTTTCAACTATCTGTCCCACACTAATCAAGTTTTTAGGTATTGTAGGAACATACAAAACATTGGTTAGCAAATCTGCTCCACCCTACTCAAGATATAGCCTTCACAAGATGACCCTCTATGACTTCCAAAAGTGGAAAGTTTACCTGTTTTAGTAAAGATCACTCTCTAAAAATGAAAATTTGATGCCTAGCATCGACTTGCAACCAAAAGTCGATGCCAGGCATCAACTTTCAACTTTTTTAACCACTTTTTCAGTGCCTAACTGGCCACTTGAACACAGACATGAACAAAACCACTTTTATGTTAGAAGTTGATACCAGGCATCGACTTTATGCTAAAACTCGATGCCAGGCATCGACTTGCTCTACAAACTTCATGTTTTTTAGAACATTCAACAATAGGTAACACTCATAGAATGAAAACAATGACTTATCAGCACAAACTCGATGCCAGGCATCGACTTGCTTGGAAAACTTCAACTTCTGAAATCATTTCACACAAGACAAACTCTGGAGATGGAAGAAGAAGACTTATACACAGAAGTTTAATAAACTCTTTCCATAACTATGAAACCTCACAAATGCACAGATGCTTTCTCACGTAGAGAAAACCGACTATTCTCAATCATACAAAAATGAGTACTAACTCACTTTCTCATTGTCTTCCTCTTCTTCTCTCCTCGCGTCAGTTGATACACTAACTTATATAGATTTTCTCATTCTCATGATTTTTAAAAAACTTCTAGAACTAAAGTGAACTAACTTTACAAATATAATACACTTGCAAATTTGTCCCTTCACATAGGCATGTGGTTTTCTTCTAAAGCTTTGACCTTCAAATATATGTCCAATTAGTGATTGTTTCTCCAACAAGCACTACGCCATCGCTCTGGTGTGTTATGCTTGGAACTACCGTATAAAGTACTTACCCACATGTTATAAGATGACTTTTGAAGAGATGTTCATGAAAGGCTTTTGGGAGTACCATTCTGAAGTTTTTATCAGCAGTCATACTCATCTACCTCAATTATTCGCTTTGTGAGCAACTTGTGTATTCCACACACTACCGGCTTCCACCTCCCAATGAACCTGAGGCCATCAACTTGGAAAAACTAGAAATTGATCTTGCATGAGGAATTCGCATCATGGAGAACACCCTCCCACACGAACTCTTGCAAAACTATATTACGTAGACCCCGCAACAAGGATCTATCGAGGACGACAGATGAGAGAGGGAGAGGGTATTGGCAGTAGCCAAAGGCATAGACGTAGAGGAAGCATGTAAAGGCAGACTACAAAGAGTCATGGGGAGCCATGCAATCAATTTTTCCACTGAAACATATTTGATATTACTCTTTCAAAACCCCAAACAATGATTTTGTAACATATGTATCATAGAACACCCACTTTTGTATTTATTAACTCCATTTTGTACAAGCGGAGGAGTCCTTGAGATTGAGGAGCTTAGGTAGAACAAGCACACCAATTTCGGCTATTTTTAGATCTCATTTAGACCTCCAAATAGTGCCGAGAACCTATTTTTTAACTATGCCAGACACTAGATGTGAAACTGAACAAAACTAGTCTAGAACCTATAAAAAGAACTAGAGAGCTCATTTTTTAGGTTAGCATGTATGAGTTGAGAAGATCTTAGAGCTATTTTAAGTTTGTAATACTGTTATTGAGCAATAGAGTCTACTTTCTATCTTCCATTGTGTCTTGCTTGTCTCTTACATGTGTGTGTGTATGTGTGTGTGCATCTTCTTGCTTCTCACCTTCACTCTCACTACTTCTTGCATTCATGATCTTCATATCACTCCTAACATGTCTACGGATTGACATTAAGGAGGTGGAGCTTCTTAACGTGGTGCTTACCATTGTGCTAGAGCAACACCATATGTGTACCTCCCCTAAAATCCCATATGTATGGGGTGAGAAGATCATGTACAACTTAAGACTTTTGCGAAAAAAACCAAAAGAAAAACCCCCTCCTCAACAAAAATTTGTTGATATAAAAAGAGGAATAGTAGTGATCTACTTTTTTTATATTATCCTCTCCTCTTGCATGAGCGAGAGAGAGAGAGGGTCTCACTTAGAGAGCTCCCTTCATTTATGGAAACAAGGGGAGGGAAAACGTCTTTTTGTAGATGATCTTCAAAGTCCTCCATATGTGGGATATATGGACTCCCATCTTGTGAGTTCCATGAAAGAAGAAGGGAAATGGAGGGAGGAGAAGAACTGCCCTTGAATGTGCATGTATTCACACCAGATTTGGTGATACTCCATCATAAAATATGTAGCTATTTTATATGAATGGGATAAATGGAACTATTTTTTTCCTTCCACTTTATAGTTTATGGGGCTAAATTTTGATCCTCCATATTATTTAAAATATCCAATTTACTCCAAAATTATGGAAAAATCACCATTGGGCTATAAATCACCCTTAATACTTTCTCTAGTCTGTGGTAGACTCAGATGTTTGGTACTTTGACAATGGGGCAACCAAACATATTACCTCTTAGTGCAGTTTCTTCAGTTCACTTGAGCGTGAACCTAGAGGGAGTACTTTCACATGTGCTAACAACTCCTCTTATCATGTCATGGGAGTTGCTTGATAATTTTGATTATTCTTGATGGTATTTCTTTCACATTATCAGTTTTACGAGGCAAGATCCACTTGGTTGTCAAATATGTTGATGAGAGATGTATGATTCATGATTTATTAGGTGGCGATGTTATTATTGCTTCTAGCATTATATTTCATGGAATGTATAAGCTCATAGATTATGAAAAATATGTCAATGATTCAGTAGGTATAGCTCAAGATTCTCAAGCTATCTCAAATGCAAAGTTTTGGCATGCACACTTTGGTCATTTGAATTTTTCTAGTTTTTTATGCCTATAAAAATCTGAAATATTTTCCTCTGCCCAAACTTGAGGCAATTGGTAAACATGTCTATGAAGGCTGTATTTTGGGCAAAATGCAGCATTCCTTCTTCCCAAAAGATGGTTTAGTTGGAGCTACTAAAAAATTGTAGCTTGTTCACAATGACGTTTATGGTCCTATGCAAACACCTTCTTTTGGGAACGACCTTTACTTCATGACTTTTATTGATGATTTTTCTAGGCATGCATGTGTGTACCCATTGAAAGCAAAGTCTGAAGTGTTTGTGTGCATCAAATAGTTTCTAGTTTTGGATAAAAATCTTTCAACATGTAAATTGGGCACCCTCCGTTCTCATCAAAGTGGGAGAATATATTCTGATTTTAATGCACTTCTGGCTGAATGTGGGATAAAACATCAGTGTACAATGGCGTATACACCTCAATAAAATGGAGTTGCTGAAAGAAAGAATAGCTCTCTCATGGAGATGGTGAGATGTATGGTCAAAAGTCAATATTTACCACATAGCTTCTGGCTTGAGGTTGTTATGTGTGCAACATATGTACTTAACATGTATCCCACCAAAGCATTTTAGTCTATCACTCTATACGAGGCTTGGCATGGTTGCAAGCCATCTGTTGCTCATCTGCATGTCTTTGGTTGTCTGACATATGCATTAGTGGTTGAACAACAATGCAACAAATTGGATGACAAAGTAGTGAAATGCAATTTTGTTTTGTACAGCTCTGAAAGCAAAGGCTACCATCTATATCATCCATAAACTAAACACATCTTGGTTAGGTGTGACGTTGATTTGGTGGAAGATGAAATTTAACCATTACTTTCATGTACTTAGGACACATTAGTTAGCTCCAAGGTTGTGTATGACACTTTGTTGCTTCTTTTTACAAGTGGACACTCAAGTGATGGTCCAGATGAGGAAATTTCTTAGCCTTTATAGGTTTCCTATGATGATCTAGATCATTCCACTTCTGATGTAGATTTACATGATGCACTTGTTGATGAGAGGAGTGATATAGAAGATGTAAAAACCATGCCTAAATAATTGGTGCATACTTTTCCAGATAGAAAATAAGATGCATCTCAGCCCTCATAGTGCTTCTTATGCATCGGATTGTTATGCAATGGCTGCCTCTAGTCTTTGTGATGAGAACGAGCCAATTTCTTTTGCCGAAGCACAAAACTCAAAAAATTGGATGGCTTCTATGCAATCATAATATGATGCTATTATGAAGAATGGTAGTTGTTCTTTATGTGATTTCCCTCTAGGAAAAAAGGCCATAGGCACTAAATGGGTATATAAGCTAAAGCTTAAGCTTGATGGAAGAGTTGATAGCTATAGGGCTAGGCTTGTTGCAAACGGTTATGCTCAAGAGAGAGGCATTGATTTTGATGAGACCTTTGCTCCCACATGGCTAATGACCACCATTTATAGCATTTGTGCAGTTGCAGCTCATCATGGTTGAAATGTACATCAGTTGGACCTTAAAAGTGCATTTCTAAATAGTGACTTATATGAAGAAGTGTATGTATTTCCGCCCCGTGGTTCTATGTAGAAAGAGCATGAAAACAAAGTGTACATGTTGGAAAAGGCATTATATGGTTTGAAAAAAAGCATACCATGTGATTCCCATGAAAAGATACATGCCTACTTGATTGTACATAATTTTGAGAACAGTTCAACTGAGAGCACCTTATATGTTAAGTGTGCAAATGATGTGCTTCTTATCATTGTTGTCTATGTTGATGACATGTGTTGATAGTCAAGGTCAAGCACAAGGTGCGAGAATGCATCAAAGAAACGGACACACAAGAAGAAGGAGCTTGTAGGGAGCTCCAAGAAGCACATGTTAAATTTTTAGAAGAAATCCCTATAAAGAGAGTGATTTTCATCACTAAAGACCATTGTAAATACATTTCACATTTTTGCACAAGGTGCAAGAATGCATCAAAGAAGTGGACACACAAGAAGAAGGAGCTTGATGAGTGTTAGAAGTATCTACCTACCAATTTTCATAATTTTTAGATTTCGTTTGAGACATAAATAAGCCCTAGAACCTAATGTTTAACTAGGCCAGACACTAGGTTTGGATAGGGCCAAAACTACTCAAAAAACTATAAAAAGAGCTAATAAGCTCATTTTTGGGGTTAGCTTGTTAGAGATTTGAGCTTTTGTAAGAGAATTCTTGTGTAATTGAAGACCTTCCATTGTTCCACTCTTTGCTCTTACCTTGTGTGCACGTGTGTGTATATATGTGTATGCATGCTTGTGTGCTTTCGCTCACACACTTGTGCCTTCACTTGCTCATGGTCTTCATGCCAGTCCTCATGTCTCCGTGGATTGATATTTATGAGGTGGACATAGAGAAGTGACATTGGAAAGTAAAAAATAGACATTTTCTATTCAGTTTCTGAGATTTTCTCCACCTTCATCATCATCATCATCATCATCATCATCACCATCTTCTCCCATCTTGATCTTCTCGTATTTTCTCATTTTTGGACTTTACATTCACCTCGTTTTCCATTTGTGACTGTGAGCAAGAAGCCTAGAGGGATTTCAGAGCTGAAACAATGAAGAAACACTCTTGCCAACCTCTCAAAACACCAACACTTTGATTTAGAGTCACTCGGCATGAGAGGACCTATGTCTAGTATCACGAGTGCAATATTGTGGGTTAGGTGAGAGATTCTGCATCTGCTGGTAATAGGACTGACAAGGAGGGCCTAAGGTACACATATTTGCAAAATTTTTTTTAATTTGGACTTAAAAAAGGCCCAGTATTGTGACCGGTTGAGTTCACGTATTGTAATACCAGAATTCCCATGCCGTGATACTTTACACATATCGTGTATCATCTCCCCATGTATCGCAATACCTCACGTGTATCGTGTATCATTGGGTTGAGTATCGTGTATCATGAACACATGAGTATCGTATCATGGAATATTTGGTCTCGCGTATTGTCGGATCGTGTATCGTGATACTTCCTAGGTATTGTGTATCGAGATACTTCCCAGGTATTTTGTATCATGAAGGTTGGCATCGTATCATCAAGATTGATATCGTGTATCATGCATCCTTGAGTATCGTGTATCATGAAGGGCCATATCTAGTATCGTAATCTTTCCCAAGTATCATGTATTGCTAGGAGATTAGTATCCTGCATCGTGGTAGAGTCAAGTATCGTATCCTCAGACCTAGTATCATGTATCATCTAGGCTGAGGTATTGTGTATCATATAGTTCTAATATGGTGTATCATTTGTCTCAAGTATCATGTATCGTGGCTTGGCAATATTGTGTATCATGTAAAGGCAAGTATCTTGTATTGTTTGCTCTTAAGTATAACCGATACTTCTTAAGTATCGTGTATCATCTATTCTAAAGTACTCCCAGAGAGATCCTGTTTGCCTATTTTAACCCTCAGAATGCTGAACTGACATAATTGAATTAATCTAGGGAGTTTTAGATATAGTATTTTGAAGTTGATCCTTAGGTGGGACTAGGAAGCCAAAGGGGCTTCAAAGGATTTTGAGCAATACAAAGGGAAAATTGGGACAAGGGAACAAATCTTATGAAGTTGAGATCTCGTAGACACCTAGGCAAGGATGGACAAAGCATTAGATCATCTGAGGTTAGTGTCAACCATACTGCTAGGTCGTGGGTACAACAACTTAGTGGTTATCCCTGCGTGCTAAGTTCTAAAACAAGTGACTCATAAATGTCTTTTAGCATGGAGAGACCTGCAGGTAGTTCAGGCACTGCCTATTTATAGACACCAAAAGGTCCCTATAAAATGCAATTGGAATATATCAAGACCAACCAATTAGGTGCACACATCCATGAGGATGGCCTGAGGGGATCAGTTGTCCAACTCAAAAATCTAGATAACCCTTCGTACTTGAACACCTAGTGGTTAATTCAAAGAGGGTTCATACATTGATAAGCAAGGAACCATGTATGTGGTCACCAGCTTGCCAATCAGGACAGATCAGTTTGGAAACATAAATCTTGAGAATGAGATAGGAGACCTAGAGCAAGGAGACTTAGGATGAGAACCCAAGACTCCTAGAGGTAATTCAACCTTGACCAAGGTGATCACTCCAGATTGGATTCCCGAAGACAACAAAAGCATAGAACTATTCTTGAATAGAGAAACAGAAGAAGCCTTTTGGGGATTCAAACCAAATCAACCTGGTGAATAAGCAGAGTCACCATTGTTGGTGCAGGGCAATCAACAATTGAAGTTTTGATGAAGGATTGAAGTCAAGAACTGAAGAAAAGATCAAGTTATGAAGCATGAAGGAAGTGCATATCCAGAAGATGAAGATGTGTACACATATGTACATTAATTTAGAGTTAGCTCACTTATATTTTTAATTAGTTATGAGCCTGTAAATATTTGACTATATATACAAGGGAAAATGTCGGGGCAAACATGAGAGAGTATAGAATACAAGAATTTAGAAGAATTAGAAGTGATTAGACACTTGAGAAGTGTGAAGATTAGCTCTCTCATCCACATGTAACGTTTTCAAGTAATGAAGAAAAAATTGCGCCCGATGTTTCTGTGCTTTCTCCTTCTGTGCTTGAGCATTTCAAGAATCATTTTGTAGACATCTAATTCCATAAATAATGATTCTATGGTTAAAGTTTGAGAGCCTAATTGTAAACAGGCTGTGAGAATTATGAGTAGGAACATTCATATGTGAAGAAGTGTTAACTGTCTTCTGAAACAGGCGCAATCTCGATGGTCAAAGATTTGATCATTTCTCAGTGCATAGTTTAAAGTTTTGCACAAAAAAGGAGTCAAAATCTAAGTTGGAAGGTAAGCCATCTATGTCTAAAAGCATTTGCATAAATGGGTTCTACTTTGAGAGAACCAAGTGTTAGAAGTTACAGGTGTCTGAATCGACTTCTCAGAAGAACAGTTTTAGACATAGGTGACTTGATGAGATCATTTCCCAAGATCTACTCAATCTTTTGAAATGATTTAACTTGGAGAAGGTGCGTAAACTATAGATGAAACCTTGTGCAAAGTCTTGTCAAAAAATTTACAGATTTGATAAGTCAATGAGAGAGTTATGTGCAACAAACTTTCTGTGTAGTCATCTTCTTCACAGTTTGTTCAAAATTTTGATAATTGAGTATTGATCCTCCAAATTGGTGAAGGTTTTGAGTTACTCTTGATATAGAGGTGCTCTAACTTCAAGAGTAGCTTGTTCTTTTGGAGATTAACACTCTCCATCAGTGGTATCAGAGTAGGGAGTATCAAAATTGAAGAAAGGAGGACCCCGACTGCTGCAGTCATAAAGAATTCAACATTTGAAGATTCAAAAGGTGAAAGCTTGAGAGCAAAGATTGAGATGGAGGCCAGAAGATATGAAGGAAGACAAAAGGAACTTCATTCGAAGTAAAGGTAACCTTATTCCTCATAAAGCTAGAAGGATTTAATACACAGGTGAAGAAAGGATGGGAGATTATCTTCAGACAGAGAAACTGGATAGAGAGAACTATCCAGCATGGTCAATGAGGATGGAAGCTCACCTTATGAGCAAAGACTTGATAGGTTATATTACAGGTGAAGAAGAAAAACCTCAGTTCAGAGATCCTAGTGTTCCAACTAGGGAGGAATTATCAGATTTAAAGACTTGGATGAAGAGAGATGCTCAAGCCAGGAGCATTATCTATATGGCAGTCAATGAGTACTTGCTACCTCACATTAGAGGTCTTGAAAGTGCAAGTGATATATGGAATGCTTTGGAGGAGCATTTCCAAAACACCACAAAATCAAGGAAGGCATCCTTGTGGGCAGAATTTACCACATTCAAGAAGAAGGCCTCTCAATCCATCTCAGATTATGTAACAAGAATGAAGGACATTGCAGATGCATTAGGAGCAGTTGATGAGGACATTGAGGAGGATAAATTAGTAAGGCAAATCCTTACAGGTTTGAGAGGTGATGACAAACGGAAGCCATTCATTTTGTCTACTGAATTATCACTTGATCATTTCACTCGTGATTTAAATCAGTTGCTAGGACATATGCTAACCTTTGAGCAGGATGTCAAAAGTGAGAGTGATAAGAGTGCAGGTCAAGCAATGTATTCAAAGGATAAGAAGAAGAATAGCAAAGGGAAGCAACAAGCAAATGAAGATGAAGGTACAACTAGCCAAGCCAACTTCCTAAGAGGAAGAGGAGGTGGCAAAGGTAGAGGAAGAGGCAGAAGCAATAAAGATGGAGTCAAAGCTTGCTAGATTTGTGGTAAGACAAATCACTTAGCTAATGATTGTTGGCATAATACTCAGAACAATGGTGGATAGAATCAGAATTTTAATTCAAGAGGAAGAGGTGGCAGAAATCAAAGAGGTAATTTTAGAGGTAGAGGTAGTAGAGGTTACTTTGGAAGAAATGCAGGTAGAGGATTCCAAAGTCAACAATACATCAATACCTACTACAATTATGCTTCAGATCAGAAGGAGGATTCAACATTGATAATGAATGCAACTTGTGAAAGGCAAAATGAAGATCAAAGAGTCTTCTACATTGACTCAGGGTGTAGCAATCACCTGAGTGGTAACATAGCTTTGATGATTGATTTGGAGAATAAGGTAACTAATCATGTAGTTCAAATTGGTGACAATACAAAGCACAATGTAAAGTCAATTGGATCAATGAAGGCCAAGGATGGAAGTACTCTCTTGAGTAAGGTTTTGTATGTTCCTACAATTCCTAAGAATCTGATAAGTGTAGACTAAATTGTTGAAAAAGGTTATGAAGTTAGATTCACTAATGAAGGAGTGTTTGTGGAAGACCCTAGCAATGGGTATAAACAAATTGTTTCAGGGAAGAAAGAAGGAAGAATCTTCACATTGAAGATTCAAGGTAATGTTGGTCATGCCTTGTTCACTTATGGAGGACATAAGATCTCTGAGTTAGATCTTTGGCACAAAAGGCTTGGACATTTCAATGAAAGAGGTATTAAAGATATGGTTAACAATGGTTCAGTGCTTGGATTGCCTAATGTTGCAGGTCAACATATGACATACAGATGTGAGGCATGTCAATTAGGTAAGGCTCATAAGCAATCTTATTCCAAGCATGGTTTTATGTATTCAGAGAAGCTTGAATTGGTACACACAAATGTGTGGGGACCATCAAAAGATTTTAGTATCAATGGTTCAAGGTATTATGTGATTTATGTTGATGATGCTACCAGATGGATCACTATTTATGTGATCAAAGATAAGTCAGAGGTATTCAATACATTCAAACATTATCATGTGTATGCAGAAAGAATTACAGGTCAAAAGTTGAAGAGACTAAGGTCAGATGGAGGGGGAGAGTATTTCTCTAATGAGTTCAGTGATTACTTGTGAAATGCAGGTATAAAGAGAGAGGTTATTTGCAGGGACTCTCCTCAACAAAATGGTGTAGCAAAAAGGAGGAATAGAACTCTTGTTGAGTTTGCAAGATCCATGATGAAGGAGATAAATTGCCCCAATTATTTGTGGGCTGAGGCTGTAGATACAGCTACATATTTGGTCAATAGGTTACCATGTAAAGCTTTGCAGGGTATGACACCATATGAGGCATGGTGGGGTAAGAGACCTACTCTAGATCGTTGCAAAGTATTTGGATGTTTGGCATATGCACATGTGCCATCTCAATTGAGGCATAAATTGGAACCTAAAGCTGAAAAGTATGTGTTCATTGGATATGATGATAAGCAGATGGGATATAGGTTGTGGAGTCCATCCACAAAACAATTCCTAGTGTCAAAGGATGTTACATTTGATGAGCAAGGTACTTGGTATGCAGGTACAATCAATATTTATGCAGGTGATGAAGAAGTTGTGAATCAAAAGAAAGGTAAATCAAAGGTTTAGATGTTTGATGAAGAGGAGAACAATGAAGTACAGGTTGAAGTTGAAGAAATGCCAAGGTTTGATCCAGAATGTGATGAACCAGAAACCTCAAGAAGTGGAGAACTCAGAAGGTCATCAAGACACAAATGGCAACCTACAAGGTATAGCTATGACACTTATTTTTTGGCCACCAAAGATTATGCTTATATGATAAAAGCAGATGAAGACCCTTCTACATATGAAGAGGCAAAAGGTAAGGAAAATTGGGAGAAAGCTATGCAGGAAGAGTATGATGCATTGATGGAGAATGACACATGGGATTTGGTTCCTAAACCAAATAGTCAGAAGATCATTGGATGCAAATGGGTCTACAAGACAAAGAGGTTTGTAGATGGAAGTGTGTCTAGGTATAAAGCTAGACTTGTTGTGAAGGGTTTTGCTCAGACATATGGTATAGATTATGATGAGATCTATAGTCCTGTGGCAAAGATGACAATCATCAAGACACTCATAGCTATTGCTGCATGTAAAGGTTGGAAATTATGTCAACTAGATGTGAAGAATGCTTTTCTAAATGGTTATATTTCAGATGATGTTTTCATGGAGCAACCAAAAGGATTCAGAGATGAAAGGTATCCAGATCATGTATGTAAGCTCAAGAGAGCTGAAGAGACTTGTGAAGTTCTTGAAAGAACTTGGTTTCCAAGTATCTAAAGCAGATAGTAGCTTGCTTGTTAAAGCAAGTGATGATGGGTTCATTTACATGTGCATACATGTTGATGATATAATTCTTACAGGTACAGATGAGAAAGGCATTCAAAGCCTAAAGAAGCAAATGGAGAAAGAGTTCAAGATCAGTGACTTGGGAAACTTGTCATATTTCTTGGGCATGGAGATCTCATACACTCAACATGGAGTGTATGTAACTCAAGAAAGGTATTTGAAAAACTTGTTGATCAAGTTTAAGATGAATGATTGCAGGGTAGCACCTACTCCAATGGAGGTGAATCACAAATTGAGCAGATATGGAGGAGAAGAGTTCAAGGACATGAAGCTATATCAAAGTTTGGTTGGTAGTCTGATCTATGCTACATTAACTAGGCCTGACTTTTCATATGCAGTTGGAGTATTATCTCAATTCATGCATTGTCCTAGGAAAGAACATTGGATTGCAGGACAAAGACTGTTGAGGTACATTAAGGGTACACTCAAAGAGGTTTTGTATTATGGTTTTACATCAGATACAAACATCAAGATTTATAGTGATACAGATTGGGCAGGTAATCTTGATGATAGGAGGTCAACTTATGGATACTTGTGTTATGTGGGAGATAAGTTAATTTCATGGTGTTCAAAGAAGCAACACACAGTTGCTTTGTCATCTACAGAGGCTGAGTACAAAGGTATGGTTGAAGCTGCAAAGGAAGTGATATGGCTTAAGACTCTTATGAAGAGTTTTGACATTATTCAGAGTAACCAAAAGCTTGGATGGACCAAAGCTACAAAGATTCAAAGACATGGCAGGCATAAAGAAGATAGAGAAAACCTCAATTGATGATTGAGGGGGAGCTCTTGGTGCAGGGCAATCAACAATTGAAGTTTTGATGAAGGATTGAAGTCAAGAACTGAAGAAAAGATCAAGTTATGAAGCATGGAGGAAGTGCATATCCAGAAGATGAAGATGTGTACACATATGTACATTAATTTAGAGTTAGCTCACTTATATTTTTGATTAGTTATGAGCCTGTAAATATTTGACTATATATACAAGGGAAGATGTCAGGGCAAACATGAGAGAGTGTAGAATACAAGAATTTAGAAGAATTAGAAGTGATTAGACACTTGAGAAGTGTGAAGATTAGCTCTCTCATCCACATGTAAAGTTTTCTAGTAATGAAGAAAAAATTGCGCCCGATGTTTCTGTGCTTGAGCATTTCAAGAATCATTTTGTAGACATCTAATTCCATAAATAATGATTCTATGGTTAAAGTTTGAGGGCCTAATTGTAAACAGGCTGTGAGAATTATGAGTAGGAACATTCATATGTGAAGAAGTGTTAACTGTCTTCTGAAACACGCGCAATCTCGATTGTCAAAGATTTGATCATTTCTCACTTCATAGTTTAAAGTTTTGCACAAGTGAGGAATCAAAATCTAAGTTGGAAGGTAAGCCATCTATGGCTAAAAGCATTTGCATAAACGAGTTCTAGCTTGAGAGAACCAAGTGTTAGAAGTTACAGGTGTCTGAATCGACTTCTCAAAAGAACAGTTTTAGACATAGGTGACTTGATGAGATCAATTCTCAAGATCTACTGAGTCTTTGAAATTATTTAACTTGGAGAAGGTGTGCAAACTATAGGCGACAGGTTGTGCAAAGTTTTATAAAAAACTTTACACATTTGATAAGTCAATGAGAGAGTTATGTGCAGCAGACTTTCTGTGTAGTCATCTTCTTCACAGTTTGTTCAAAATTTTGATAATTGAGTATTGATCCTCCAAATTGGTGAAGGTTTTGAGTTACTCAATATAGAGGTGCTCTAACTTCAAGAGTAGCTTGTTCTTTTGGAGATTAACACTCTCCATCAACCATCTACGAGTTCAAAGATCCAGGGATACCACGTAAAGTTGTCTGTTTGGATAACACATCGGAGATAATGTTCTTGGTGAGAGAGCATAGTAAGCATGCATATACTTGGTGATAGAGCATAGTAAGCATGAATAGATTTTTCCTCCTCCCAGATCTAATGTTTCCCATGGCCTCCAAGGAGCAGGATCATCCCAGGCTCATGAAACCCAATGAGGAAGAACTAGAGAGAGACCAGAGGTAAGCTTTGCACACACTATGGGTAGAGACACATCAGGACTTGAAGGTGAAATACCTGAAAGAGAAAGACATCAAGCACATAGACATCAAAGAGATGAACATGATTTTCCATTGCCTAGACCTCGTGAGTACCCAAGAACCCTTAGAACCTCTCAAGTGGCCAAGACAATGAAAAACTACTTTGATGGGTTTGGAGATTCTTATGATCATGTGGCCGAGTTCAAACAAGTGTTAAGAGCTGAACAAGTTAAGGATTTGTTCACCCAATTTGAGGCATTTGGTTTGACTCTCAAGGGTACTACCTTAGCTTGGTTTCAGCCCTCTAAATAGTCACGATTACCAAAATATAGGTCAACTGGTAGAAGCATTCATTGTAGAATTTTCCAAGAGTGGTATCAAGCATAACACATCATCCTTGATCCGCAGCTTCACGCAGACACCCCAATAAATAGTGTGACTTGTAGGAAGATGGTTCAAAGAGTACTTAGAAAGATGTCTTGTCCAAAAACTACCCTCACCAGCCACACAAGTGGCCTTGTTTTTAGATGGCTTACTAAGCACCAAGTTAAGATCACATGTGTACTTGAAAGAGCCTAGATCCATAGAAGAGTGTGTGCGGATGTGCATGACATAGAAGCCAACTTGGGTGAGGAGTTAGAATTATCCAAAGTCTATAAGGATTCTAATACTTCTAATAGTCATAACTCCGAAACCTCCACTGAGATAGATGAGATAGCTGAGCAGGTTGCAAGGAAGCTAGGAGTTCAAAATAGACAAACACCAAGGGTCACCTCATTGAATCAATGTTACAACTATGGAGGAGACCTCATGGGTAATGTTTGCCTGATGATGGCTCAACCCCAAGGAAACCCTAATGCTCCATATTACACTATTGAGAGAAAATACACAAACCACATGGCTCAAGATTGTCCCAATAGGCAGGCTATTAGACAAACTTATCAGCAACCTTACCAAAAGGGTAGATATCAAAACCAATACCAATAGCCATATTATAGGCCACAACAACAATATTGTTGACCTAAGCTTCAACTTAGAGACTTGCGGAGAAAGAGACTATACCTCAATCCCCTCACAAGTGCATATAGTGGGGATACACGCTTTTAATTATCAATCCGAAGAGTATGCTAACCTAGCCGAGTGTATGAAGACATGCAATCACGTAATGGTCAATGCAAATGAACTACTCAAGAATGAAAATGAGGTAAATGTTTATCCTAACAAGCTTCAACTGTAGGTCAAGATGAAACGATACTTGGTGCAGCAGCCGTCAGTATTTTGGGCTTTTCTCCTAGCTCCGAGCTCCAAACATAGCGAATAGCATATGCGTTTCGAAGCTCTCGAGAAGACGCATCCAATGGCAGTGGTTTCACTCAATTCCGACGCTCCTACTTCAAGTTATGACAGAAATACTGAATCGCGAAAATACTTTCCTACGCTTCAGCACTTCCTACACCTTGCACACACCTCTCCTACAGCAAAGAAACACTCTCAAGGATAGACAACACTCACAAGCACTCTTTCCAAACAATACACATGCATACAAGCTCGCGAAGAAGAAGATGAAGAGGGAAGAAGACACAAATTCGAATTTCTGTGCTCTCTATTCTCACAATGGCCAAAAGTTCTTTACAAAGAGTCACATTTGACTTATATACTAGTGCCCTAAAAATGGTCCTTTCACACAAGTGACCGGCACTTTTATTCACTAAGAGCTAATTTCCTACTATTTTACATGGGTAAGCTTCTATTCTTCTGTGGGAATGCATCTAGAGGACTCCTCTAGTGCCTTTACAAGGGGAAATATATTACAAGAATGAATATGTTACAAAATATATGGCCCAAATCGGAAAAATTTTGGGGCCCGTCTTTTTTCTCTTCTTTGTGCGCTCTTTAGCTCTGCAACACTCTCCCCCTCTTCGCCTCTGTCGTCCCTTGACAGACTTTGCTTCGCGCACGCGCCCTGTGGTCAGTATTGTCTGCAGTTAAACAGACATGCAGATTCGATGGCCTTCTTGATTCAAGCTCTACAACTCGAGAGCCTGATGTAGTTGTCTTGCCTGTTGACTTGGGTTGCCACGCACGCCACCAGTGACTAGGAATGTGCTATTCTTAGTCACCCTCTTCAACTTTTCAGCCTCTACCCCTTTCTAACTTTTGGTCCTACTCTGATGTTTGAAAAATCCACTCCTCTGGACCCCGGGGTTTAGCTTTGTAGCCTGGTGCGTGCCCCTGCGGGGCTCTGTGCAGAGATGGGTGTTGCGCCCCTGCGGGGCTTCCTGCAGAGTTGTATCTTCAAATTTGTCTATCTTCAAATTTGCCTTTTAGTGAAGCTGTTTCTTTCGTTGTTTTCTTTTTTTCTTCTTTTTACTTGTCTCGCCCTCGACACTGCCCCCCTCCTGGACTCTGTCGTCCCCGACAGGCTTTTTGTGGCGACGGGTATAGGTTTGAATGACCTGTTGCTCTCTTTGATTTAGCAGATTGGCGTGACATAACATGAACTCCTTCCATTGGCGAGACTTTACTCCGTCCTCTGGTGCCTGTCTATGGTCAGCAAAGAAACTTATCTCGTAGGCCACCAGTCGTGCATTCAAGTTGGAGGTCATTTTAATGAAGATCTCTGAATCTATTTCGAAGAAGCCTGTAAAGAATGCTTCTTCAAATGTCTGCATGTATGTCGATGGTAGAAACATGAGCCGAGAAAAATATGCCATAATTGTTAACCGGCTGGGAATAGTAGATAAATCAAAAATTAAGGCCTCCGAGCCCTGCGTAATTCAAAAAAGTATATTGTGCGTGTTGGAACACTTTAATCACTGTAAGGAGCATGCTAAATATTTTATTTGTCATTTTTACTGCTAGATCTGGAACGGTAGCATATCTTGCAAGCCAAAATTCCATGGTTTTGACCATGTATTCCTCTGTCGGTAGGTAGTTGTGTGGTGGACTAGGTAATAGCGGATAATTTAACCATTGATTATTAATGGTACCTTGTCGCTGGCCTTCCCAAAATTGTGTCCATGCTCTTCGACGGGGTAGTGGGCAAAATGATGGGTTTACTTGAAGCTCATACGGTGATGCCTCCCACTGTACCCGTAATGTAGGGTGCTTTTCCAATAACTTTCTTCTCCAAATTGGATTTGCCTCCTCAAACTCTACCTGAGTATATTTAAAAGTATCATACCGGAATTGGAGATTGTGATCAGGTTCCTTCTTTGTAACATGTTTTATGTATTGCCTGGTTTGTTCCTTCAAAAGCCCGTATGGTACATTGAATGGCCTTAGTATTTGCTCCAGTTGCTTGCTGTCGATTTGAGCCTCTTTCATTAGATTGATGACTTGATCTTCAAATTCAGCCGTAAGCTGGGACACCAGTAGTGCCCTTTCTGACCTGCTCAGCTCTGCAATTTTTCGTGTGTTAGGTTCTAATGGAACCTCCTTTTCCTCCCTTATTGGTGAATTATACAAGGGGGAGAGAGAGGGCATACCTCTTCCTCCACAGTAGCCGAGGTCTTTGGCGGAACTACTGGTGTCCCCTGTTGTGCTTGCTGCTCTAATTGCTCCTGCAGTCGTTTGATTAAATCATCTTTTTGTTTGCTTTCCTCTTCGGCCTTAGCAATAGTTGCCTGATGTTTCATTAATTCCTGAGCCACAATGTTCATGTGTTCCGTGTCTTCCTTGCACTGTCGAAGGTAGTTATTTTCTGCTTTTTTCCATTTCATTCTGAGGGCTGCGGTGTCCTCCATATACTTCTTTTCCCAATCCGTTATGACTTCCTGCTCCTGTCTGAGCTGATCTTGTAATTTTGTGATCTGATCGTCCAGGTCTTTGACATCTCTTTGTGGGTCATCAGTTATTGCCAATGGCTGATCACTAATGAGAGCTGTCATTAGCTCTTTATTTCTTTGTCGCATGTTGTCAGCTTCTTCCATACTGGCCTTGAGCTGAGACTCTAAGATTTTACTGCGTGTTTGAAGGCGTGTCTTCTCAGTCTCGCTCATTTCTAATTTCTTTGTTAGTTCCACGACTTGGTCTTTCAATTTGGTCTGCTCCCGCTCTAGCATACTGTTTTGTATTTTGACCTCTTGAAGTTCCGTTTCTTTGTTCAGAGCTTGTTCTCGCACCTTGGCTAGTTCTTCAGAAAGCTCTTTGCCTGCTCTTTCAAGGTCTTTCTTTTCTTGCATGGCTTGGTCATAATCTTCATCAGCATCAAGCATTAGTTGTTGTGTATCCAGAGCTGTTCTAATCATATCTTGCACAACAGGCTTGAGCTAAGCGATGTCTACATTTAGCCATGTCTTCGCTATTGCTGGAGTCTCTCCCGTTTGTACATCTTTGCCTTCTGCCACCTGAAGTGTCTCGTTGTGTGGCTGTCTAACTTGTAGTTGTATCTTTGGTTCCTCATCATCGCCTTTTGCTTTCTTCTTTTTAGTAGCACTCCCCTGAAACGTGACATCCAATGGGGAAGGTTCTACTACAACCCTGATAGGCGTGAATGGCTCTTCCGTTTCTATTTCTTGATCTTCATTTTCCTTTTCCGCAATCTCCTCATCTATCTTTGTGCGTGTGGTCTTCGGACTCATTTTTGTATCTTGATCTATCGGATTAGGGCATTCTGGTTCTTCATCATAATTCACTTCATCGAGTTCGGTCCACTGCCCATCATCTTTGGATTCACTTCGAATATCCACATCCAACAATGATGTGTCCTTTTCTTCTTTGTCTTGAGTAGATGAGCTGGAGTTATCTAACCCGATTTCGCGGTATCGGTGGACTTTAGTGAGTCTTCTTTTTGTTTTTGACTCCTGTTGTGATTGTTGATAGTGATGCCCTTGCACTGGCAAGTTGACTTGTCCATCAGTATATTTGTGCGTCTCTTCAAGTGCTTTAGTCAACTCTTCTTCCGTAATTTGCTTCTGTCCTGCAAATGTCACTTTTGGAAGTACATGGACTCTTTTTTTCATAGGTATTCCTTCTTCCTCTGTCTTGACTTCTCTTAGTCTTTTGGTGCCTCTCATTCTTGGCTGAGAGCTAGTTCCTGCCTCTTCCACACCTGTAGTACTTTTCTTCTTCTTGGGAACTGAGGCGGATTTCACATATGTAGCTAGTCCTTCTGAGGTTGGCATCTCCCTTAAACAATTCTTCATGTCCAAAGCTTCATATATGAGCAATGTCAGCGTTGAACTCCCATTCAAAAATTTCTTTTGCCCCCACTTCTTTTGGGCTTCAAACAAGCGCTCTTGTACATAGCCTGTGAGATTCACTTTATTGCCTATTTGTCTCATGGCATGTGACAGTAGTTGGACGACTATCTTTTGGGGTGCGGTGTACCTATGCATACTTGGAAAACAAAAGTGTTGATGCACCAGCCGTACAGCATCCTCTATGTCAATTCGATTGATTTCCAGGAATGATCTCTTCTTCGGGTCATGGCATTCTTCCTTCACACAAGTAATCCCTGCTTGATTCCATCCAAACGCTTTATTAATCAATTCATGTGTGAACTGGATGGTCTTCCATTTTCCGACTTTGTCCAATACTTGTGCTTCTGGGACTGAGATTTTTGTTCCTGCAGGCTGCATGGTGTTCATCACCTGTGTACACCTCTGAAAATCTGGTACATATATGGGGATCTTCAAGAATGCTTCAATTCCAGCTTGAGTCCATACGTCCTCAATATGTGGTAACCCTTGTATTATAGTCTTGAAATCTTGGGACATGATAGGAAAGTAATGGTGAGTGTCCATGATCTTGATGGTAGCCATGAAAATTAGGTCCGCCACTGGTTGATCGTCCCTGAACCAGTGACCTCTTGCTTTAGTTACTGATTCCATTGGAAGAAGTTGCACCTCTTCTTGCTGTGTTGCTTCGGAATCAGTGGAAGCCATCTGCACTCAATATGGAGGATGAATTAGTATCCATATATTTTTTTCAGAAATCCTCCTCCATATGTTGATTAATAATTCGATGTTGCTCCGAGTGCATGGTGCAGTCCCTGTCCCGTGGGTGTGAGAAAGGTAATACCTGAATTTTTTCATGTATTTTTATATTTTTTGCTGAAAAGAAAACATAAAAGTTAGTCCATAGCCGAAGCAGGTAATAATTTTTTGGAGTAATAGTTTTATGTATGTGCAAGTGCTCTCCTATTTCCAAAGGGAAAATGTGCATGACTATCCGGAAGTAGAAGAAAGACGTGCCGAATGCTTGGCCTTGTAATGTGGCCCTATCATGCATACTTTGGATCTCGACAATTCCTCATGTGTGCAATTGGAAGTAGTTCCTTGATGTATGCAGCTTGTCTTGTCTTTCGGCACCCAAATTTGCTTCACTTGGGCGGCATGTACTGTATTCTCCACCTCTTTGATGAATGTGGTTCTTCTTCGGTAGTACGTCTGCTTAGTCTGTTTTGGGGATCTCAAGTTGGTTTGTATTGCATCTGTAGATTCCTTCTTTCTCCAATATGTCCTCTTTCTCGGCTGATGTGCATGTTGACTATGTTGATGGTGATAGCCCTTCTGAGGATGTTCCTTGTTTGGTATGATCGTCCTTGGATTACATGACTTTGGGATCCATATTTTTGTTCGATCAGGTTGTGCAGTTATCAGTTTCTTTGGGATCCATATGCTCTTGAGGCGTGGTTGACTGAAGTGTTCGAAATTCTTTGTCTTCTTATTGGATTGAACACGCTGATGTCGAAGACTTTTCTGTTGCTGACGGTATGCCTTCTTTTGATCCTTCCTTATCCACGCTAGTGTAGAATGTGGAATAGGGTACACCTTCATGGGTGTAGACTTCAATTCTTGCAGAGGAATATTCTCTCTTGTGCCTTGTGGTTCTCTGGGCTGGATTTCAGGTTCTTGTGCACTCTTGTGACTCTCTATACACAAAGATGGAGTGCACACAGGACTCACGGTACTTTCACATGAAGTACTTGACGATGATTTCTATAGTGCTAGTGAACATACAATCCTGACCTTGTTCATTGGGATGAACTTCTGGCTCTATATTAGCGGCTTTGTGTGGTCGTTCGTCTAGCAAACTAAATACCTCTCGAGGCCCTATTCTGGCAGATATGTATCCTAAAGCCAATTGAATGGTTACCTCATATTCATAGATCCAATCTTGTCCTAACACCACATCTTCAAGCAGATCTTGGTCCTGACACACTAAGAGTCTCTGCTCCATAGTGTTGTTTCCCATATGTAAAGGTAAGGTTATCTCACCTATGCATTGAGTAATTTTTCCTCCTATTCCAATTAGCTGTGCCTTCGATGGCCGTATCTCCTCTTTAAGTCTCTGAGACAAGGAAAATCTAATGCAGCTTATGGATGCTCCTGTGTCTATGAGAGCATCCACTAAGTGGTACTCTTTTCGTCCTGCTCCCAGATTCAAGTAAGGCTGTCTTCTTTGTTGTCCAGAGTTCTCAGTGGCTCTAAAATTAGCCATTGGGATGAGTTCTCCTCCTATTCGATATCTCTCGTCTCTTTCTCTCATCCACTCTTTCCGTTTTCTGATACGTTCTAGGGCTTCTTGTCTCGCTTCTTCTCGTATTCGTTCTTCTTCCTTTTTCCTACTTTGAGCTCCTAATAGTCGTGCTAGCATTTGATCCGTCAGAGGCTCCATGAATCTTTTCACTCTGCATCCACTGATGTAGTTGGGAAGAATATCTCCGTCTAGTGTGGCGAGATTGACTGCCCCACTAGTAGAGATTCGATTTATAATCATGGGTCCATATTCGCGTTTTTGGAGCTTCTTTGCATGTTGTTTGAGGGTGTAAACTAGGACTAAGTCACCTTCTTTTAGTCCCTTGTCTTTTATATGTGCATCATAATAAGCCTTTTGTCTCCGTTTAGCTGCATAAATGCCCGCTACCGCTTGCAATCTAGTCTCGTGCAGCTTTTCAATTTGATCTAATTGCTGAGACAATTCATGGCCTTTCCACTCATATTGCTGGGCCACTTTCAATGTAGGTACTAAGAAGTCAATTGGCAAAATTGCATTTTGCCCATACACTAGGTTGAAGGGTGTAGTTCCAATGGCCGTTTTATATGCCACACGGAAGGCCCAAATTGCGTGATGCAATTGTTTGTCCCAATCTGACCTTCCATTATTGACAATCTTTGTCAATACAGTACATAGTACCTTGTTGGAACTTTCAGCTTGCCCATTAGCTTGAGGGTGGTATGGGGCTGATTTTTTATGAATCACAAGAAAGTCATTCATTAGTGACTCAATGACCTCGTTTAAGAAATGTGTTCCTCGATCACTCACTATCTCAATCGGTAGTCCAAAGCGTGTGAAAATGTGCTCAAAAAGAAATTTTGCTGTGGTTTGAGCATCATTTTTTCTGGTGGCTTTTGCTTCTACCCACTTAGTCAAGTAGTCGGTGGCGACTATGATGTATTCAGCATGAGATCCTTTGGCCGGTGGATTGATAGGTCCTATGAATTCAATTCCCCATTTGGTAAATGCTCTTGCACAAACCATCGGTCTTAAGGGCATGTCATCTCTTCTAATGGGATATTTCGCTCTCTGACATGTCTCGCAACTTCTCACATATGCCTCCGCATCCATATGTAGAGTTGGCCACCACAAGCCTGCAAAGAGAATCATCTTGACCGTTCTATCTGCTGAGAAATGTCCTCCCGCAGCTCCTGCATGTGCCATTTCTAAGACAGAGAGATATTCATTTTCATGAATGCACATTCTTAGTTGGTTATCCCTCCCGCGTTTAAAGAGTTGTTTTCCTATGATGGCGTAATCTTTGCTCTGTTCTTCAAGAGCACGTTTCCTTGCTAAGGTGGCTCCATCAGGATACTCTCGAGTCTTTAAGAACTTTACCAGAGGCATACTCCACCTTGGTGCTATTGTAGAATAGCATAATGTAGAGTTCTCATCTGGGATTTGTTCTTGACAGGTTGGACAGGTTGACACATAATGATGTGCATCTCGTTGCATGGTTGGCCAATATATGCCGAATCGCTTGAGTGTTTGCCATGTTCTCATTGCGTTCAAGTGAGTGTTCCATTGATTTATATGTGCTTTCTGTAGCCACATTTTTTGTTCCCCTTCTTCCACGCATCTCATCAGCAGTCCGCTTGAATCTTGGTGGTACAAACTTCCAGCAATAATGTGAAGGTTTTTGGTCCTCCAGAGATCTTGCTTTTGGTTTGGCGTGATCCCATCTTTAGGTCCATGTGTGAGTATTGGGATCAATTTTTCGCCCATTGAGGACATACTTCTAGGTTAAAGAGATAAGTATCTGGCAGATCATCAAGAACTCCTATGGGTGGTTCTCCATGGGTCATGCGAGATAAATGATCTGCCCTTATGTGTGTGTTTCCTTTCTTGACTATTACTTCAAAATCAAATTCCATTAGCAATAAAAACCATCGTACTAGTCGTCCTGTATTGCAAGGCTTGTTGACTAAGTACAATAGAGCTTGATGATCAATGAAAAATTTGAATTTGTTTGCCAATAAGTAATGTCTAAACTTCTTGATGGCATAAACCATCCCTAAGCCTTCTCTCTCCGTAGTAGTATAATTGCGTTCCGCTTGATTTAACTGTCTACTGGCATAGGCTATCGGGTGGTCTAATTTACCTGTATCAGCTGGTTGAGCTAAGATGCAACCAATGGCAAACTTGGAAGCATCAACATGAATATGAAACGGTTTATTCCAGTTAGGGACTCGAAGAATGGGTGCTGAACTCAATCGATTCTTCAACTCATTAAAAGCTCTTTCGCATTCTTCGGTCCAATTGAATTGAGTTAACAATGCATAAAGAGGTCTAGCAATTATGGCGTACATATGTATGAATCTTCGATAGTAACCACAATGTCCCATAAATGCTTGAACTTCTTTAGCAGTTTTCGGTCTCGGTAAATCCAAAATGACTTTGATTTTGTCTTCATCCGTGGAAATTCCATTCTTAGAAACAATATGTCCTAAGATTTTCCCTTGTCTCACCATGAAGACACATTTCTCAGGATTGAGGCATACTCGATATTGTCGACATTTGGCAAAAATCTTTTCTAGTTCAGGGATGTGCTCTGATCGTATAGCTGAATATGTACACAGATCATCCACGTATACCTCCATGCTCTTTCTCAAAAATTCCTTGAACACATGACACATCAGTCTTTGGAATGTAGCTGGGGCATTCGTTAAACCGAACGGCATGACTCTAAAGGCGTATACTCCCCATTCAGTTGCAAATGCAGTCTTATGTTGGTCCTCAGGAGCAATGGCTACCTGATTATACCCTGAAAAGCCATCCAAAAAACTATAAACTTCTTTCCCTGCTACACGTTCCAAGAGATGGTCAGTGATCGGTAAGGGATAGCTATCCCTTATGGTTGCGGCGTTCACTTTTTTCAAATTGATGCACACTCTTAACTTCCCATTTTTCTTTGGTACAACCACCAAGGGTGATACCCATTCCGTGTGCTCGATTTCATAGATGAATCCAGCATCTAATAACTTATCTATCTCTTCTTTTATCTTGGCTGAATACACATCATTATAAGTATAAGGTCTCTGTTTGGAAGGTTTGGCCTCGGATGTCATGGGGATTCTATGCGCACATATAGATGGATCTACTCCTTTTAAGTCCTTATAGGTCCAAGCAAAGACATCCCGGTATTCTCGTATGAGTCGAATTAACTCTTGTTCTTCTTCTAAGGAGACATCCTGTCCTATGAAGGTACATCGTTCTTCACCTCCTTCCATAGTTACGACTATTTTCTTGGTTTGCTCTTTATTATCATATGCTATTCCAGGTTGTGCCTCTCTTTTAGGCATTTGAATAGCAATCTTCCTCTCTTCCACTTCGTATTTTTTAAAGTGAGCTGGTACCTCAAATTGGTCTTGAAGCTTGTTATCTTCATCTTCTAACCCCCTTTCAACTTCTAATTCTTCTTTTTGTGTGAGATCCTTATGTTGTTCATTGGCAGTGATATCTATGTTGTTGGTACAAATCCCTAGCTCCATGGGCTCTGGTTCCATTTCAATGCTCTCGTAGTCCTCCTTCCAGTCTTTCTCAATCATTTCTCCTTCTTCTGCCTCTTGAAGGACTACCATATACAGACTAACGTCATAACCCTCGTCGTCAATACATTCGTTCATGGTTACTACTTCTTCGTTTACACAGACATCGAGGGTGGCTAAAATTTCCATCCAACCGTGAGGCTCAAATTCTTCGTCTGGAAATACTTGTGGCATATAAGCCGGATCTTGTACCGATCTCACTATACCTTGTTTCTGCTGCCAACTTTTTCTTCTCTCTTCTTCCTTTTTTGCAGCTTGGCATATCCATAGATGAGTGTCCTCGTTCATCCAGGATTGGTCACTAGAACCTGCGCTATGAACTGATTGATCGTCTTCCTCTTTGTGGATTTGATTCCATTGCAGAGGTGGTACATCTTGATATGTGTACGTATGTAGGTTGATCCTAGTGGTGACTCCTGCGTGTTGTAGGTACACTGCATCCTTTCCCCAATCTTGTACGACCTTTAGCTGTCTCATGAATGGCCTTCCCAAGATCATTTCATAGTTGCTTGGCCTTTCAAAGTGACATATTGCTAAAGTATGTTCGAATTCCACTCCGCACGTAGTGAAGACTACTCGTTCCAACAATCCTAAGGGTCTTTCCGTGTGTCCATCTGCCATTTGAATTTTCATGCGTGTTGGTCTCAATGCTGGTTTTCCCCATTTCTCCCAAATTTCTTTGGTAGCAATGCCAACACCAGCTCCTGAATCTAGTATGGCTTTGGTTGTGTAACCCCTATAGGTGATTGGAAGGCAAGTATTTCCTTCATCTCCTTCACTAAAGTCTCCTACTTTATCCACTGGAATTCTCACCGTTTTCACTTCGTCAGCTACTTCCTTCTTTTCCTTCTTGACTTCCCATTGATTGATCAATTTCTCTTTTAAATGTGGTTTTACCTTTAACAGTTCTTCAAATGTTAAGGTACATGGGATTTTCACCTCTCTAAGACGTTGTATGATTTCCGATGTTTGAACTGATGGATTCGTTTCTCGTCTTGTTATTGATGGAATGCGATACAATTCCGAGTTGTGCTCGTACTCCCCGGTGTAGTTGGGTAGTTCCTTTACATCGTCTTCCACTTCTCTGTCGCTTGCATCCATTGGGAGAATTTCTTCTGAATTGAGTTCAGGTATTGAACCCTCTATTTCATTTTCTGCTTTCAATTCTTCAAAGGGCGGTTCCATTCCCTCTACCTTTTTCCATTTGTCCTCTTGAACTCGCGCCCATAGATCCTTAGTCCAATCTCCTTCTATTTCAGGGACTATGGATCCTTCCTTTCTCTCAATACCAATTTCATCATTCAGAGGTCTATTTACGTTAGGCTTTTCCTGAGTGTTTAGGCACTCTTGGAATTTTTCTTCGCAAATTCGGTTGTTTGGTAAAGGTGATGCGGGTTTTTCTAATGTTTGTTGGGCCACTTCGATCAGTTTTTTGCAGATTTCCAGTCTTTCTTTCTCTAAGTCGCCTCTTGGATACTCTCTCTCATGTTGTTCTATGGTAGGTCCTGCTTTTATTCTCGCTTTGTATGCCTGAATCCACATGGCTAATTCTTCAGGCATTGGGTCTGCTAATACTGATCCTACCTCCTCCCTTTTATTCTCCTTTTTATTTTCTTCTTCCACTTGTGAGTCTTCTGTTGATTTCTGTTTACTCTTTTCCTTTTCCTTCTTTTGCAATAACTTTTTTTCTTTTATCCTGTCTCTCCTTTGCTTCCATCTTTGGGATCTTTTACTGGCGATACTTTTTTCTGGTTCTTCGGAGTCTTCTACTCTGTGAGGGATGGGTGCATTTCCCTCTTTGTCACTTTGATTATTTTCTTCGGTTTTATCAGGGTTCCCTCTAGCCCTTGCTCTTGTTATGGCTTTTAAAGGTATAGTGTACTCTTTGTCGCTCCCTGATGATTCAATCACTTCTATCACGTTGATCTGCACATTAGATGTGACTTTGTTGGGATTCTTAGGACAATCTCTGAAAAGATGTTCCTTCCCACAATCGCTACAATAGCCTTCCCAAATTCGTTGTGGTGGTGGTGGGTTTGGCAATGTACATTCTCTTATATAGTGGTCACCTCCACATCTGTAGCATGGTCCTCTGGGTACAGGCGGTCTATTCATTGGTCGAGGTGGCATGGTTGCTCTAGGAGCTGTGTACATTAAAGGTACATAATCCTGCTCGTAATTATATGAACTCTCTGGTGTCTCCATGCCATAAGCATATGGGTCATATTGTTGCCCATATTCCATTATTGAGATCTCATAACCAGAGTATGTTCCTTGACTAGGTTCGTAAAATGAGTCATATGGTTCACTACTAGTCAAAGGTGTAGCTGGCACTATGGCCCTTTCTAGGTTTTCCTCTGGTTGCGCTATCTTAACTGGGACAACATTCTGAGGGTGGGGCGGTTGTTGTCCTAGCATTGGTTGCGGTTGAGTATATCCCTGATATGCGTATGGTCGTGGTATTGGTGCCTGCGGCAGATATGAGGGATATCTAAAGGCTTCTCCTCCCTGCTGGTTCTGCGGGTATCCATATGGTCTCACATAAGGCTGGGTGGGTCTGGTTTGCCTATTGTAAGGGCAGTTCTCAGTGCTATGGTTTTTGTATCTCTGCTCTATACTGCAATATTGTAGTGGTCCGGGGACAGAGGGTCTATGAGGAGTATAGGCAGGTGGTGGGACTGCTCCCCTAGTACACAAATGAGAAGGATGATCTCCTCCGCACTGCATACATCTTCTAAGCATAGGCATTCTCATAGGATTGGTGGGATAATTCCTCTGTCCTTGAACATTCAGTTTTTTAGCCAACAAGTCGGCAATTTCCTCTACGTTGTTTTTAGGGTTTGATGTGCTGCTTGTTGACTCTTCACTTTTCACACTGCCTTGGGGTATTTTCAAGTCTTCTGCAAGGTTATCTTCTAGGTCTATGCATTCCTTCATGCACTCTTGCAAGGTTTGAACTCTCTTTACGTACACTAACGACCTCAAGGTTCCGTTCAATAGTCCTTCTAAGAACAATGATACCATTTTGTTTTGTGTTGGTCTCTCTTCTACGGGACATCTATCCACATACTGCTTGAATCTCCTGGCAGCCAATCTGACTGACTCAGTCGGGACTTGTTTAAAGCTGTGGATTAATGACGAAGAATTGTTTTTAATTCCAGATTTGGTAAATTCTTCAATCATTTCTTGATAAACCTGATCCATGTTCTGAAAGGTATTTGGATCCAATGGCTGAAACCAGGCCAGAGCTGTGTCTGACAAGGTAAGGCCAAAAGACTCATATTGAATCATGAAGTCGTCTAACTGCTCGGCTCTAACTACTTGTTTAAATTCTGCTATGTGATTATAGGGTTCACTAGAGCCATCATAATGATTTCTCATGCACTTGGCCACTTGGATCGGCCTTAGTCTCCTTCCTGCTTCAGGTTGTCTAGGCATTACAGGGTAATTTGGTCTTCCTATTGGTATACCTAGTCCTCGTACTTCCTGCGGTCTGACTGGAGCCTGAACTCCATGTCTTGGGTCAATGGCTGGTTGTGGCCGGTAGTTAGGATTAGTGGCAGGCATAGCGAATTGTACATGTGGTCTGATGGAGACCTGTGTTTGTTGAGTTTGTTGTGTTTGTCCTGATTGTTGAATTGAATTATTTTGAGAAGTTCCATGTGGATTCCGTGATGTAGTGGCTTGGTCCCTTGGGGGGAACACTGGGATGTTCTGATATTTTAATTCAGCTCTCTCTAATTCTGTGATTGGCCAATACCTCCTGTGATTTTTGTCCAAATATGTGATGATGGTGGAGAATTCAGGATCTTGTAACTCATAGATGGTAACTGGATTAGGAGCAGCTTCCCATATAGAGGAATGGGCTCTGAGCAGGTGCTCCATTCCGTTGATCAAATACACATCTATTAGAGTATCATCCTGGGGAATTAGGTCTCCTCTCCAAAGTTTAGTTATTATAGATCTCCCTCTAGGAGTAGTTACTTGCTCTTCGTTTCCACCTCTATTTAAGCTTGAAGCATTATTTTCCTCACCACGCTCATTAATGATTTCAGGGTGTTCTGTGACCACGTATTGAATGTCTTGTTTGTCCATGTACAGTCCTCCTATGTACTTAACTGCTGGTCTTGGCACTATGTAGGCCTCTGAAGCCTTCCTCAGTCTGGCCACTGATCTGTTTAGACCATCCAAATAGATAGGTATCTCATTGTGGTTGGTGCTCACATACTCTAAGGAAGTTCTGTATTCGCCCTCAATGATGGACATCTGGCCAATCATGGGCACAGTGTTTTGCATATCCTCGGAAGCCATGGGGATTTCTCCTTCTGACTCACTGGAGGTCTCAGAGTAGTGTGAACGGCTACTTGGTTCGGCTGCACTCCCTACGGAAGAGATTACACTTCTTCGGCTTCCTAGGGTTCTTCCGGATCTCAGGTTCATTCACTTAAGAGCTCTGATCAAATCTTGTCCTCCTCTAGCCTCTAGAATTCTAAGATATGGCTTAGCAGTCTAGGAAAAAATTAGGCTAGAAAATGACTGAAGGAAAATTTCAAGTCACGATACTTGACTCTCACGATCTCTGAGGAAACGATCGCTTACTGACACGATACTTGGCCGAAACGACCGCTGGAAAACGATCTCCGCCCAGACGATACTTGATGGACACGATACACGATACCTGAGTTTGAAACGATACTCGATACCTGAGTTTGGACGATACACGATACACGATACTTCCCCCAAACGATCTTTGACAAAACGATCTCTGGACTCCACGATCTTTGGTCAACACGATACACGATCGACGATACTTGGCTCAAAACGATACGCGATCGCTGGTAAGTATCGCGATCTCTGTGACGCGATACACAATACTTGACCAAAACGATACACGATCTCTGTCTCTACGATACTTGGATAAACGATACACGATACTTCACAAGTATCGCGATCTTCAGGCCACGATACACGATATTTCACTAAGACGATACTTGCCACTGACGATACACGACCTTTGGTCGGTATCGCGATCTCTACTGACCGCAACGATACACGATACTTGTCAAGTATCGCGATCGCTGGAGACCATACAATACCGATACTTGGCCAAAACGATATCTCACCGAAACGATACCGATCTTTGACCTCAACGATCGACGATCTTTGGCAAGTATCGCGATCTCTCGAACACGATACTTGAGCCAACGATACACGATCTTTGGGCTCAAACGATCTCTGATCGAGACGATACCGATATTTGGGAAATATCGCGATACTCGACCACAGGAGTCCACGATACTTGACAAGTATCGCGATCTTCAACCGTGGGAGCAAAGACGATACTTGACCCAATCTTCAAATTTTTGCTGATGTTTTTTTTTTTAGATTGGATGTTTCCCCCTTGCTCACTTAGCTCTTCTCTCTTACCCTCACCCACTGTATCAATCCACAAACAATTTTTAGCCCCCTGAAAGCCCAAACGACACTCAGCGCAGATCGTTTTCTCCTTTCCTAGGTTGAAATGCTGGAAATTTTTGAGCAAACAGGTGGTTTAGTTACCTTGGTATCATTTATGATCTCTTGGTCAAACTCTCTTGCACTGAACTCTTCCCTATTGCTTGTTTTCCTCGCCACGATCGCTGCAACTCACACGATACCCGACTGCTCTCTCCACGATACTTGTTCAACAAGTGAAATGAAAAATGAAACTTTTTTGGCTTTTATACTTGGAAATTTCTAGCTACAAAAAGGAAAATTTTTGAACAAAACTAAAGCCTACTCTAATGATTTAGACTACTCTCTACTCACTCCTACTCTCTTCCCTAATCTATCAACTCACTACACACACTCCAAGAATGAGAAGTAGCAAGTGCGGCTGAAAATGACTTACCAAAGAAGAGAAGATTTCCGCTCCTCCAAGTTCTTCAAAGCAAAAAGCTACTTACCATCACACGAATGCCTCGGTTTGATTCGTCACTCCCCGGCAACGGCGCCAAAAAGTGTGTTGACCTAAGCTTCAACTTAGGGACTTGCGGAGAAAGAGACTATACCTCAATCCCCTCACAAGTGCATATAGTGGGGATACACGCTTTTAATTATCAATCCGAAGAGTATGCTAACCTAGCCGAGTGTATGAAGACATGCAATCACGTAATGGTCAATGCAAATGAACTACTCAAGAATGAAAATGAGGTAAATGTTTATCCTAACAAGCTTCAACTGTAGGTCAAGACGAAACGATACTTGGTGCAGCAGCCGTCAGTATTTTGGGCTTTTCTCCTAGCTCCGAGCTCCAAACATAGCGAATAGCATATGCGTTTCGAAGCTCTCGAGAAGACGCATCCAATGGCAGTGGTTTCACTCAATTCCGACGCTCCTACTTCAAGTTATGACAGAAATACTGAATCGCAAAAATACTTTCCTACGCTTCAGCACTTCCTACACCTCGCACACACCTCTCCTACAGCAAAGAAACACTCTCAAGGATAGACAACACTCACAAGCACTCTTTCCAAACAATACACATGCATACAAGCTCGCGAAGAAGAAGATGAAGAGGGAAGAAGACACAAATTCGAATTTCTGTGCTCTCTATTCTCACAATGGCCAAAAGTTCTTTACAAAGAGTCACATTTGACTTATATACTAGTGCCCTAAAAATGGTCCTTTCACACAAGTGACCGGCACTTTTATTCACTAAGAGCTAATTTCCTATTATTTTACATGGGTAAGCTTCTATTCTTCTGTGGGAATGCATCTAGAGGACTCCTCTAGTGCCTTTACAAGGGGAAATATATTACAAGAATGAATATGTTACAAAATATATGGCCCAAATCGGAAAAATTTTGGGGCCCGTCTTTTTTCTCTGCTTTGTGCGCTCTTTAGCTCTGCAACAAATATCAACCTCAATACCCACATCAATATCAGGCACAATATAGGCCACAACCGGTCCTAAGAAACCAACCGCCAACTCCTACCAATGTGATCCTAGTTAAGTATGTAGTGGTAGAGGAGAACCCTAATAGAGCATTGGTGCCAATAACCCCCCGTTGGTCTCAAAAAATGACCCTTATGCTCAGAGGTTTGACTAAACCAATGTGGATAGTCCATGAGCTTATTACACAGAGTCACCTGAGCATAGTGAGACTTATTTGTATCAATACGAGACACCATCTATGGAACCAAATTGGGAGCCAGAATACTCCAATGTCATGTATATGAATCCCAACCCGAGACCCCAATTGAGACAAATGAGACCACAAGCACCTAGAGGACCATGTTTTAGATGCCAAGGTGACCATTTCATTCGTGAATGTCCCCACCTATCAACTCCGGGACAAGGAAAAAACATCACAATACAAGGCTTTTGTCTTGAGTGTGGCAAAGAACATCTTCCAAGAGATTGTCCAAGGAACCCCTCTAGTGCACCCAAGGTTACACCCATTAATGTGGTAGGCTTAGTGGTGGATTCGAGTTCAAGTAGTAGTAATGTGGCTCCTATATAGGAAGTTATTAGGGTGCAAGCCTTACAACAAGCAAAACCAAGTGAACAATCAGAACCAAGTGATTCAGGCGAGCCTAGTAAGAGAAAAACAAGAACATGGAAGGATACTAGGGAGAAGGCCAATCGTAAGTGGACTAAAAAGTTATCCAAACTATAAGAAAGCCTTAAAGATGCAAAAACAAAAATAGAAGATATTGCTTCTCAAAATCCCTCGCATGTCGAAACTCCATCCACTTCACTTCATCCCATCCCACCAATCACTATAAATAGAACACAAGAAGGGATTGTTCTTCCAGTCCAACCCCAGAAGACTTGGACATGATGTTCAAGGCCTACCAAGCTCGACTTCAAGAAGGACCAATAGGTACAAACCTATAGAAGAGTTACCCTAAAGTAGATTTAGAGATTGAACATACAAAAATGTGCATGAAAATGGTAGAACTGCCTCAAGCTATGCTAGAGGCCAATCAATTATTCATTCAGACAAATTCTATCAAACCAATTTTGCATTTCTAGGGCTTAATAGAAAGATTAGAGCAGTTGATAAAGAAGCCGCATGTTTCTTTACCTCCACATGCTCAACCAGTTGTTGAAAGCAAACATGAGGATCTTGCTGAACCACTTGTCTTGGGTCAAGATTGGGTCTATGAACATGCAGTCAACTTAAACCTAAGAAGTCAACTTCTTCAAGTTTGGGTACATGAACAATGCATTACATTAGAATTAAAGAATTGCATGCTCACATATCTAGATGTCACACATTCTCTTAGTTCCTCAAGGACTAATCTTAACAAAGAAGAAGTTGTATGTTCCAAAAGCTCTATGACCTAGAAAGAATCAATGGCAGAAAAGTCTAAAAGGCGAGTGGATCACTCTTCTTGTGCAAAGACTAATGCGGTCACAAAAATTCAAGCAAAGAAGTAAGTAAATCAATAGAAGAGAACCGCTATATAAAATAGACAAACAAACTTCAAGAAGAAACTAGTTTCGGGCATGAAGCAGATCTGGGTACAAAAAGGAGTGCAGCCACCAATGTTTCCACAACAATCCCCATTCAACCAGGCCAACCAGGCCAACCAGGACAACAGAAGAAGCGAGCAACTAGGACAAGCTCAACCACAAAGTATCCGACAAAATTTGGGTGCCTAAGAATCTAGCTGCAACTCAACAAGGGCAATTACACACGTGGGTACCCAAGAAATTTTTACATACACAAAACCCTATGTTCTCCCACATGTGTAAAGTCTCAACAAAGAAGTCATAGAGAGGAAGGGTTCAGAACCAAGCGAAGATCAATCACATCTTCGACAATAGTAAGAAGACAATCATCAAGCATATGGGTTTGGAAGCCAAAAGTACCAGTATTATCCATAGAACAAAAGAGCCAAACATGCCGGACACAAACTTTAAGCAACCAACCAAAGATGAAGAAGTCAAAAATGACTATACATGATTGCAAACTCGTTGTTCAATGCATCATTCTCAATGGGGATTTGTTGATATATTTTGGTAGTGATGTGTGTGAACACACTTAGGACCACAATGGCATGTTTTTCCCTCTTTAGGAGCTTTTTTTCCCCCGCTTGTATATACACCTATAACCCTAGCACCTCACTTATCTTTGTACATTCACTTAGTAATATATTTAGTATTGTGTGTATTGCTTCAAGTTTCTTCTTTTTCCTTGTGCTATTCATGTGCTTTTGTAGACCTCAAACAACACAAAATACATCATTGTTTTCAGCCATGGCAAGCGACTATATCCTCATGCAAAAAAATTATTGTCTCTCAAAAAAGTTGAACAAAGTACCCAATTAGTTTTTGCTATACCTATAACAAAAAACTTCAAGGTGCTTGTACTAGAAAACCAAAAACTGTATCTATGGTTGGCATAAAAGGATGAAATTACATTCATAGTCATTATGACAATGTGTCTCAAAGGATAAGAAGGCCAAAGAAAGTGATCAAAAGGATCAAGAAGATAGAACAGACATGTAAATCAGGCAAAGAAAATAGGCCCAATCAAATTTTTAGAAAATAGTTTCAATCAAGAGTGGCTTTTATCACTACACTAACATTGTAAATATTGTTTTGGATAGTTCAAACTCCATCTTGTTCAAGTTGAGGAGTCCTTGAGCTTGAGGGGTAGAAGTACCCAGATATCAATTTTGTAATTTTTGGATTTCATTTGAGCCCTCGCATAAGCCCAAGGACCTAATTTTTAACTAGGCCGAACACTAGGACTACATAGGGCCAAAGCTAGTGAAAAACTATAAAAAGAGCTAGAGATCTCATTTTTGAGGTTGGCTTGTTAGAGATTGGCTTGGTAGAGATTGAAGCTCTTGTAACTTAGTTGTTTTTGTAATTAAAAGTGAAAGCATTCCATTGTTCCTTGCTTTGTTCTTGCCTTGTGTGCACATGTGTGTATGTGTGTGCATGCTTGTGTGCTTCTCACTCACTCACTTGTACATTCCACTTGCTCAAGGTCATCATACCATTGTCACATCTTCATGGATTGACAATTATGAGGTGGATCTCCTCACATTGATACTTATCATCGTTCTAGAGGGACACCAACTTTGGCACCATTGTCGGGGAGAAAGATTCGTGGACGAGTGTGTGAAGGTAAGACCTAGAGTTGTGACATTGGAATCATAGGTAATTTCTTTACTTTTCATTTTTCTTACTTCCTTCATCACCATTGTCATCCTCACCATCCCCCACCTCCATCTCCATCCTTGTTGAATTTTCAGTTTTTGGTCATATTCCCTTCCTTAGCTCATTCCCCTTATTTGATTTGTGAGAGAGAGTGAGAGGGAGCTTTAGTGCATGTAGTGTTCTTGTTGTTTGTGAGCATTTTTTGTAGGTTCCAGCAGTACCACCATCTCCAATAGCTTCTGGAGGTACGAAAAACCCACATGGTTTTCGAGACAATGACTTCTATCTATCGCAACAGACATAGAAAGTTGGTATTTCATATTTTCATGCATTGCATGATAAACTGAACCATTAGAGCATCCCAAAACACTAGAATTTTTTGCAAAATCTATGTTATTTTGATCTATCATGACATAATAATTTCACGATAGACACTTGTCTATTGGGATAGACACCATCTATTATGACAGATGCATCTATCAGGATAGACACTATCTATGTCCACAAACAACCCCTTGTGACAAAGACCATCTATCATGATAGACACCATCTATCACGATAGACACCATCTATTGTGATAAACTGAAATCCATGATAGATGATAGATGATGGACACTATCTATGGTGACAGACACCCGTCTATCATGATAGACAAGACCCATGATAGAGCCCATCTATCACAACACTTAGAAGGCCATGATAGATGACAGATAGCTATCGCGACAGACACCCATCTATCACAACACACAAGTCTATCACGACATGCACTCATCTATCATGACAAATAACCACATATGATAGATATGGTCTATCGTGATGGACACCATGTGAAGAGAGATGGTGGATGCAATCCAAAGATGAGTAGGTGCTGCTACAGCCAGCTTCACACCAGACAACCGAGACTTCAGAGTTGATTAGTAGACCCTTTGAGATTCCTAAATCCACCAAAATATCAGCCAAGTACTTTGGAACATGTATCCCAAAAGTTTAAGTCAAGACAGACTAGTTGCGAAATGACTAGCTCCCAAAACTTGCTATTTTTGGACATACACCTGCTCGAAAAAATGAACAGTGCTCTCAACATGGTAGGAATTAGAAACATTCCTTTTGGGCATAGCAAATAGACTTAGTAAGCTTTCCAATCCAAGTTAAAACACTTCAATTGATGGACTGAGCACTGAGAACAAGTTTCATCAATTTCTGGAACATGCCCACCATTCTCGGGGCTCTGCAGAGATAGACCAGTGAGCAGTAAATTGCCGATATCTTCAAAACTATTAATCCAATGACCTTGAAAATTGATATCAGAAACTAGACAGTAAGAGCTATCCAACGCACGTTAAATCACAGAAAAGGGTTCAGTAGAACTCGAGATATGACCTTCTGAAGTTACTGCTCAGAGTGAGTATAGTAGAGAACAAAACAGAGAAGTAGATGATAATAAATGTATAGATTCACATATGATTACAACCACATTGGCAATGAATCTTTGCACAATGGGAGTAGAATGATAGAGCTATGGAGTAAGCTCTTCAATCTCTACAAAATGACATCAAGTGGTCACGCACAAGGCTTGCTAATCGCCTCTTCCTTCTTGCTCCTTTTATAGCTATTCTTGGAGGGAGTTTTGAATTCGAATTCGAATAGCTCCACCTAAAAGTGATCCCAAAAGTTAGGAGATATTACCTGAGATCAAATAGTCATGGGTTTTGGTAGTTAGAGCCACGAAATTGCTTTTACATCATGCATGAGGTAAGCCATCCTTTTCCTTTTTCTTTTTTCAATTACAAGAGATAAAAAATGAACTCTTTTACAAGAGGTGTTCACATGACTACTCATGTGACTTACAAATGAGGATAATATCAAGCATATCAAGCATATCAAGCATGTAGGCTTGGGTAAAATGCACCAACAGCTCCCCCTCAAGCCTAACATGCTTGGCCTCCAAATAAGTCTTCAATTGCCCTTGATTTCCTGCAAGCCAATCATCAACTTGAATCTACTTAACTTCGTACCATCAAGAGCTTTCGTCAACATGTCTGCACATTGCATATCTGTAGAGACATAGGATAGTTGAATATCCTTGCTCAATAGCTTCTCCCTTACATAATGGTAGTGGACTTCAATATGCTTGGTTCTAGCATGGTATACCGGATTAGTTGCTAGATGTAGTGAGCTTGTGTTGTCACCAAAAATATGAGGTGTTGAAGAATGAAGTCCAAGATCTGTGTACAAAGACTTTAACCACATGATTTCTTGAGTTGCATTAGCCAAACCTCTATATTCTGCTTCAATAGAAGATAATGCCACGGTTGGTTGCTTCTTCGATGACCAAGAAATGATTTTTGAACCTGCAAATGATATATACCCTGATGTGCTTCTTCTATCATCTTTAGATCCGGCCCAATCTGCATCTGAGTAGACCTTTAGCTCAATATCTGAAGTATATGAATAGAACAAACCTTCATTCATGGTCCCCTTTAGGTACTTGAGGGCTCTCTTGGCCGCTTCCATATGTGGTCTTCTCGGCTTATGCATAAACTGACTCAATATGCTAACACTATAGCATATATCCACCCTTGTGAGTGTTGCATAGTTCAAACTTCCAACCAAGCTTTGATAGCTTGTGATGTCTTCAATTGGCTCTCCTTCATAAGCACTAAGCTTATGATTTTGCTCCATAGGTGTACCTGCACACTTGGTATTTTCCATCTTGAACTTGACGAGCATGTCATGGACATACTTCCTTTGTGTGATGTATATACCTGAATCTGTGTAGATCAACTCCAATCAAAGAAAATAAGTGAGTGGTCCGAGGTCACTTATTTTGAACTCCTCCTTCATTTGACTCTTTACCTATTTGATTCCTTCAAGATCATTGCCTGTGATAATAATATCATCAACATACACACATAAATAGATCACTTCAGATCCATTCCTCTTTATGACAAAGAGGTATCCACCTTGCTAGCTTTGAATCCTTGGTCCTGCAAATAAGTCACCAATCTGAAATTCCAAGCTCTTGGAGCTTGCTTCAATCCATACAAAGCTTTCTTTAGTTTGCATACATAGTTAGGATGATGTGCATCCTCATATCCAGGAGGTTGTGCCATATACACTTCCTCAGAAATCCATCCATTCAAGAAAGCATTCTTTACATCAAGTTGATAGAGAGTTCCAATTTCTAGATGCAGCAAGACTAATGAGAACCCTAATTGTAGTCATTTTTGCAACAGGAGAGAAAGTCTCCTCATAATCAATACCATGGGTTTGAGCGAACCCTTTAGCAACTAACCTTGCTTTGTGTCTATTTATACTTCCATCTGGATTCCTCTTGATTTTGTATATCCATCGAGATCCGATTATCTTCATAGATGGCTTGTTAGGTACAAGCTCCCAAGTGTCATTCTCCTTCAAGGCTTCCATTTCTTCATCCATTGCATCTCTCCAAGCTTTCTTGCTTTGTGCTTCTTCAAATGTGGTAGGTTCTTCATTGGTTGAATCCTTTGCAATGTAGATTGAGTGCTTGGTGACCAAAGAAGTATCATAACCAAACCTCTCTGGTTTCTTCTTCTCCCTTGAAGACCTTCTAAGTGGTTGATGTGAGCTCTCGGGTCCATATGTAGCATCCTGCATCTTTGCTTTACCTTTGTTCTTCCATAGCTTTAGTCTTTCCAAGTCTTCTAGGTCAATCTCCGAATCACTTTCTTCAATCTGCTTTGGCTCCTTTGGTTGAAGTGATGGAAAATATTCATCCAAGTCATATGGCAGCTTCACTTTCCTGTCATCATGAAACCATGATTTGTTTTCATCAAAAATTACATCTCTACTCACAGAAAATCCTTTATTGGTTGGATTGTACAGTCTATATCCTTTTTGGTTTTGATCATAACCAATAAATACGCACTTCTCTACCTTGGGATCCAATTTCCCTCTTACTTGAGAAGAAATGTGATATATGGAGTGGTTCCATCTAGTGACTTAGATGGAAGTCTATTTATGAGATATGTGGCTGTAGACACAGCCTCTGCCCATAGGTAGTTCGGCAATCCCTTTTCGTTGAGCATGGACCTTGCAGCTTCGACAATAGCTCTGTTCCTCCTCTCTGCTACACCATTGAGTTCGGGTGTATACCTTGTAGTGACTTCCCTTTTAATGCCTCTTTCATGCAAGAAGGCATCAAATTTAGAAGAGAAGTATTCTCCTCCACCATCTGATCTGAGTCGTTTCAAAGTCCTACCTGTTTGGTTTTCAACAAGAGCAATATACTTCTTAAAGCAATTAAACACTTCATCCTTGTGCTTCATGAAAAACAGAATGGTCCACCTGCTACAATCATCTATGAAAGACACATAATATCTTGAGCCTGATATAGATGGCTCCTTACTTGGACCCCACACATCCGTGTGCACCAGATCCAAAGGATTTTGATACATATATCCTTTCTTATTGAAAGGTTGTCTATGAGTCTTGCCGAGTTGACAAGCTTCACACTTATAAATCATGTGTTGCCTTGTGATATTAGGCAAACCAAGTACACTTTGGTCCCTGCAAATCTGTTTGAGTGTCCTCTCACCAATGTGAGCAAGCCTTTTGTGCCATATCTCCAACTCTGTTAGAGTTTGAGATCCATAGCTAAACAAAGCTATGTTCTTTGTATCTTCCACTTCAAAAGTGAAAAGCCTTCCTGTCTTTTCTCCTTTGGCAATCCTTCGAAAGCCTTGCCTTGGGTCTTCAACATATGCTCCAAATCGATTGAATCTAACCTGCAATCCTTTTTCAACAATCTGTCCAACACTTATTAAATTTTTGGTAATTGTAGGGACATACAAGACTTTGCTTAAGAGGTTCATATTCCCATCTGATGTCTTCACATTACCTATCTTCTCCACTAAGTGCTTTGTGTCATCTCCTGTCTGCACTTCATGCTTGTTATGAGGATCTTCCAAATCAGAAAGTAAAGCCATATTTCCTGCTACATGGTTTGAGCATCCCGAATCAATGTAAAATATGTGATCATCATCCTTACCCTTCTTCGCTGATAGATTCATTATCAATAATGAATCTTCTTGACTTTGGTCCTCTGCATAGTTATTGTAATCTCTTCTTCCTCTATGGCCACTTTGATAGTTGTTGTTGTTGTTGTAATTGTTGTTGTAGTAGTTGTTGTTGTTGTAGCCTCCATTGTATCTACCTCTATTTGATCCATAGCCACCTCTATTGAATCCTCTTCCTCTTGAGTTCCTCGGGTTCCTGAAACATTCTTCAGTAGTATGGTTAGATAAGCCACATATGTTGCAAGGTTGAGATGATTGGAACCCCTGCCTTGCTTTCCACCTCTGCCTCTTCCTCTAGCTCTTCCTCTACCTGCAAAGTTTGCTTGGAAAGAGCTTCCTTCATCTTCATTCTTCCTATTCTTTGACTTGTCCTTGACCTTAACTTTATCAGAATATAAGGCAGAAGTTTGATTACCTCTTGAGGACTCACCACCTTTGCTAATCTTTGCGTCATGAGTCAAGAGTTGGCCCATGAGTGTGTTGAGGTCGGGTACATGCATATCCATGTATAAATCCATGGCTGTTGTGAATGACTCCCACTTGTCGTCTGCTTTGATTCCATTCATGATTTGTCTTATGATTTTCTCCTCTTCAATTACCTCTCCAATGCTTCCAAGTTGGTCAGAAATCTCCTTCATCTTTGTGACATAATCAGTCACATTTTGCTTCGGGCTTTTCTTCATTGTTGTGAACTCCATCCACAATTGGTTCTTCCTTGCTCGAGTGTTCGAAAAGAAGAAAGAAGCAAGTGCATTCCAGGTCTCTCTTGATGTCTTGCATCCCTTGACATGAGGTAAAAGAAAATTAGAGATTGAGTTTAGAATATAGGACCTTGCAAGTGCATCCTTCGAACACCAATTCGAAAGTCCTTCCACTTCTTCATGTGATGGTTGCCCTTTGTTCCTCATGGTTGGCATTGCTTCATCTCCGGATATGAATCCATATAGATTCCTCCCTTGAAGGTAAGCCTCCATCCTTAGAGACCATGCCGGGTAGTTGTTTCGATCCAATTTGTCAATTGTTGATGGAAATCCATCTCCCATGTTGCTCGACTATGCTCTGATACCACTGTGAAGAGAGATGGTGGATGCAATCCAAAGATGAGTAGGTGCTGCTACAGCCAGCTTCACACCAGCCAACCGAGACTTCAGAGTTGATTAGTAGACCCTTTGAGCTTCCTAAATCCACCAAAATATCAGCCAAGTACTTTGGAACATGTATCCCAAAAGTTTAAGTCAAGACAGACTAGTTGCGAAATGACTAGCTCCCAAAACTTGCTATTTTTGGACATACACCTGCTGGAAACAATGAACAGTGCTCTCAACCTGGTAGGAATTAGAAAAATTCCTTTTGGGCATAGCAAATAGACTTAGTAAGCTTCCCAATCCAAGTTAAAACACTTCAATTGATGGACTGAGCACTGAGAACAAGTTTCATCAATTTCTGGAACATGCCCACCATTCTCGAGGCTCTGCAGAGATAGACCAGTGAGCAGTAAATTGCCCATATCTTCAAAATTATTAATCCAATGACCTTGAAAATTGATATGCAAAAACTCGACAGTAAGAGCTATCTAACGCATGTTAATTCACTGAAAACAGTTCAGTAGAACTCGAGATATATCCTTTTGAAGTTACTGCTCTGAGTGAGTATAACAGAGAACAAAACAGAGAAGTAGATGATAATAAATGTATAGATTCACATATGATTACAACCACATTGGCAATGAATCTTTGCACAATGGGAGTAGAATGATAGAGCTATGGAGTAAGCTCTTCAATCTCTACAAAATGACATCAAGTGGTCACGCACAAGGCTTGCTAATCGCCTCTTCCTTCTTGCTCCTTTTATAGCTATTCTTGGAGGGAGTTTTGAATTCAAATTCGAATGGCTCCACCTAAAAGTGATCCCCAAAGTTAGGAGATATTCCCTCAGCTCAAAAAGTCGTGGGTTTTGGTAGTTAGAGCCACGAAATTGCTTTTACATCATGCATGAGGTAAGCCATCCTTTTCCTTTTTCTTTTTTCAATTACAAGAGATAAAAAATGAACTCTTTTACAAGAGGTGTTCACATGACTACTCATGTGACTTACAAATGAGGATAATATCAAGCATGTAGGCTTGGGTAAAATGCACCAACACACCATCCATCACAATAGACAGGTCTATCGCGACAGAGACTGCCTATCACGATAGAGAGGCAAATTTAGCAATTTTTAGGGTTATCAAATTTTTATCAAATTTAGCTCAAATTTATGGATTTTTGTAGGAATTTGGAGCTCTTGGGAAGACTAAAACAAGGTGGCATTGTATGGAAGCTTGGGACCAAGTTTCTTGGGCATTCAAGTGGAAACAAGGATAAGGGACTCGAGGTTGGAAGAACTCTCAACCCCCTCGATCAATTGTTTTAGCATAGGCCAAGTGTGATTAGTGGTTGTCATTGATTAGGGGCTATGTATGTATGTATGTATGTATGTATGTATGTATGTATGTATGTATGTATGTATGTATGTATGTATGTATATATATATATATATATATATATATATATATATATATATATATATATATATATATATATGTATGTATGTATGTATGTATGTATGTATATCTGCACACATACAAATAGACAGATACATAGATAGATACATACATACATAAATACATACATACATACATACATACATACATACATACATACATACATGCATGCATGCATGCATGCATACATACATACATACAAACATACATATATACATACATACATACATACATACATACATACATACATACGTACATAGATACATACATACATACATACATACACACATACATGCACACTCACACACACACATACATACACACACACATACATACATACATACATACATACATACATACATACACACACACACACACACACACATATATATATATATATATATATATATATATATATATATATATATATATATATATATATATATATATATATATATATATATATATATATATATATATATATATATATATATATATATAAGCCTTAAATTAGTAAAATAATTCATTTTGAACTTTTTGTTATATATTTTGTGGAGAATGTTTAGAATGAATACTTAGTAATGTTGCACAGTCAAAGAAGGAAGAAAAAGACGAGAAGAAGCCAGAGAAGCTGAAACAATATTGTAAAGGTAATGATCATGTCATAAAGAGCTATCCAAAGCTGGATGCAAAAGAGGCAAAGAAAAAAGATGCTGGAATGATTGTTGCAGAAGCCTCTACACCTAAAACAAATTCTACAAATCTTGTGCAAAATGAAGGATGGGCATTTACTACTATTTGCAATTATGAAGAATCTTTTTTTGAACAGTGTATGTTTGCAGTAGCCTCAAATGTTTGGTACTTTGATAATGGAGCAACCGAATATATTACCTCACAGCATAGTTTCTCGAGTTCACTTGAGCCCGCCCCTATAGGGAATGCTATCACATGCACCAAAAACTCCTCTTATCCTATCATTTGAGTCGATAAGATCATTCTGACTACTGTTGATGGTAGTTCTTTCACATTTTCAAATGCTTTGTTTGTCCCAAAGATCAAGAAAAATCTCTTATCACTTTCAACATTAGCCAAGATCGGCTTGGTTGTCAAATTTTTTGATGAGAGATGTACAGTTCATGATCTATCAAATGGTGATTCTATTATTGCCTCTAGCATTTTATGTTGTGGGCTGTATAAGCTTATAGACTATGCAAAATATGTGAATGATTCAACATATGCAGTTCAAGATTCTCAGGCTATCTCAGATGCAAAGCTTTGGCATGCATGCTTTGGTCATCTAAATTTTGCTAGCTTGCTACACCTGAAGAAATCCAAAATGGTGTCCTCTCTACCCAAGCTCGAGACACATGGTAAAAATGTCTATGAAGGTTGTACTTCTGGGCAAAACGGAGGGTTCCTCCTTCACAAAAGATGGTTCAGTATGAGCTACTCAATACTTGTAGCTTGTTCATAGTGATGTTTGTGATCCTATGTAGATACCTTCTTTTGGGAACCACCTTTACTTTTGTGACTTTTATTGATGATTTTTTGAAGCATGCATGGGTGTATCCATTGAAAACAAGGTCTGCAGTGTTTATGTGCTTCAAATAGTTTTTGACTTTTGTTAAAAATCTATCAACATCTAAAATGGGCACCCTCCATTGTGATCGAGGGAGGGAGTACATGTCTTTCGATTTTAATGCATTTCTGGTTGAACATGGGATAAAACATCAACATACAATGTCGTATACACCTAAAAAAATAGTGTTTCCAAAAGAAGGAATAGGTCACTCATGGAGATGGTGAGTGTTATGGTAAAAAGTCAAGCTTTACCACATAGCTTCTGGCTTGAGGCTGTTATGTGTGCAACATATGTACTTAACAGGTGTCCCACCAAAGCATTTCTATCTATCACTCCATATGAGTCTTAGCATGGTTGCAAGCCATCTCTTGCTCATCTGTGTGTCTTTGGTTGTCTGGCATATGCATTAGTGCCATAACAACAATGCAAGAAATTAGATGATAAAGTAGTAAAATGTATTTTTATTGGTACAACTCTGAAAGCAAAGGCTATCATCTGTATCATCTACATGATGGAGAGTGTTAATCTCCGAAAGAACAAGCTATTCTTGATGTTAGAGCACCTCTATATCAAGAAAAACTCAAAACCTTTACCAATTTGGAGGATCAATACTCAATTATCAAAATCTTGAACAAACTGTGAAGAGAGTTAATACTCAAAAAGTCTGTTGCACATAATTCACTCATTGACTGATCAAATGTGTAAAGTCTTTGATAAAACTTTGCACAATGTGTCTCTATAGATTGTGCACCTTCTCCAAGTTAAATCGTCTCAAAAGATTCAGTAGATCTTGAGAAATGATCCTCACAATTCACCTATGTGTAAAACTGTACTTTTCTACAGTCGACTTTGACACCTGTAACTTCTAAAGCATGCTTCTCTCAAAGTACAACCCATTTATTCAAATTCTTTTAGCCATAGGTAGCTTACCTTGCAACTTAAAGAATAAGTGCTTGCTTTCTCAAAACTTTATAATGTAGAAGGAGAAATCACCAAAACATTAGCATCAAAATTTGCACCTGTTGCAACTTCACTTCTTCACATTTACACATGTAAATGTTCCTACTCTCAATTCTCTTAGCCCGATCACAATTAGGATCTAAAAACTTGTACAGAGGTCAATCAACTGTAGACTTAGACTTGTACAAAAGCATTTTACAAAAGATTAAACACGGAAGGAGTACTCAACAAAAGATCGGGTGCAATATTTCTTCATCTCTAAAACTTTTCTACATCTGAATGATGAGAGAGATGTCTTACTGCTAAAAGTGTCTAATGACTATTCTAACTTCTAATTATTCTCTTCACATTCTCTCACATGCTTGCCCCAACTTTTTCCTTGTATATATAGGCATATATGTACAAGCTCATGACCATACAAAAGATATAAGTGAGCTAACTATACATTAATGTACATATGCATACAAGTCTTCATTTCCTGAACATGCTTTATCTTCAATCTTCAATTGTTGATCTTTTCTTCATTATTTGACTTCAAGTCTTTATCCAAAACATCAATTGGTGATTGACTTGCACCAACAGCTCCCCCTCAATCATCAATTGAGGTTTTTTCAATCTTCTTTATACCTGCCATATCTTTAAATCTTTGTAGCTTTGGTTCATCCAAGCTTTTGGTTAGCATATCTGCAATCTGATCTTTTGTTGAAGTATGTATGACTTCAATCTCCTTATCAATCACCTTCTCTCTTAGAAAGTGATACTAAATCTCAATGTGTTTAGTCTTGGCATGAAAAACAGGGTTAGCAACTAGATACAATGAACTCATGTTATCTCTATGAATAGTGGGTGTTCTCTGAATGATGTCAAAACTCTTCATAAGAGTCTTTAGCCATATGACTTCCTTTGCAGCTTCAACCATACCTTTATACTCTGCCTCTGTAGATGATAAAGAAACTATGTGTTGCTTCTTAGAACACCAAAAGATTAACTTATCTCCCACATGACACAAGTATCCATATGTTGATCTTCTATCATCAGGATTGCCTGCCCAATCTGTATCACTATATATCTTGCTGTTTGTATCTGATGTAAAACCATAATACAAAACTTCTTTGAGTGTACCCTTAATATACCTCAACACTCTTTTTCATGCAACCCAATGTTCTTTTCTAGGACAATGCATGAATTGAGACAACCCTCCAACTGCATATGACAAATCAGGCCTAGTTAATGTAGCATAGATAAGACTACCAACCAGACTTTGATATAGCTTCATATCCTTGAATTCTTCTCCTCCATATCTGCTCAATTTGTGATTCACCTCCATTGGAGTAGGGGCTACTCTACAATCATCCATTTTAAACTTGATCAACAAGTTCTTCAAATACCTTTCTTGAGTAATATACACTCCATGTTGAGTGTATGAGATCTCCATTCCCAAGAAATATGACAAGTCTCCCAAGTCACTAATCTTGAACTCTTTCTCCATTTGTTTCTTGAGGCTTTGAATTCCTTTCTCATCTGTACCTGTAAGAATTATGTCATCAATATATATGCACATATAAATGAACCCATCATCACTTGCTTTGACAAGCAAGCTACTATCTGCTTTAGATACTTGAAAACCACGTTCCTTCAAGAACTTCACAAGTCTATAATTCCATGCCCTTTTAAGCATAGTCTTTAGTAGTCAAAAAAGAAGTGTCATAGCTATACCTTGTAGGTTACCATTTGTGTCTTGATGACCTTCTGAGTTCTCCACTTCTTGAAGTTTCTGGTTCATCACATTTTGGATCAAATCTTGGCACTTCGTCAACTTCAACTTGTACTTCATTGTTCTCTTCTTCCTCAAATATCTGAAACTTTGATTTACCTTTCTTTTGATGCACAATTTCTTCATCACCTGCATGACTATTGATTGTACCTACAAGTCAAGTACCTTGCTCATCAAATGTAACATCCTTTGACACAAGGAATTGCTTTGTGGATGGACTCCACAACCTATAACCCATCTACTTGTCATCATATCCAATGAACACATACTTTTCAGCTTTAGGTTCCAATTTATGCCTCAACTAAGATGGCACATATGCATAAGCCATCCATCCAAATACTTTGCAATGATCTAAGGTAGGTCTCTTACCCCACCATGCCTCATATGGTGTCATACCCTGCAAAGCTTTACATGGTAATCTATTGACCAAATATGTAGCTGGATTTATAGGCTCAACCCACAAATAATTTGGACAATTTTTCTCCTTCATCATGGATCTTTCAAACTCAACAAGAGTTCTATTCCTTCTTTCTGCTGCACCATTTTGTTGAGGAGAGTACCTGCAAGTAACTTCGCTTTTTATGCCTATATTCCATAAGTAATCACTGAACTCATTAGAGAAATACTCTCCCCCTCCATCTGACCTTAGGCTCTTCAACTTTTGACCTGTGATTCTTTCTGCATACACATGATAATGTTTGAGTGTATTAAATATCTCTGATTTATCTTTGATCACATAGATAGTGATCCACCTGGTAGCATCATCAACATAAATCACATAATATCTTGAACCATTTATACTGAAATCCTTTGATGGTCCCCACACATCTGTGTGTACCAATTCAAGCTTCTCTGAATACATGAAACCATGCTTAGAATAAGATTGCTTATGAGCCTTACCTAATTGACATGCCTCACATTTGTATGTCATATGTTGACCTGCAACATTAGGCAATCCAAGCACTAAACCATTGTTGACCATATCTTTAATACCTCTTTCATTGAAATGTCCAAGCCTCTTATGCCAAAGATCTAACTCAGAGATCTTATGTCCTCCATAAGTGAACAAGGCATGACCAACATTTCCTTGAATCTTCAGTGTGAAAAGTCTTTCTTCCTTCTTCCCTGAAACAATTTGTTTATACCCATTGCTAGGGTCTTCCACAAAAACTCCATCATTAGTGAAGCTTACTTCATAACCTTTTTCAACAATTTGTCCTACACTTATCAGATTCTTTGGAATTGTAGGAACATACAAGACCTTACTCAGAAGAGCACTTCCATCCTTGGCCTTCACTGATCCAATTGATTTCACATTGTGCTTTGTATTATCACCTGTTTGAACTACATGATTAGTTACCTTATTCTCCAAATCAGTCATCAAGGCTATGTTACCACTCAGATGATTGCTACACCCTGAGTCAATGTAGAAGACTCTTTGATCTTCACTTTGTCTTTCACAAGTTGCATTCATAATCAAGGTTGAATCCTCCTTCTGATCTGAAGCATAATTGTAGTAGGTATTGTTGTAGGATTGACTTTGGAACCTCTACCTGCATTTCTTCCAAAGTAACCTCTACTACCTCTACCTCTGAAATTACCTCTTTGATTTCTACGACCTCTTCCTCTTGAATTAAAGTTTTGATTATATCCTCCATTATTCTAATTATTATGCCAACAACCATGAGCTAAGTGATTTGTCTTACCACAAATCCAGCAAGCTTTGGATCCATCTTTATTGCTTTTGCCTCTTCCTCTACCTTTGCCACCTCCTCTTCCTCTTAGGAAGTTGGCTTCGCTAGTTGTACCTTCATCTTTATTTGCTTGTTGCTTGTCTTTGCTATTATTCTTCTTATCCTTTGAATACATTGCTTGACCTGAACTCTTATCACCATCACGTTTAACATCCTGCTCAAAAGTTAGCATGTGTCCTAGCAACTGATTTAAATCAGGAGTGAAATGATCTAGTGACAATTCAATAGACAAAATGAATGGCTTGCATTTCTCATCTCCTCTCAAACCTATGAGGATTTGCCTTACCAATTTATCCTCTACTATATCTTCATCAACTGCTCCTAAGGCATCTGCAATGTCCTTCATCCTTGTTACATAATCAGAAATGGATTGACAGGCCTTCTTCTTGAATATGGTGAACTCTTCCCACAAAGATGCCTTCCTTGACTTTGTAGTGTTTTGGAAATGCTCCTCCAAAGCATTCCATATATCACTTGCACTTTCAAGACCTCTAATATGAGGTAGCAAGTATTCATTGACTCCCATGTAGATAATGCTCCTTGCTTGAGCATCTCTCTTCATCCAAGTCTTCAAATATGAAAGTTCATCCCTAGTTGGAACACTAGGATCTCTGAATTGTGGTTTTTCTTCTTCACCTGTAATGTAACCTATCAAGTCTTTGCTCATGAGATGAGCTTCCATCCTCATTGACCATGGTGGATAGCTCTCTCTATCCAATTTCTCTATCTGAAGAGAATCTCCCATCCTTTCTTCACTTGTGTATTAAATTCTTCAACCTTTATGAGGAATAAGTGTACCGTTAATTCGAATGAAGTTCCTTTTGATCTTCTTGATAGCTTCAGGCCTCATTCTCAAGCTTTCACTTCAAATTTTCACCTTCTGAACCTTCAAGTGTTCATTTTTGTATGACTGCAGTAGTCGGGGTCCTCCTTTCTTCAATTTTGATGATTCCTACTCTGATACCACTGATGGAGAGTGTTAATCTCCAAAAGAACAAGCTATTATTGATGTTAGAGCATCTCTATATCAAGAACAACTGAAAAACTTTACCAATTTGGAGGATCAATACTCAATTATCAAAATCTTGAACAAACTCTGAAGAGAGTTAATACTCAGAAAGTTTGCTGCACATAATTCACTCATTGAATGATCAAATGTGTAAATTTTTTGATAAAACTTTGAACAATGTGTTGCCTATAGATTCTACACCTTCTCCAATTTAAATCATCTCAAAAGATTCAGTAGGTCTTGAGAAATGATCCTCACAATTCACCTATGTCTAAAACTGTACTTTTTTACAGTCGACTTTGACACATGTAACTTCTAAAGCATGATTCTCTCAAATTAAAACCCATTTATTCAAATGATTTTAGCCATAGGTAGCTTACCTTCTAACTTAAAGAATGAGTGCTTGCTTGCTCAAAAATTTACATTGTAGAAGGAGAACTGACCAAGATATTAGCATCAAATTTTGTGCCTGTTGCAACTTCACTTCTTCACATTTACACATGTAAATGTTCCTACTCTCAATTCTCTTAGTCTGATCACAATTAGGATCTAAAAACTTGTACAGAGGTCAATAAACTATAGACTTACACTTGTACAAAAGCATTTTACAAAAGATTAAACACAGAAAGAGTACTCAGCAAAAGATCGGGTGCAATATTTCTTCATCTCTGAAAATTTTCTACATGTGAATGATGAGAGAGATCTCTTACTTCTAAAAGTGTCTAATGACTATTCTAACTTCTAATTCTTCTCTTCACATTCTCTCACATGCTTGCCCCGACTTTTTCTTGTATATATAGGCATATATGTACAAGCTCATGACTTTTGCTTCTACCCACTTAGTCAAGTAGTCGGTGGCGACTATGATGTATTCAGCATGAGATCCTTTGGCCGGTGGATTGATAGGTCCTATGAATTCAATTCCCCATTTGGTAAATGCTCTTGCACAAACCATCGGTCTTAAGGGCATGTCATCTCTTCTAATGGGATATTTCGCTCTCTGACATGTCTCGCAACTTCTCACATATGCCTCCGCATCCATATGTAGAGTTGGCCACCACAAGCCTGCAAAGAGAATCATCTTGACCGTTCTATCTGCTGAGAAATGTCCTCCCGCAGCTCCTGCATGTGCCATTTCTAAGACAGAGAGATATTCATTTTCATGAATGCACATTCTTAGTTGGTTATCCCTCCCGCGTTTAAAGAGTTGTTTTCCTATGATGGCGTAATCTTTGCTCTGTTCTTCAAGAGCACGTTTCCTTGCTAAGGTGGCTCCATCAGGATACTCTCGAGTCTTTAAGAACTTTACCAGAGGCATACTCCACCTTGGTGCTATTGTAGAATAGCATAATGTAGAGTTCTCATCTGGGATTTGTTCTTGACAGGTTGGACAGGTTGACACATAATGATGTGCATCTCGTTGCATGGTTGGCCAATATATGCCGAATCGCTTGAGTGTTTGCCATGTTCTCATTGCGTTCAAGTGAGTGTTCCATTGATTTATATGTGCTTTCTGTAGCCACATTTTTTGTTCCCCTTCTTCCACGCATCTCATCAGCAGTCCGCTTGAATCTTGGTGGTACAAACTTCCAGCAATAATGTGAAGGTTTTTGGTCCTCCAGAGATCTTGCTTTTGGTTTGGCGTGATCCCATCTTTAGGTCCATGTGTGAGTATTGGGATCAATTTTTCGCCCATTGAGGACATACTTCTAGGTTAAAGAGATAAGTATCTGGCAGATCATCAAGAACTCCTATGGGTGGTTCTCCATGGGTCATGCGAGATAAATGATCTGCCCTTATGTGTGTGTTTCCTTTCTTGACTATTACTTCAAAATCAAATTCCATTAGCAATAAAAACCATCGTACTAGTCGTCCTGTATTGCAAGGCTTGTTGACTAAGTACAATAGAGCTTGATGATCAATGAAAAATTTGAATTTGTTTGCCAATAAGTAATGTCTAAACTTCTTGATGGCATAAACCATCCCTAAGCCTTCTCTCTCCGTAGTAGTATAATTGCGTTCCGCTTGATTTAACTGTCTACTGGCATAGGCTATCGGGTGGTCTAATTTACCTGTATCAGCTGGTTGAGCTAAGATGCAACCAATGGCAAACTTGGAAGCATCAACATGAATATGAAACGGTTTATTCCAGTTAGGGACTCGAAGAATGGGTGCTGAACTCAATCGATTCTTCAACTCATTAAAAGCTCTTTCGCATTCTTCGGTCCAATTGAATTGAGTTAACAATGCATAAAGAGGTCTAGCAATTATGGCGTACATATGTATGAATCTTCGATAGTAACCACAATGTCCCATAAATGCTTGAACTTCTTTAGCAGTTTTCGGTCTCGGTAAATCCAAAATGACTTTGATTTTGTCTTCATCCGTGGAAATTCCATTCTTAGAAACAATATGTCCTAAGATTTTCCCTTGTCTCACCATGAAGACACATTTCTCAGGATTGAGGCATACTCGATATTGTCGACATTTGGCAAAAATCTTTTCTAGTTCAGGGATGTGCTCTGATCGTATAGCTGAATATGTACACAGATCATCCACGTATACCTCCATGCTCTTTCTCAAAAATTCCTTGAACACATGACACATCAGTCTTTGGAATGTAGCTGGGGCATTCGTTAAACCGAACGGCATGACTCTAAAGGCGTATACTCCCCATTCAGTTGCAAATGCAGTCTTATGTTGGTCCTCAGGAGCAATGGCTACCTGATTATACCCTGAAAAGCCATCCAAAAAACTATAAACTTCTTTCCCTGCTACACGTTCCAAGAGATGGTCAGTGATCGGTAAGGGATAGCTATCCCTTATGGTTGCGGCGTTCACTTTTTTCAAATTGATGCACACTCTTAACTTCCCATTTTTCTTTGGTACAACCACCAAGGGTGATACCCATTCCGTGTGCTCGATTTCATAGATGAATCCAGCATCTAATAACTTATCTATCTCTTCTTTTATCTTGGCTGAATACACATCATTATAAGTATAAGGTCTCTGTTTGGAAGGTTTGGCCTCGGATGTCATGGGGATTCTATGCGCACATATAGATGGATCTACTCCTTTTAAGTCCTTATAGGTCCAAGCAAAGACATCCCGGTATTCTCGTATGAGTCGAATTAACTCTTGTTCTTCTTCTAAGGAGACATCCTGTCCTATGAAGGTACATCGTTCTTCACCTCCTTCCATAGTTACGACTATTTTCTTGGTTTGCTCTTTATTATCATATGCTATTCCAGGTTGTGCCTCTCTTTTAGGCATTTGAATAGCAATCTTCCTCTCTTCCACTTCGTATTTTTTAAAGTGAGCTGGTACCTCAAATTGGTCTTGAAGCTTGTTATCTTCATCTTCTAACCCCCTTTCAACTTCTAATTCTTCTTTTTGTGTGAGATCCTTATGTTGTTCATTGGCAGTGATATCTATGTTGTTGGTACAAATCCCTAGCTCCATGGGCTCTGGTTCCATTTCAATGCTCTCGTAGTCCTCCTTCCAGTCTTTCTCAATCATTTCTCCTTCTTCTGCCTCTTGAAGGACTACCATATACAGACTAACGTCATAACCCTCGTCGTCAATACATTCGTTCATGGTTACTACTTCTTCGTTTACACAGACATCGAGGGTGGCTAAAATTTCCATCCAACCGTGAGGCTCAAATTCTTCGTCTGGAAATACTTGTGGCATATAAGCCGGATCTTGTACCGATCTCACTATACCTTGTTTCTGCTGCCAACTTTTTCTTCTCTCTTCTTCCTTTTTTGCAGCTTGGCATATCCATAGATGAGTGTCCTCGTTCATCCAGGATTGGTCACTAGAACCTGCGCTATGAACTGATTGATCGTCTTCCTCTTTGTGGATTTGATTCCATCGCAGAGGTGGTACATCTTGATATGTGTACGTATGTAGGTTGATCCTAGTGGTGACTCCTGCGTGTTGTAGGTACACTGCATCCTTTCCCCAATCTTGTACGACCTTTAGCTGTCTCATGAATGGCCTTCCCAAGATCATTTCATAGTTGCTTGGCCTTTCAAAGTGACATATTGCTAAAGTATGTTCGAATTCCACTCCGCACGTAGTGAAGACTACTCGTTCCAACAATCCTAAGGGTCTTTCCGTGTGTCCATCTGCCATTTGAATTTTCATGCGTGTTGGTCTCAATGCTGGTTTTCCCCATTTCTCCCAAATTTCTTTGGTAGCAATGCCAACACCAGCTCCTGAATCTAGTATGGCTTTGGTTGTGTAACCCCTATAGGTGATTGGAAGGCAAGTATTTCCTTCATCTCCTTCACTAAAGTCTCCTACTTTATCCACTGGAATTCTCACCGTTTTCACTTCGTCAGCTACTTCCTTCTTTTCCTTCTTGACTTCCCATTGATTGATCAATTTCTCTTTTAAATGTGGTTTTACCTTTAACAGTTCTTCAAATGTTAAGGTACATGGGATTTTCACCTCTCTAAGACGTTGTATGATTTCCGATGTTTGAACTGATGGATTCGTTTCTCGTCTTGTTATTGATGGAATGCGATACAATTCCGAGTTGTGCTCGTACTCCCCGGTGTAGTTGGGTAGTTCCTTTACATCGTCTTCCACTTCTCTGTCGCTTGCATCCATTGGGAGAATTTCTTCTGAATTGAGTTCAGGTATTGAACCCTCTATTTCATTTTCTGCTTTCAATTCTTCAAAGGGCGGTTCCATTCCCTCTACCTTTTTCCATTTGTCCTCTTGAACTCGCGCCCATAGATCCTTAGTCCAATCTCCTTCTATTTCAGGGACTATGGATCCTTCCTTTCTCTCAATACCAATTTCATCATTCAGAGGTCTATTTACGTTAGGCTTTTCCTGAGTGTTTAGGCACTCTTGGAATTTTTCTTCGCAAATTCGGTTGTTTGGTAAAGGTGATGCGGGTTTTTCTAATGTTTGTTGGGCCACTTCGATCAGTTTTTTGCAGATTTCCAGTCTTTCTTTCTCTAAGTCGCCTCTTGGATACTCTCTCTCATGTTGTTCTATGGTAGGTCCTGCTTTTATTCTCGCTTTGTATGCCTGAATCCACATGGCTAATTCTTCAGGCATTGGGTCTGCTAATACTGATCCTACCTCCTCCCTTTTATTCTCCTTTTTATTTTCTTCTTCCACTTGTGAGTCTTCTGTTGATTTCTGTTTACTCTTTTCCTTTTCCTTCTTTTGCAATAACTTTTTTTCTTTTATCCTGTCTCTCCTTTGCTTCCATCTTTGGGATCTTTTACTGGCGATACTTTTTTCTGGTTCTTCGGAGTCTTCTACTCTGTGAGGGATGGGTGCATTTCCCTCTTTGTCACTTTGATTATTTTCTTCGGTTTTATCAGGGTTCCCTCTAGCCCTTGCTCTTGTTATGGCTTTTAAAGGTATAGTGTACTCTTTGTCGCTCCCTGATGATTCAATCACTTCTATCACGTTGATCTGCACATTAGATGTGACTTTGTTGGGATTCTTAGGACAATCTCTGAAAAGATGTTCCTTCCCACAATCGCTACAATAGCCTTCCCAAATTCGTTGTGGTGGTGGTGGGTTTGGCAATGTACATTCTCTTATATAGTGGTCACCTCCACATCTGTAGCATGGTCCTCTGGGTACAGGCGGTCTATTCATTGGTCGAGGTGGCATGGTTGCTCTAGGAGCTGTGTACATTAAAGGTACATAATCCTGCTCGTAATTATATGAACTCTCTGGTGTCTCCATGCCATAAGCATATGGGTCATATTGTTGCCCATATTCCATTATTGAGATCTCATAACCAGAGTATGTTCCTTGACTAGGTTCGTAAAATGAGTCATATGGTTCACTACTAGTCAAAGGTGTAGCTGGCACTATGGCCCTTTCTAGGTTTTCCTCTGGTTGCGCTATCTTAACTGGGACAACATTCTGAGGGTGGGGCGGTTGTTGTCCTAGCATTGGTTGCGGTTGAGTATATCCCTGATATGCGTATGGTCGTGGTATTGGTGCCTGCGGCAGATATGAGGGATATCTAAAGGCTTCTCCTCCCTGCTGGTTCTGCGGGTATCCATATGGTCTCACATAAGGCTGGGTGGGTCTGGTTTGCCTATTGTAAGGGCAGTTCTCAGTGCTATGGTTTTTGTATCTCTGCTCTATACTGCAATATTGTAGTGGTCCGGGGACAGAGGGTCTATGAGGAGTATAGGCAGGTGGTGGGACTGCTCCCCTAGTACACAAATGAGAAGGATGATCTCCTCCGCACTGCATACATCTTCTAAGCATAGGCATTCTCATAGGATTGGTGGGATAATTCCTCTGTCCTTGAACATTCAGTTTTTTAGCCAACAAGTCGGCAATTTCCTCTACGTTGTTTTTAGGGTTTGATGTGCTGCTTGTTGACTCTTCACTTTTCACACTGCCTTGGGGTATTTTCAAGTCTTCTGCAAGGTTATCTTCTAGGTCTATGCATTCCTTCATGCACTCTTGCAAGGTTTGAACTCTCTTTACGTACACTAACGACCTCAAGGTTCCGTTCAATAGTCCTTCTAAGAACAATGATACCATTTTGTTTTGTGTTGGTCTCTCTTCTACGGGACATCTATCCACATACTGCTTGAATCTCCTGGCAGCCAATCTGACTGACTCAGTCGGGGCTTGTTTAAAGCTGTGGATTAATGACGAAGAATTGTTTTTAATTCCAGATTTGGTAAATTCTTCAATCATTTCTTGATAAACCTGATCCATGTTCTGAAAGGTATTTGGATCCAATGGCTGAAACCAGGCCAGAGCTGTGTCTGACAAGGTAAGGCCAAAAGACTCATATTGAATCATGAAGTCGTCTAACTGCTCGGCTCTAACTACTTGTTTAAATTCTGCTATGTGATTATAGGGTTCACTAGAGCCATCATAATGATTTCTCATGCACTTGGCCACTTGGATCGGCCTTAGTCTCCTTCCTGCTTCAGGTTGTCTAGGCATTACAGGGTAATTTGGTCTTCCTATTGGTATACCTAGTCCTCGTACTTCCTGCGGTCTGACTGGAGCCTGAACTCCATGTCTTGGGTCAATGGCTGGTTGTGGCCGGTAGTTAGGATTAGTGGCAGGCATAGCGAATTGTACATGTGGTCTGATGGAGACCTGTGTTTGTTGAGTTTGTTGTGTTTGTCCTGATTGTTGAATTGAATTATTTTGAGAAGTTCCATGTGGATTCCGTGATGTAGTGGCTTGGTCCCTTGGGGGGAACACTGGGATGTTCTGATATTTTAATTCAGCTCTCTCTAATTCTGTGATTGGCCAATACCTCCTGTGATTTTTGTCCAAATATGTGATGATGGTGGAGAATTCAGGATCTTGTAACTCATAGATGGTAACTGGATTAGGAGCAGCTTCCCATATAGAGGAATGGGCTCTGAGCAGGTGCTCCATTCCGTTGATCAAATACACATCTATTAGAGTATCATCCTGGGGAATTAGGTCTCCTCTCCAAAGTTTAGTTATTATAGATCTCCCTCTAGGAGTAGTTACTTGCTCTTCGTTTCCACCTCTATTTAAGCTTGAAGCATTATTTTCCTCACCACGCTCATTAATGATTTCAGGGTGTTCTGTGACCACGTATTGAATGTCTTGTTTGTCCATGTACAGTCCTCCTATGTACTTAACTGCTGGTCTTGGCACTATGTAGGCCTCTGAAGCCTTCCTCAGTCTGGCCACTGATCTGTTTAGACCATCCAAATAGATAGGTATCTCATTGTGGTTGGTGCTCACATACTCTAAGGAAGTTCTGTATTCGCCCTCAATGATGGACATCTGGCCAATCATGGGCACAGTGTTTTGCATATCCTCGGAAGCCATGGGGATTTCTCCTTCTGACTCACTGGAGGTCTCAGAGTAGTGTGAACGGCTACTTGGTTCGGCTGCACTCCCTACGGAAGAGATTACACTTCTTCGGCTTCCTAGGGTTCTTCCGGATCTCAGGTTCATTCACTTAAGAGCTCTGATCAAATCTTGTCCTCCTCTAGCCTCTAGAATTCTAAGATATGGCTTAGCAGTCTAGGAAAAAATTAGGCTAGAAAATGACTGAAGGAAAATTTCAAGTCACGATACTTGACTCTCACGATCTCTGAGGAAACGATCGCTTACTGACACGATACTTGGCCGAAACGACCGCTGGAAAACGATCTCCGCCCAGACGATACTTGATGGACACGATACACGATACCTGAGTTTGAAACGATACTCGATACCTGAGTTTGGACGATACACGATACACGATACTTCCCCCAAACGATCTTTGACAAAACGATCTCTGGACTCCACGATCTTTGGTCAACACGATACACGATCGACGATACTTGGCTCAAAACGATACGCGATCGCTGGTAAGTATCGCGATCTCTGTGACGCGATACACAATACTTGACCAAAACGATACACGATCTCTGTCTCTACGATACTTGGATAAACGATACACGATACTTCACAAGTATCGCGATCTTCAGGCCACGATACACGATATTTCACTAAGACGATACTTGCCACTGACGATACACGACCTTTGGTCGGTATCGCGATCTCTACTGACCGCAACGATACACGATACTTGTCAAGTATCGCGATCGCTGGAGACCATACAATACCGATACTTGGCCAAAACGATATCTCACCGAAACGATACCGATCTTTGACCTCAACGATCGACGATCTTTGGCAAGTATCGCGATCTCTCGAACACGATACTTGAGCCAACGATACACGATCTTTGGGCTCAAACGATCTCTGATCGAGACGATACCGATATTTGGGAAATATCGCGATACTCGACCACAGGAGTCCACGATACTTGACAAGTATCGCGATCTTCAACCGTGGGAGCAAAGACGATACTTGACCCAATCTTCAAATTTTTGCTGATGTTTTTTTTTTTAGATTGGATGTTTCCCCCTTGCTCACTTAGCTCTTCTCTCTTACCCTCACCCACTGTATCAATCCACAAACAATTTTTAGCCCCCTGAAAGCCCAAACGACACTCAGCGCAGATCGTTTTCTCCTTTCCTAGGTTGAAATGCTGGAAATTTTTGAGCAAACAGGTGGTTTAGTTACCTTGGTATCACTTATGATCTCTTGGTCAAACTCTCTTGCACTGAACTCTTCCCTATTGCTTGTTTTCCTCGCCACGATCGCTGCAACTCACACGATACCCGACTGCTCTCTCCACGATACTTGTTCAACAAGTGAAATGAAAAATGAAACTTTTTTGGCTTTTATACTTGGAAATTTCTAGCTACAAAAAGGAAAATTTTTGAACAAAACTAAAGCCTACTCTAATGATTTAGACTACTCTCTACTCACTCCTACTCTCTTCCCTAATCTATCAACTCACTACACACACTCCAAGAATGAGAAGTAGCAAGTGCGGCTGAAAATGACTTACCAAAGAAGAGAAGATTTCCGCTCCTCCAAGTTCTTCAAAGCAAAAAGCTACTTACCATCACACGAATGCCTCGGTTTGATTCGTCACTCCCCGGCAACGGCGCCAAAAAGTGTGTTGACCTAAGCTTCAACTTAGGGACTTGCGGAGAAAGAGACTATACCTCAATCCCCTCACAAGTGCATATAGTGGGGATACACGCTTTTAATTATCAATCCGAAGAGTATGCTAACCTAGCCGAGTGTATGAAGACATGCAATCACGTAATGGTCAATGCAAATGAACTACTCAAGAATGAAAATGAGGTAAATGTTTATCCTAACAAGCTTCAACTGTAGGTCAAGACGAAACGATACTTGGTGCAGCAGCCGTCAGTATTTTGGGCTTTTCTCCTAGCTCCGAGCTCCAAACATAGCGAATAGCATATGCGTTTCGAAGCTCTCGAGAAGACGCATCCAATGGCAATGGTTTCACTCAATTCCGACGCTCCTACTTCAAGTTATGACAGAAATACTGAATCGCAAAAATACTTTCCTACGCTTCAGCACTTCCTACACCTCGCACACACCTCTCCTACAGCAAAGAAACACTCTCAAGGATAGACAACACTCACAAGCACTCTTTCCAAACAATACACATGCATACAAGCTCGCGAAGAAGAAGATGAAGAGGGAAGAAGACACAAATTCGAATTTCTGTGCTCTCTATTCTCACAATGGCCAAAAGTTCTTTACAAAGAGTCACATTTGACTTATATACTAGTGCCCTAAAAATGGTCCTTTCACACAAGTGACCGGCACTTTTATTCACTAAGAGCTAATTTCCTATTATTTTACATGGGTAAGCTTCTATTCTTCTGTGGGAATGCATCTAGAGGACTCCTCTAGTGCCTTTACAAGGGGAAATATATTACAAGAATGAATATGTTACAAAATATATGGCCCAAATCGGAAAAATTTTGGGGCCCGTCTTTTTTCTCTGCTTTGTGCGCTCTTTAGCTCTGCAACAAATATCAACCTCAATACCCACATCAATATCAGGCACAATATAGGCCACAACCGGTCCTAAGAAACCAACCGCCAACTCCTACCAATGTGATCCTAGTTAAGTATGTAGTGGTAGAGGAGAACCCTAATAGAACATTGGTGCCAATAACCCCCCGTTGGTCTCAAAAAATGACCCTTATGCTCAGAGGTTTGACTAAACCAATGTGGATAGTCCATGAGCTTATTACACAGAGTCACCTGAGCATAGTGAGACTTATTTGTATCAATACGAGACACCATCTATGGAACCAAATTGGGAGCCAGAATACTCCAATGTCATGTATATGAATCCCAACCCGAGACCCCAATTGAGACAAATGAGACCACAAGCACCTAGAGGACCATGTTTTAGATGCCAAGGTGACCATTTCATTCGTGAATGTCCCCACCTATCAACTCCGGGACAAGGAAAAAACATCACAATACAAGGCTTTTGTCTTGAGTGTGGCAAAGAACATCTTCCAAGAGATTGTCCAAGGAACCCCTCTAGTGCACCCAAGGTTACACCCATTAATGTGGTAGGCTTAGTGGTGGATTCGAGTTCAAGTAGTAGTAATGTGGCTCCTATATAGGAAGTTATTAGGGTGCAAGCCTTACAACAAGCAAAACCAAGTGAACAATCAGAACCAAGTGATTCAGGCGAGCCTAGTAAGAGAAAAACAAGAACATGGAAGGATACTAGGGAGAAGGCCAATCGTAAGTGGACTAAAAAGTTATCCAAACTATAAGAAAGCCTTAAAGATGCAAAAACAAAAATAGAAGATATTGCTTCTCAAAATCCCTCGCATGTCGAAACTCCATCCACTTCACTTCATCCCATCCCACCAATCACTATAAATAGAACACAAGAAGGGATTGTTCTTCCAGTCCAACCCCAGAAGACTTGGACATGATGTTCAAGGCCTACCAAGCTCGACTTCAAGAAGGACCAATAGGTACAAACCTATAGAAGAGTTACCCTAAAGTAGATTTAGAGATTGAACATACAAAAATGTGCATGAAAATGGTAGAACTGCCTCAAGCTATGCTAGAGGCCAATCAATTATTCATTCAGACAAATTCTATCAAACCAATTTTGCATTTCTAGGGCTTAATAGAAAGATTAGAGCAGTTGATAAAGAAGCCGCATGTTTCTTTACCTCCACATGCTCAACCAGTTGTTGAAAGCAAACATGAGGATCTTGCTGAACCACTTGTCTTGGGTCAAGATTGGGTCTATGAACATGCAGTCAACTTAAACCTAAGAAGTCAACTTCTTCAAGTTTGGGTACATGAACAATGCATTACATTAGAATTAAAGAATTGCATGCTCACATATCTAGATGTCACACATTCTCTTAGTTCCTCAAGGACTAATCTTAACAAAGAAGAAGTTGTATGTTCCAAAAGCTCTATGACCTAGAAAGAATCAATGGCAGAAAAGTCTAAAAGGCGAGTGGATCACTCTTCTTGTGCAAAGACTAATGCGGTCACAAAAATTCAAGCAAAGAAGTAAGTAAATCAATAGAAGAGAACCGCTATATAAAATAGACAAACAAACTTCAAGAAGAAACTAGTTTCGGGCATGAAGCAGATCTGGGTACAAAAAGGAGTGCAGCCACCAATGTTTCCACAACAATCCCCATTCAACCAGGCCAACCAGGCCAACCAGGACAACAGAAGAAGCGAGCAACTAGGACAAGCTCAACCACAAAGTATCCGACAAAATTTGGGTGCCTAAGAATCTAGCTGCAACTCAACAAGGGCAATTACACACGTAAGTACCCAAGAAATTTTTACATACACAAAACCCTATGTTCTCCCACATGTGTAAAGTCTCAACAAAGAAGTCATAGAGAGGAAGGGTTCAGAACCAAGCGAAGATCAATCACATCTTCGACAATAGTAAGAAGACAATCATCAAGCATATGGGTTTGGAAGCCAAAAGTACCAGTATTATCCATAGAACAAAAGAGCCAAACATGCCGGACACAAACTTTAAGCAACCAACCAAAGATGAAGAAGTCAAAAATGACTATACATGATTGCAAACTCGTTGTTCAATGCATCATTCTCAATGGGGATTTGTTGATATATTTTGGTAGTGATGTGTGTGAACACACTTAGGACCACAATGGCATGTTTTTCCCTCTTTAGGAGCTTTTTTTCCCCCGCTTGTATATACACCTATAACCCTAGCACCTCACTTATCTTTGTACATTCACTTAGTAATATATTTAGTATTGTGTGTATTGCTTCAAGTTTCTTCTTTTTCCTTGTGCTATTCATGTGCTTTTGTAGACCTCAAACAACACAAAATACATCATTGTTTTCAGCCATGGCAAGCGACTATATCCTCATGCAAAAAAATTATTGTCTCTCAAAAAAGTTGAACAAAGTACCCAATTAGTTTTTGCTATACCTATAACAAAAAACTTCAAGGTGCTTGTACTAGAAAACCAAAAACTGTATCTATGGTTGGCATAAAAGGATGAAATTACATTCATAGTCATTATGACAATGTGTCTCAAAGGATAAGAAGGCCAAAGAAAGTGATCAAAAGGATCAAGAAGATAGAACAGACATGTAAATCAGGCAAAGAAAATAGGCCCAATCAAATTTTTAGAAAATAGTTTCAATCAAGAGTGGCTTTTATCACTACACTAACATTGTAAATATTGTTTTGGATAGTTCAAACTCCATCTTGTTCAAGTTGAGGAGTCCTTGAGCTTGAGGGGTAGAAGTACCCAGATATCAATTTTGTAATTTTTGGATTTCATTTGAGCCCTCGCATAAGCCCAAGGACCTAATTTTTAACTAGGCCGAACACTAGGACTACATAGGGCCAAAGCTAGTGAAAAACTATAAAAAGAGCTAGAGATCTCATTTTTGAGGTTGGCTTGTTAGAGATTGGCTTGGTAGAGATTGAAGCTCTTGTAACTTAGTTGTTTTTGTAATTAAAAGTGAAAGCATTCCATTGTTCCTTGCTTTGTTCTTGCCTTGTGTGCACATGTGTGTATGTGTGTGCATGCTTGTGTGCTTCTCACTCACTCACTTGTACATTCCACTTGCTCAAGGTCATCATACCATTGTCACATCTTCATGGATTGACAATTATGAGGTGGATCTCCTCACATTGATACTTATCATCGTTCTAGAGGGACACCAACTTTGGCACCATTGTCGGGGAGAAAGATTCGTGGACGAGTGTGTGAAGGTAAGACCTAGAGTTGTGACATTGGAATCATAGGTAATTTCTTTACTTTTCATTTTTCTTACTTCCTTCATCACCATTGTCATCCTCACCATCCCCCACCTCCATCTCCATCCTTGTTGAATTTTCAGTTTTTGGTCATATTCCCTTCCTTAGCTCATTCCCCTTATTTGATTTGTGAGAGAGAGTGAGAGGGAGCTTTAGTGCATGTAGTGTTCTTGTTGTTTGTGAGCATTTTTTGTAGGTTCCAGCAGTACCACCATCTCCAATAGCTTCTGGAGGTACGAAAAACCCACATGGTTTTCGAGACAATGACTTCTATCTATCGCAACAGACATAGAAAGTTGGTATTTCATATTTTCATGCATTGCATGATAAACTGAACCATTAGAGCATCCCAAAACACTAGAATTTTTTGCAAAATCTATGTTATTTTGATCTATCATGACATAATAATTTCACGATAGACACTTGTCTATTGGGATAGACACCATCTATTATGACAGATGCATCTATCAGGATAGACACTATCTATGTCCACAAACAACCCCTTGTGACAAAGACCATCTATCATGATAGACACCATCTATCACGATAGACACCATCTATTGTGATAAACTGAAATCCATGATAGATGATAGATGATGGACACTATCTATGGTGACAGACACCCGTCTATCATGATAGACAAGACCCATGATAGAGCCCATCTATCACAACACTTAGAAGGCCATGATAGATGACAGATAGCTATCGCGACAGACACCCATCTATCACAACACACAAGTCTATCACGACATGCACTCATCTATCATGACAAATAACCACATATGATAGATATGGTCTATCGTGATGGACACCATGTGAAGAGAGATGGTGGATGCAATCCAAAGATGAGTAGGTGCTGCTACAGCCAGCTTCACACCAGACAACCGAGACTTCAGAGTTGATTAGTAGACCCTTTGAGATTCCTAAATCCACCAAAATATCAGCCAAGTACTTTGGAACATGTATCCCAAAAGTTTAAGTCAAGACAGACTAGTTGCGAAATGACTAGCTCCCAAAACTTGCTATTTTTGGACATACACCTGCTCGAAAAAATGAACAGTGCTCTCAACATGGTAGGAATTAGAAACATTCCTTTTGGGCATAGCAAATAGACTTAGTAAGCTTTCCAATCCAAGTTAAAACACTTCAATTGATGGACTGAGCACTGAGAACAAGTTTCATCAATTTCTGGAACATGCCCACCATTCTCGGGGCTCTGCAGAGATAGACCAGTGAGCAGTAAATTGCCGATATCTTCAAAACTATTAATCCAATGACCTTGAAAATTGATATCAGAAACTAGACAGTAAGAGCTATCCAACGCACGTTAAATCACAGAAAAGGGTTCAGTAGAACTCGAGATATGACCTTCTGAAGTTACTGCTCAGAGTGAGTATAGCAGAGAACAAAACAGAGAAGTAGATGATAATAAATGTATAGATTCACATATGATTACAACCACATTGGCAATGAATCTTTGCACAATGGGAGTAGAATGATAGAGCTATGGAGTAAGCTCTTCAATCTCTACAAAATGACATCAAGTGGTCACGCACAAGGCTTGCTAATCGCCTCTTCCTTCTTGCTCCTTTTATAGCTATTCTTGGAGGGAGTTTTGAATTCGAATTCGAATAGCTCCACCTAAAAGTGATCCCAAAAGTTAGGAGATATTACCTGAGATCAAATAGTCATGGGTTTTGGTAGTTAGAGCCACGAAATTGCTTTTACATCATGCATGAGGTAAGCCATCCTTTTCCTTTTTCTTTTTTCAATTACAAGAGATAAAAAATGAACTCTTTTACAAGAGGTGTTCACATGACTACTCATGTGACTTACAAATGAGGATAATATCAAGCATATCAAGCATATCAAGCATGTAGGCTTGGGTAAAATGCACCAACAGCTCCCCCTCAAGCCTAACATGCTTGGCCTCCAAATAAGTCTTCAATTGCCCTTGATTTCCTGCAAGCCAATCATCAACTTGAATCTACTTAACTTCGTACCATCAAGAGCTTTCGTCAACATGTCTGCACATTGCATATCTGTAGAGACATAGGATAGTTGAATATCCTTGCTCAATAGCTTCTCCCTTACATAATGGTAGTGGACTTCAATATGCTTGGTTCTAGCATGGTATACCGGATTAGTTGCTAGATGTAGTGAGCTTGTGTTGTCACCAAAAATATGAGGTGTTGAAGAATGAAGTCCAAGATCTGTGTACAAAGACTTTAACCACATGATTTCTTGAGTTGCATTAGCCAAACCTCTATATTCTGCTTCAATAGAAGATAATGCCACGGTTGGTTGCTTCTTCGATGACCAAGAAATGATTTTTGAACCTGCAAATGATATATACCCTGATGTGCTTCTTCTATCATCTTTAGATCCGGCCCAATCTGCATCTGAGTAGACCTTTAGCTCAATATCTGAAGTATATGAATAGAACAAACCTTCATTCATGGTCCCCTTTAGGTACTTGAGGGCTCTCTTGGCCGCTTCCATATGTGGTCTTCTCGGCTTATGGATAAACTGACTCAATATGCTAACACTATAGCATATATCCACCCTTGTGAGTGTTGCATAGTTCAAACTTCCAACCAAGCTTTGATAGCTTGTGATGTCTTCAATTGGCTCTCCTTCATAAGCACTAAGCTTATGATTTTGCTCCATAGGTGTACCTGCACACTTGGTATTTTCCATCTTGAACTTGACGAGCATGTCATGGACATACTTCCTTTGTGTGATGTATATACCTGAATCTGTGTAGATCAACTCCAATCAAAGAAAATAAGTGAGTGGTCCGAGGTCACTTATTTTGAACTCCTCCTTCATTTGACTCTTTACCTATTTGATTCCTTCAAGATCATTGCCTGTGATAATAATATCATCAACATACACACATAAATAGATCACTTCAGATCCATTCCTCTTTATGACAAAGAGGTATCCACCTTGCTAGCTTTGAATCCTTGGTCCTGCAAATAAGTCACCAATCTGAAATTCCAAGCTCTTGGAGCTTGCTTCAATCCATACAAAGCTTTCTTTAGTTTGCATACATAGTTAGGATGATGTGCATCCTCATATCCAGGAGGTTGTGCCATATACACTTCCTCAGAAATCCATCCATTCAAGAAAGCATTCTTTACATCAAGTTGATAGAGAGTTCCAATTTCTAGATGCAGCAAGACTAATGAGAACCCTAATTGTAGTCATTTTTGCAACAGGAGAGAAAGTCTCCTCATAATCAATACCATGGGTTTGAGCGAACCCTTTAGCAACTAACCTTGCTTTGTGTCTATTTATACTTCCATCTGGATTCCTCTTGATTTTGTTTGTCCCAAAGATCAAGAAAAATCTCTTATCACTTTCAACATTAGCCAAGATCGGCTTGGTTGTCAAATTTTTTGATGAGAGATGTACAGTTCATGATCTATCAAATGGTGATTCTATTATTGCCTCTAGCATTTTATGTTGTGGGCTGTATAAGCTTATAGACTATGCAAAATATGTGAATGATTCAACATATGCAGTTCAAGATTCTCAGGCTATCTCAGATGCAAAGCTTTGGCATGCATGCTTTGGTCATCTAAATTTTGCTAGCTTGCTACACCTGAAGAAATCCAAAATGGTGTCCTCTCTACCCAAGCTCGAGACACATGGTAAAAATGTCTATGAAGGTTGTACTTCTGGGCAAAACGGAGGGTTCCTCCTTCACAAAAGATGGTTCAGTATGAGCTACTCAATACTTGTAGCTTGTTCATAGTGATGTTTGTGATCCTATGTAGATACCTTCTTTTGGGAACCACCTTTACTTTTGTGACTTTTATTGATGATTTTTTGAAGCATGCATGGGTGTATCCATTGAAAACAAGGTCTGCAGTGTTTATGTGCTTCAAATAGTTTTTGACTTTTGTTAAAAATCTATCAACATCTAAAATGGGCACCCTCCATTGTGATCGAGGGAGGGAGTACATGTCTTTCGATTTTAATGCATTTCTGGTTGAACATGGGATAAAACATCAACATACAATGTCGTATACACCTAAAAAAATAGTGTTTCCAAAAGAAGGAATAGGTCACTCATGGAGATGGTGAGTGTTATGGTAAAAAGTCAAGCTTTACCACATAGCTTCTGGCTTGAGGCTGTTATGTGTGCAACATATGTACTTAACAGGTGTCCCACCAAAGCATTTCTATCTATCACTCCATATGAGTCTTAGCATGGTTGCAAGCCATCTCTTGCTCATCTGTGTGTCTTTGGTTGTCTGGCATATGCATTAGTGCCATAACAACAATGCAAGAAATTAGATGATAAAGTAGTAAAATGTATTTTTATTGGTACAACTCTGAAAGCAAAGGCTATCATCTGTATCATCTACATGATGGAGAGTGTTAATCTCCGAAAGAACAAGCTATTCTTGATGTTAGAGCACCTCTATATCAAGAAAAACTCAAAACCTTTACCAATTTGGAGGATCAATACTCAATTATCAAAATCTTGAACAAACTGTGAAGAGAGTTAATACTCAAAAAGTCTGTTGCACATAATTCACTCATTGACTGATCAAATGTGTAAAGTCTTTGATAAAACTTTGCACAATGTGTCTCTATAGATTGTGCACCTTCTCCAAGTTAAATCGTCTCAAAAGATTCAGTAGATCTTGAGAAATGATCCTCATAATTCACCTATGTGTAAAACTGTACTTTTCTACAGTCGACTTTGACACCTGTAACTTCTAAAGCATGCTTCTCTCAAAGTACAACCCATTTATTCAAATTCTTTTAGCCATAGGTAGCTTACCTTGCAACTTAAAGAATAAGTGCTTGCTTTCTCAAAACTTTATAATGTAGAAGGAGAAATCACCAAAACATTAGCATCAAAATTTGCACCTGTTGCAACTTCACTTCTTCACATTTACACATGTAAATGTTCCTACTCTCAATTCTCTTAGCCCGATCACAATTAGGATCTAAAAACTTGTACAGAGGTCAATCAACTGTAGACTTAGACTTGTACAAAAGCATTTTACAAAAGATTAAACACGGAAGGAGTACTCAACAAAAGATCGGGTGCAATATTTCTTCATCTCTAAAACTTTTCTACATCTGAATGATGAGAGAGATGTCTTACTGCTAAAAGTGTCTAATGACTATTCTAACTTCTAATTATTCTCTTCACATTCTCTCACATGCTTGCCCCAACTTTTTCCTTGTATATATAGGCATATATGTACAAGCTCATGACCATACAAAAGATATAAGTGAGCTAACTATACATTAATGTACATATGCATACAAGTCTTCATTTCCTGAACATGCTTTATCTTCAATCTTCAATTGTTGATCTTTTCTTCATTATTTGACTTCAAGTCTTTATCCAAAACATCAATTGGTGATTGACTTGCACCAACAGCTCCCCCTCAATCATCAATTGAGGTTTTTTCAATCTTCTTTATACCTGCCATATCTTTAAATCTTTGTAGCTTTGGTTCATCCAAGCTTTTGGTTAGCATATCTGCAATCTGATCTTTTGTTGAAGTATGTATGACTTCAATCTCCTTATCAATCACCTTCTCTCTTAGAAAGTGATACTAAATCTCAATGTGTTTAGTCTTGGCATGAAAAACAGGGTTAGCAACTAGATACAATGAACTCATGTTATCTCTATGAATAGTGGGTGTTCTCTGAATGATGTCAAAACTCTTCATAAGAGTCTTTAGCCATATGACTTCCTTTGCAGCTTCAACCATACCTTTATACTCTGCCTCTGTAGATGATAAAGAAACTATGTGTTGCTTCTTAGAACACCAAAAGATTAACTTATCTCCCACATGACACAAGTATCCATATGTTGATCTTCTATCATCAGGATTGCCTGCCCAATCTGTATCACTATATATCTTGCTGTTTGTATCTGATGTAAAACCATAATACAAAACTTCTTTGAGTGTACCCTTAATATACCTCAACACTCTTTTTCATGCAACCCAATGTTCTTTTCTAGGACAATGCATGAATTGAGACAACCCTCCAACTGCATATGACAAATCAGGCCTAGTTAATGTAGCATAGATAAGACTACCAACCAGACTTTGATATAGCTTCATATCCTTGAATTCTTCTCCTCCATATCTGCTCAATTTGTGATTCACCTCCATTGGAGTAGGGGCTACTCTACAATCATCCATTTTAAACTTGATCAACAAGTTCTTCAAATACCTTTCTTGAGTAATATACACTCCATGTTGAGTGTATGAGATCTCCATTCCCAAGAAATATGACAAGTCTCCCAAGTCACTAATCTTGAACTCTTTCTCCATTTGTTTCTTGAGGCTTTGAATTCCTTTCTCATCTGTACCTGTAAGAATTATGTCATCAATATATATGCACATATAAATGAACCCATCATCACTTGCTTTGACAAGCAAGCTACTATCTGCTTTAGATACTTGAAAACCACGTTCCTTCAAGAACTTCACAAGTCTATAATTCCATGCCCTTTTAAGCATAGTCTTTAGTAGTCAAAAAAGAAGTGTCATAGCTATACCTTGTAGGTTACCATTTGTGTCTTGATGACCTTCTGAGTTCTCCACTTCTTGAAGTTTCTGGTTCATCACATTTTGGATCAAATCTTGGCACTTCGTCAACTTCAACTTGTACTTCATTGTTCTCTTCTTCCTCAAATATCTGAAACTTTGATTTACCTTTCTTTTGATGCACAATTTCTTCATCACCTGCATGACTATTGATTGTACCTACAAGTCAAGTACCTTGCTCATCAAATGTAACATCCTTTGACACAAGGAATTGCTTTGTGGATGGACTCCACAACCTATAACCCATCTACTTGTCATCATATCCAATGAACACATACTTTTCAGCTTTAGGTTCCAATTTATGCCTCAACTAAGATGGCACATATGCATAAGCCATCCATCCAAATACTTTGCAATGATCTAAGGTAGGTCTCTTACCCCACCATGCCTCATATGGTGTCATACCCTGCAAAGCTTTACATGGTAATCTATTGACCAAATATGTAGCTGGATTTATAGGCTCAACCCACAAATAATTTGGACAATTTTTCTCCTTCATCATGGATCTTTCAAACTCAACAAGAGTTCTATTCCTTCTTTCTGCTGCACCATTTTGTTGAGGAGAGTACCTGCAAGTAACTTCGCTTTTTATGCCTATATTCCATAAGTAATCACTGAACTCATTAGAGAAATACTCTCCCCCTCCATCTGACCTTAGGCTCTTCAACTTTTGACCTGTGATTCTTTCTGCATACACATGATAATGTTTGAGTGTATTAAATATCTCTGATTTATCTTTGATCACATAGATAGTGATCCACCTGGTAGCATCATCAACATAAATCACATAATATCTTGAACCATTTATACTGAAATCCTTTGATGGTCCCCACACATCTGTGTGTACCAATTCAAGCTTCTCTGAATACATGAAACCATGCTTAGAATAAGATTGCTTATGAGCCTTACCTAATTGACATGCCTCACATTTGTATGTCATATGTTGACCTGCAACATTAGGCAATCCAAGCACTAAACCATTGTTGACCATATCTTTAATACCTCTTTCATTGAAATGTCCAAGCCTCTTATGCCAAAGATCTAACTCAGAGATCTTATGTCCTCCATAAGTGAACAAGGCATGACCAACATTTCCTTGAATCTTCAGTGTGAAAAGTCTTTCTTCCTTCTTCCCTGAAACAATTTGTTTATACCCATTGCTAGGGTCTTCCACAAAAACTCCATCATTAGTGAAGCTTACTTCATAACCTTTTTCAACAATTTGTCCTACACTTATCAGATTCTTTGGAATTGTAGGAACATACAAGACCTTACTCAGAAGAGCACTTCCATCCTTGGCCTTCACTGATCCAATTGATTTCACATTGTGCTTTGTATTATCACCTGTTTGAACTACATGATTAGTTACCTTATTCTCCAAATCAGTCATCAAGGCTATGTTACCACTCAGATGATTGCTACACCCTGAGTCAATGTAGAAGACTCTTTGATCTTCACTTTGTCTTTCACAAGTTGCATTCATAATCAAGGTTGAATCCTCCTTCTGATCTGAAGCATAATTGTAGTAGGTATTGTTGTAGGATTGACTTTGGAACCTCTACCTGCATTTCTTCCAAAGTAACCTCTACTACCTCTACCTCTGAAATTACCTCTTTGATTTCTACGACCTCTTCCTCTTGAATTAAAGTTTTGATTATATCCTCCATTATTCTAATTATTATGCCAACAACCATGAGCTAAGTGATTTGTCTTACCACAAATCCAGCAAGCTTTGGATCCATCTTTATTGCTTTTGCCTCTTCCTCTACCTTTGCCACCTCCTCTTCCTCTTAGGAAGTTGGCTTCGCTAGTTGTACCTTCATCTTTATTTGCTTGTTGCTTGTCTTTGCTATTATTCTTCTTATCCTTTGAATACATTGCTTGACCTGAACTCTTATCACCATCACGTTTAACATCCTGCTCAAAAGTTAGCATGTGTCCTAGCAACTGATTTAAATCAGGAGTGAAATGATCTAGTGACAATTCAATAGACAAAATGAATGGCTTGCATTTCTCATCTCCTCTCAAACCTATGAGGATTTGCCTTACCAATTTATCCTCTACTATATCTTCATCAACTGCTCCTAAGGCATCTGCAATGTCCTTCATCCTTGTTACATAATCAGAAATGGATTGACAGGCCTTCTTCTTGAATATGGTGAACTCTTCCCACAAAGATGCCTTCCTTGACTTTGTAGTGTTTTGGAAATGCTCCTCCAAAGCATTCCATATATCACTTGCACTTTCAAGACCTCTAATATGAGGTAGCAAGTATTCATTGACTCCCATGTAGATAATGCTCCTTGCTTGAGCATCTCTCTTCATCCAAGTCTTCAAATATGAAAGTTCATCCCTAGTTGGAACACTAGGATCTCTGAATTGTGGTTTTTCTTCTTCACCTGTAATGTAACCTATCAAGTCTTTGCTCATGAGATGAGCTTCCATCCTCATTGACCATGGTGGATAGCTCTCTCTATCCAATTTCTCTATCTGAAGAGAATCTCCCATCCTTTCTTCACTTGTGTATTAAATTCTTCAACCTTTATGAGGAATAAGTGTACCGTTAATTCGAATGAAGTTCCTTTTGATCTTCTTGATAGCTTCAGGCCTCATTCTCAAGCTTTCACTTCAAATTTTCACCTTCTGAACCTTCAAGTGTTCATTTTTGTATGACTGCAGTAGTCGGGGTCCTCCTTTCTTCAATTTTGATGATTCCTACTCTGATACCACTGATGGAGAGTGTTAATCTCCAAAAGAACAAGCTATTATTGATGTTAGAGCATCTCTATATCAAGAACAACTGAAAAACTTTACCAATTTGGAGGATCAATACTCAATTATCAAAATCTTGAACAAACTCTGAAGAGAGTTAATACTCAGAAAGTTTGCTGCACATAATTCACTCATTGAATGATCAAATGTGTAAATTTTTTGATAAAACTTTGAACAATGTGTTGCCTATAGATTCTACACCTTCTCCAATTTAAATCATCTCAAAAGATTCAGTAGGTCTTGAGAAATGATCCTCACAATTCACCTATGTCTAAAACTGTACTTTTTTACAGTCGACTTTGACACATGTAACTTCTAAAGCATGATTCTCTCAAATTAAAACCCATTTATTCAAATGATTTTAGCCATAGGTAGCTTACCTTCTAACTTAAAGAATGAGTGCTTGCTTGCTCAAAAATTTACATTGTAGAAGGAGAACTGACCAAGATATTAGCATCAAATTTTGTGCCTGTTGCAACTTCACTTCTTCACATTTACACATGTAAATGTTCCTACTCTCAATTCTCTTAGTCTGATCACAATTAGGATCTAAAAACTTGTACAGAGGTCAATAAACTATAGACTTACACTTGTACAAAAGCATTTTACAAAAGATTAAACACAGAAAGAGTACTCAGCAAAAGATCGGGTGCAATATTTCTTCATCTCTGAAAATTTTCTACATCTGAATGATGAGAGAGATCTCTTACTTCTAAAAGTGTCTAATGACTATTCTAACTTCTAATTCTTCTCTTCACATTCTCTCACATGCTTGCCCCGACTTTTTCTTGTATATATAGGCATATATGTACAAGCTCATGACCATACAAAAGATATAAGTGAGCTAAGTATACATTAATGTACATATGTATACAAGTCTTCATTTCTTGAACATGCTTTATCTTCAATCTTCAATTGTTGATCATTTCTTCATTCTTTGACTTCAAGTCTTTATCCAAAACATCAATTGGTGATTGACTTGCACCAACACTACATACTAAACATATTTTGGTTAGCTGTGGTTTTTATCAACAGAATGGAGTTGCTGAACAAAATAGGTCATTCATGGAGATGGCAAGGTGTATGGTCAAGATTCAAGCTTTACCACATAGTTTTTGGCTTGAGGTTGTCATGTGTGCAGCATATGTATTTAATACGTGTCCCAAGCATTGTATTCCATCACTCCATATGATGCTTGGCATGGTCGTAAGCCATCTATTTCTCACTTATGTGTTTTTGGTTGTCTGGCATACACATTAGTGCATGAACAACATCACAGGAAATTGGATGGTGAAGCAATGAAATGTATTTTTGTTGGGTACAATTATGAAAGCAAAGGCTATTGTCTATATAATATATAGACAAAACACATTTTGGTTAACCGTGATGTTGTTTTTGTGGAAGATGTTATTCAGCCATTACTTTCATGTACTAAGGAGACACGAGTTAGCTCAAAAACATGTATGATACTTTGCTACCTCTTTTTACAGGTGGACAGTCTAGTGCTAGTTCTAATGAGGCAACTTCTCAACCTTTATAGGTTTCATGTGATGATGTAGATCATTCCATTTTTGATGCAGAATTACATGATGCACTTCTTGATGAGAGAGCTGATATTGAGGAGGCAAAAACTATGCCAAAATGGCTGGTGCAAACTTTGCATGACAACAAATTAGATGCACCTCTATCATACCGCACTTGTTCAGGCTCTCATAGTGCCTCTTTTGCATCAAATTGTTGTGTTATGGCTGCCTCTAGTCTCTGTGATGAGAATGAGCCTGCTTCATTTGATGAAGCACAAAATTCTAAAAATGGGATGGTTTCTATGCAATCAAAATATGATGCTATCATGAAAAATGGTACCTGGTCTTTATGTGACTTGCCTCCTGGCAAGAAGGCCATTGGCACTAAGTGGGTATACAAGCTGAAGTGTAAGCCTGATGGAACAATTGACAGGTATAAGGCTAGGCTTGTTGCAAAGGGTTATGGATAGGAAAGAGGTATTGATTTTGATGAGACCTTTGCACCTACATGCCAAATGACTATTGTTCATAGCACCTGTGCACTTGCAGCTCATCATGGTTGGAATGTACATCAGTTGGACATTAAAATTGGATTTTTGAATGGTGAATTACATGAAGAAGTGTATGTTTTTCAACCCTGTGGCTTTGTGCAGAAAGGGCATGAAAACCAAGTGTGTAGGTTGAAGAAGGCATTATGTGGTTTAAAGCAAGCACCACGTGCTTGGTATGAAAAGATACATGCCCATCTGATTACACATGATTTTAAGAACATAATTGAGAGCACCTTGAATGTTAAGTGTGCAAATGATGTGCTTCTGATCATTGTTGTGTATGTTGATGACATGCTGCTCACTGGTCCTCATGAGAAGCATATTGCTGATTTCAAGGCTGATTTGCATGCCTCATTTGAGATGTCTGATTTGGGGCATTTGCATCATTATTTGGGCATTTAGTTTATGCAAGTTGATGGCGCAATAGCTTTGTATCAAACAAAATATATTGACACATTATTGCAACATTTTGGCCTCAAAGACTGCAAACCTATTGCCACTTCTATGGAGGCAGGTTTACGATTGACTCTTTATGATGTTGGAGATGCATTTGATGTTCTTCTCTATCATCAGGCTTGTTAGCTCACAAAATTATTGAATTTTTTGCACTGATGTATTCCATTTTGCAGATGACATGTTGATTCTAGGTGTCTTGCAAGGAGAATTGTTACTTGGCAGCGATAAATCCAATTGAATATAGAGGAGGTATCAAAAGAGAGGCATAGATGCAAATAGATTTGGTGAATTGCTCATGTCATCTAGCATTGTCATGAATGAAAGCGTGGATTGAATCACTTTTCATAGTGGTTACGAGTTTGGATACATGTTGAAGCCCTTAACAGATATTTCAATCTCAATGCTTCTCATGCCGAAGAATCGTCAGTTGTACTTGAGCCCCAAGCTTTATCACACATGAGTGGGTTGTCATTATTGACTCTTAGGAGTCCTGGGGGAATGCTCCATTACTCCACATGGGGGAGGGGGATGTCTATCCAGAGGAAAAAGAAGGTGGTTTTTTTCGGTCATTTTGATCCTTATCATCGAAAAGAGAAGGGGAGTTTGGAGGCTTTTTGCTCAGGTGCATAGCATCTGGTGTGTCTCGCTCAACTACTACCAAGGGAAAATACCAGGTGTGTCTCGTAAAAGGGGGGAAAGACCACATTCATTATTTCTTGAAGGAGTGGCTTGCATGCTGGGTGCACCCACATCTGTAGAGAAGGGACATTGAGCATTCAAAGGGAAAGAGTGGAATCTCATGGACGGAGGTCGAAAAGAGGAAAGGAGAAGGGCTCTTCTTCTGTAGTTTTTTTTGCTTCTGGGAGCTAAAGAGAGGCAGTCATATATGAGAGGATATTGTAGGTCCGTTTTACAGCCATCACCCTAGAAGGAAGCATCATTCTAAGACCCTATACCATTAAAAAAGATAGAAGAAAAGAAAATCAAAGAGTATTGGACTTGTATCTATACTTCAAAGTCTGCAACAGGTCCATCCCGATATTGGCTCTCTAGCTTCTCGGATCCTGGTTTCTCAGGTTTTGATGTAACGATGAGTTTCAACCAGAATTGAAGCATCATAGTTGTTACTTCCTCACTTGAGCTATCAGATGTGCAAAAGGCACCAACAATGAAGCCAAAGATTGATGGCCTTAGAGCAGAGGCATTATGAACACCTCTGAGCTGGAGATAAGAGAAGCTACCTATGCGTGAGCGTAGTGGATGGTGTTGAAAAATGGTGATCTTCAAACCCTAAAAGATACACGAGGAACACTATCGGGATTCCGCTAGGTGTCTCAGAGTGTGGTGGTTCACTACTCGGGGTTTCATTTCAGGTATTTTCAAGCTTTGGATAACTTAAAACTCCTCTTGCTATTAAACAAAAGATTGCATCTTCTGAATCGGGGAAGGATGACCGTGCATCAATGAGCTTCAAATCTCTACATCTTGTATGCGCATGCTAATAGGACTACAACTGTAAGAGTTTTAGCATATTGCCCTAGCAAAAGTGGTGTGAAGTTGTTGTGTACCCTCATAATGCTTGCTTCAAAGCGATGGTGTGTTCTTTGCAATGCATTCTCCTTTCTGTTGCAATCATCAGCCTATTGGGGTAGCATGGTGTGTAGCTGAGGATGCTAGTGGGGTACGTTGCTATCATCGGTGATTGAGTTCGCAAAGTTCTATTGCCCACCTATGATCCTTAAGGATATTTGTTGGAATGTCAACCGATTGGTCTGTCCATGATAGATTAGCGGGCAGTTGTCCTTTGGCCAATGTAAATGATTTCCTACCATATAGTTGCGAGAGTGAGAAAGCGTGTGTGAGTGAGAAGGATAAAAGGTGTGGAACTGTGTGTGGAGAGAGTGTGAGAGCATGGGTGTGGGTATAAGTAGGTATAAACGGGTGCATGAGACTAAAAAGAGAGAGAGAGAGAGAGAGAGTATGTGCATGCAAGATATTTTTATTGTCTATGCTTTAGGGAAGAACATATAATGATGCATTATGTAACTTTTGGGTTCTGAGGATTGTGAGTCAATATCCTGCTTTTGATCTTATTTCGATTACTTGAGTTTTGCATGCTTTATAATTGTGTTGAATTGCATTATCCTGTATGAGATTGCATGTAGATTGCAGTAAGCTTGGAGTAGCATAATGTGTTTCTTACCAGTATTAAGGTCGAATTCTCAAAATCTTTATGTTATTACGGGTAGGCTTATCCTTCTTCCATCTGTAACCTGGAAGTGATAGTAATGATCTGGAATTTCTCACTAGAGGAATAGCTTCTTGGGCTAAACTGGGGCTTGGCAAATTTAATATTGACTTCTATCTCCGTCATTGGTATTCAGCCACATGTAACAACAGTCAACATGATTTCATGATAAGGACGGTCCCCAAGTAAGTCTGTTGTGCACCAATGTGGGGCACCTCTGTGTATCTGTGTACAGAGGTGTGGATTTGAGAGTGAGAGAGTAATTGTGTGAGAGAAAGCAGGAAAGAGTGAGAAAAAGGGAGTGCATGAGGAAGTGTGTGTATGAGAGCGAAAGGGAAGTGAAAGTGAAGGGACAAGGGGTTGGTTAGACAGTGAGTGCATGTGTGGACGGAAGAGGGTGTATGCATGTGTGTGTGGGCAAGAGCAAAAGAGAGAAAAAGAGAGTGTGAGTAAGAGGGTGTGCATGTGAGTGCATGCAAGGTGCATAGGGTTGCTAGGTGTGTGGAAGTATATGCATGTGCTAGTGTGAGTGTAAGAATGAGTGAAAAAGAGAGTAATGAAAAGGGAAAGAGAATGGGCAAGAGAGTGAGTGAGAGGAAGAAGCTAGGAAAACGAACAAGAGCAAGAGAAAGGAAAGAATGGGGAAATAGGTGGAACAAGAGTGCGTAAGTAAGGAGAGTACGACCCCGAGGGTCAATCATTGTAGTTCGATTTTGGAGTACATCCAGATTCGGGGCTCCATTCTCTTCTCTTCCCACGTATACATTTGAATACTATTGGGTGACTTAGATCAAGAAAAGTGGACTAATCTCGAGTGATTTTGGCAATCCATAAGCATATGTAGGCACCTTTTCCTTGGGCATAGGAGCCGAACAAGGCTATTGGATGCTTGGTTTATTTATGCATTACTCGGCCAGATATTCAATTTGTTGTCTCACAGATGAGCACGTTTATGCATTGCCCAAGTGTCAAGCATTGACAGGTGGTTAAGCGCATCTTTCACCACTTGAGTGGTACACAACTACTTGGATTGTTTTATGTCAAGGGGGGATCACTACCACCAGATTTACATGCTTTCTCTAACTCTGATTGGGTTGGTTGCTATGACACTCATGTGTCCATTAGTGGTTTTTGCTTCATGCTTGGTAGCTCATGTATATCTTGGTTGAGCAAGAAGCAGCCTACTGTGGCCACTTCTAGTTGTGAGGCTGAGTATAGAGAAGGTTTCATAGTGACTGTTGAGTGTGTGTGGCTCAAACACCTTATGGCTGATTTGGGTGTTGGTGAGTCTTCTACCACCACCATCTTCACTAACAGTTAGAGCGCATTGGCACTCATGAGGAACCTTGTGTTCCATGCTCCCACTTAGCACATTGAGGTGCATTATCATTATGACAAGGAGAGGTTCTCTGCTGGAGAGATCATCTTAGCATATGTGCCCACGCAAGAGAACATTGCATACCTTTTCATGAAGGTTCTGCCTAGGAAGAAGTTTGAAGCTTTTTGCAAAGCTTTGGGCTTACTTCCTTTTGTGGATTGATTCCACATGGCTTGGCACTTCCTCATACATGACTGCCAGCTTCTTGTTCACCGCATCACTTCCACGGGGGATTTGTTGATATATTTAAGTAATGCCTAGCAATGGTTGGCATTCAAGCTTTTTAAAGCCCCACGCACCCTTAATGAGAGGTTGTTGGGAAAAAGGAGCAATGAGTGACTGGGGAAGGATCCGTTCGGCTTAGTGGGGTAGTTGGGGGAGTTAATCCACCCACTCTGTTCATTAGGTTCGATTGTACACATCTAAAGGTGAGTTGTCTCCCTCCCTTCCAATCTCTCTTTATGTCAGTTTTGGTGGGTTGAGCCCTTACGCGCTCCCCCTTCTCGCACCCAGGGCTTGGGGATAAGCTCTGTTGGAGGTTGAGTGCATTTGGGGTTGATCATCATCTTGCTCCCCTACACTCCCTGGCTATGGTAGAGGTGAGCTCCTCTATGTCCCCCAATCCATCTATGCATGTGGTCGAACAAAACACAGATATACAAAGCTGAATTTCCTAAAATTTAGCGACATTAGAAGACAAAGAGAATACTCAAGCTATGATGCACATATTTCCAAGTTGCAGATCTAACATATGTTGCACACAGAAGTGCTAGGAGGCCTCGAAGGCCTCCATAGAGAACACCTGTGTGAGCAATTACCTGCAAGCTTTCCACCACGCAACAAGATCAGGTATGTGATGCATGGAACCAGTTGCACAGATTATATATATGAGGTGCCTAAAGGATTCAACAATCTTCCAATCCATCATGTGTGTAGCCTTCCTTGGTGTGTCATTCCCGAGGTCTAGATACTATCCCGAGAAGGGTAATCACCAAATGTCCACCCAACCAAGGGCATCAAAACCTACAATTCCAAGAAATATAATGGAGCGCATATGGCACTTGGAACCAAAAGGGCAAGCAAGTCATTTAGAAACTGTAGCATCGTGAAGCCTGCCAACAGCACATGCAACTTGTTTTAACCTTTTCACAGCAAAGTAACAATATAATGAAGGCCATTGTCTCCCAAAGATGGCGAGGTCTATGGACACAATCCCACAAGGTGGGGCAATCACAACTCGGCCAACATCAACATTGCCCCCCCCCACTGATAACCCTATGCACAAAGAGCTTTCCAGAGTCCATGTTGACAGTCACTTTTTTGTGGAATGACCCGTTCATGTTGAGCCATTAGGAAGATCATGTACTAGCATTGCCATTTGATCCCTTTACATGCCTAGTGTATGAATGATCATGGTTAGCCATATCATCCGATTTTAAGAACATGAAAATATGAGCTTCAGTAGTAGAATAGACAAGGCAAAACCTCCCAAATCGCTAGGTTTAAACCAACTTTATGTTGATAACAGCTTTGTAATACAAACTGAGAATGTAATACAAACTGAGAATACTCATGTATAACAAAGACTGAAAACACAAGACATAAGAGGCGTGCAATCTTTCCTTTCATCATTGAAGTACTGTAGCCTATGCATACTAGTCACAACATGGAAGTATGTACTTTAAATCAAACTCAAACATTGTGTACAGTAATCTTTTATAAATCTTCAAAGTGCATGAACCAATTAGAGCTTTAAATGTTAGATTAGCCACACATGACCCAAATATGCACCTGTTGATATCAAGAAGAGGACACCCTCCGCCAAACCCATGAGTCATAGAGAAATTACAGATGCATTCATTAGGAATATGGACAATATTTCATAATAGCAAAAGTTATGCCTTTCATTACTCCTCGATATGAAAAATGAAGGTTGCAAATCTGGTAAGAGCAAAAGGCAATGGGGTGACGTGGACTATTATGCCAGCCATGAAAATCAAGCAACAACTTTGACAAACAAAAATGACCTCACATGTTCACCATTACTTAATCTTATCAATCACAATTCAACTTATGATGACATGCGGCATTCTAGAAGCTCGATTGTTGAACATTGTTATTTTGATGAGTGGCCATAGTTAGTTGAAGGTAATCTTCCATATCCCATTGAGAGTAGAACACTCTAATTGCAGAGAAATATCCAATCTGGTAGTCGATCACGAGAGTTGATGATGGGGGGTGTAGGAGTCAGAGACTGAACTCCATGGAAGTGAAGAGGTAAGGGTGGAATGCCATGTGAACTCAACACAAGTTCTTTAGTACCGAGGGAAGCTTCGTGGAACTCAACCAGGAGAGCATAGTATCCACCAATAAAAGGATATCAACCCCGAATTCGGGTTGGAGAAGAACCATGAGAATGTTCGCGATTCGCGATTTTCAACCAATAGAAGGATATCAACCCCGAATTCGCGATTTTCATGCCAAAAACACGATTCTGAGAAAACACGATTTTGTGAAAAAACACGATTTTGTGAATCACGATTCTCTGAGTCAAAATTGCGATTTTCAAAAACACGATTTTGTGCTCAACGTAGCGATTTTTAGAAACACGATTTTGTGCTCAACATCGCGATTTTCAGAAACACGATTTTGTGCTCAACATCGCGATTTTCAGAAACACGATTTTGTGCTCAACATCGCGATTTTCAGAAACACGATTTTGTGCTCAACATCGCGATTTTCTGAGTTCACAAAATCGCGATTCTCTGAGAGTTCACAAAATCGCGATTCTCTGAAAGTTCACAAAATCGCGATTTTCTCCAAAGGTCCTGTTTGCCTGTTTTGACCCCCAGGAGCCTGAATTGGCATAACTTTTTCATCCAAAGTCCATTTTTTGAGCTCTATAGCTCGTTGGAAAGCTCGTTTCAAATCCTACACGACCTCAACTGTTTTTTTCAAGAATAACGCGTTGATTTTGAGATAGGATAATTTGAAGTTGACCCTCAAGTGGGACTAGGGAACCAAGGGGACTCCAAAGAATTTTGAACCATACCAAGGGGAAAATTTGGACTCTTGACTAAAGCTTATGAACCTGAGATCTGGTAGACACTTAGGCAAGGATAAACAAAGCATTAGATCTTCTGAGGCCAGTGTCAACCATACATCCAAGTCTTGGGCACAACAACTAAGTGGTCATCTTTTACTAAGTTCAGACACAAGTGATTCAGAAATGTCTTTTAGTATGGGAAAACGTGCAGGTGGCTCAGGGACTGCCCATCTACAAACACCAGAAGGTCCCTATAAGACACAGTTGGAATATATTCGGACCAACCAATTAGGTGGTCGCATCTATGAGGATGGTCTGAGGCGATCAGTGGTCCAACTCAAAAATCCAGATCAATCCTTTGGACTTGAACACCCGGTGGTCAAGTTCGAAGTGGGTTCATACATTGATAAGGAAGGAACCATGTATGTGGTCACCAACCTACCAGATAGGACTGATGAGTTTGGAAATGTCATTCTTCAGAATGAAATAGGAGACCTAGAACAAGGAAATGTAGGACAAGGACCCCAGACTCCTAGAGGTAAGTCAGTTTTGACCCGAGTGATCACTCCAGACTGGATCCCTCAAGATAACAAAAGCATAGAACTATTTTTGAATAGAGAAACAGAGGAAGCCTTTTGGAGATTCAAGCCAGATCAACCTAGCCAATTGGGCATAGTCATCATCTACGAGTTCAAGGATCCAGAGATACCAGGCAAAGTTGTCTACCTAGATAACACATCAGAGAAAATTTTCTTGGTAACAGAACATGATAGACATGCATATACTTGGAAGAATGAATTGATTTTCCCCCCACCAAGATCCAATGTTTCCCATGGCCTCCAAGGAGTAGGATCATCCCACGCTCATGAAGCCCAGAGAGAAAGAACTAGAGAGAGACTTGAGGTAAGTTTTGCACACACCGTGGGCAGGAATAGATCAGGATTTGAAAATGAAAGACCTGAAAGAGAGAGACATCAAGCACATAGGCAGAAAAGAGATGAACATGATTTTCCATTGCCTAGACCCCGAGAGCACCCAAGAACCCTTAGACCCACTCAAGTGATCAAGGCAATGAAGAATTATTTTGACGGGTCAAGAGATCCTTATGATCATGTGGCCGAGTTCAAACAAGTGTTAAGAGCTGAACAGGTTGAGGATTTATTCACCCAATACGAGGCATTTGGTTTGACTCTTAAGGGCACTGCCTTGGCTTGGTTTCAACCATTGAGTAGTCGCAACTATCGCGATATAGGTCAACTGCTAGACGAATTCATTGTAGAATTTTCCAAGAGTGGTATCAGGCATAACACATCATCCTTGATCCACAGTTTCAAGCAGACACCCCAAGAAACAGTGCGACTAGCAGGTAGAAGGTTCAGACAGTACCTAGAAAGATGCCCTGCTCTCGAGTTACCCACACCAGCCAAACAAGTGGCTTTGTTCTTAGATGGCTTACTGAGCACAAAGTTAAGATCATATGTATATTTGAAAGAGCCTAGATCCATAGAAGAGTGCGTGCGGACATGCATTGACATAGAAGATAACTTGGGTGAGGAGTTAGGATTATCCAAACTCTATAAGGATTCAGATAGTTCTACTAGTCATACTTCAAAAATCTCCACGGAAATAGAGGAGATAGCTGAGCAAGTTGCCAAGAAGCTGGGAGTCCAAAATAAACAAACACAGAGAGTCACTCCAGTGAATCGGTGTTATACTTGTGGGGGAGACCACATGGCTAATGTATGCCCAATGCAAAACCAAAACATTAGAGAAAGGAATGCTCCATATTGCACTATTGAGAGAAAATACACAAACCACACGGCTCAAGATTGTCCCTACAATAGGCAGGCTGTTAGACAGAATTATCAGCAACCTTACCCACAAGGTAGGTATCAGAACCAATACCAACAGCCATATTATAGACCACAACAGCAATATCAGGTACCATATAGGCCACAACCTGTCTTGGGAAACCAACCACCAGCTCCAGCCAACGTGATTCCAGTCAAATATGCTGTGGGAGAGGAAAATCCAAATAGAGCATTGGTGCCCCTAACCCCATTGATACCAGATAATGATTCTCATGCTCATAGTTCAGACTACTCCCATGAAGGTAGTCCACATGCGTATTACACAGAGTCACCTGATTATAGTGAGATTTACTCGTATCAATATGAGGCACCACCTATGGAGCAAAATTGGGAGCCAGAATACTCCAATGTCATGTACACAAATCCTAACCCTAGGCCCCAATTGAGACAAATGAGACCACAAGCCCCTAGAGGATCTTGTTTTAGATGTCAAGGTGATCATTTCATTCGTGACTGTCCCCACCCATCATCTCCGAGTCAAGGACAGGCTATCACAATACAGGCTTTTTGCCCTGATTGTGGCAAAGACCATCTCCCTAGAGATTGTCCAAGAAACCCCTCCAGTGCACCCAAGATTACACCCATTAATGTGGTAGGCTTAGTGGCGGATTCAAGTTCAAGTAGCAGTAATGTGGCACCTATACAGGCAGTTACTAGGGCACAAGCATTAAAACAAGATAAACCAACAGAGCAATTGGAGTCGAGTGAATCAGGAGAGCCTAGTAAGAGGAAAACAAGAACATGGAAGGATACCAGAGAAAAGGCCAATCGTAAGTGGAATAAAAAGTTATCGGAACTAGAAGAAAGCTTGAAAGACGCAAAAACAAAAATAGAAGACATTGCATCTCAAAACCCATCGCATGCCGAAACTCCATCCATTCCACCTCATCGCACCCCACCACCCATTGTAAATAGACCGCAACCAGGGTCTATTCTTGCAGATCCAACCCCAGAAGGCTTGGACATGATGTTCAAGGCCTACCAGGCTCGACTTCAAGAAGGGCCTACAGCTGCAAACCTAGACAAGAGTTACCCTAGAGCGGACTTAGAGATTGAACGGATGAAAATGTGCATGAAAATGGTAGAACAAGCTCAAGCTATACTTGAGACTAGTCAAAAGTTCAATCAGACAAACTCTGTCAAAGGGGATTTGCATTTCCAGGGCTTACTAGAACGATTAGAGCAGTTGGTAAACAAACCACAAGTTTCTTTACCTCCACAGGCTCAACCAGTTATTGAAAGAGGAAGCTCACCACCAATGGGAGCTTATGTTCCTAATTCCACGGATCCAGGAATACCTCCTTCAATTCAACAGTACTCTCAAGAATTCTTGCGGGAAATACAAGAAGAGAAATGGGCCAAGGAGAAGGGTAATTCCCCTCCTATTCCTGAGATTGATGATCTTCATGATCAATTTCCCCAAGACATTCCATCTATTTACGGAGATGAAGCAGAACAACAAGAAGACGAAAGGTTAGATTTTGGATCTAATACCTTAGAAGAACTGCCTCAATTTCCAGGCCCATGGGAATCTGAATCTCTCTAGATTAGAGCTCCCACAATACTAGTAAGAAATGAAAACTCAGTGGTTCCAAGGAACACGGATGTCGTGAAGAACACTAAGGTTCAGTGTCATCTCACTGTAGAAGAGCTGCTCAAAGCAAAACCTGAGCTTTGGAATCATGTGAAGGATCAGGTTCCAGAACTTGATTCCAACATGCCAAAAGCAGGCTCCAAGCAAAGGGTACCAGAGATACCTCTAGACAAAATAGGCGACATGTGTGAGGGTGAAGAAGGTAATACTTATCTTCCAATCACCTACCAAGGTTACACAACCAAAGCAATCATAGATTCAGGTGCTGGTGTTGCTATTGCGACCACCTCCTTGTGGAAGCAATGGGGCAAGCCCACATTAAGACCAACTAGAATGAAGCTTCAAATGGCTGATGGTCATTTTGAAAGACCTCTAGGATTGCTAGAAGGGATCACTCTAACCACTTGTGGTGTAGAGTTTGAGCACACATTTGCTATATGTGACTTTGAGAAAAATAATGTCTATGAGATGATCCTAGGAAGACCCTTCCTACGACAATTGCAAATAGTACAGGATTGGGGAACTAACTCCTTGTACTTACAGCACTTAGGGGTCACCACCAAGGTCAATTTGAAGGATTACACCTTCAGAGATGTACCACCCCTACAGTGGAATTCTATCCACAAAGCGAAAGAAGATTCCATCTCTGTGCATTCTGAAAGTTCACCTGATCCATCATGGCTGCATGAAGATACTCATTTGTGGATGTGCAAGGTCGCAAAGGAAGAGGAAAAACGTTTAAAGGCAAGAGAAGAAGGAACTTCGCTAGGAGATAGACCAGTTAGAGACCCAGCCTACACACCGATGATCTTTCCAGATGAGGAGTTTGAGCCTCATGGCTGGCCAGAAATCTTAGCCACCATGGACATTGCTGTCAATGAGGAAGAGTGGACACCTCATTGTGATGAGGAGGGGTATGATATCTCAGTGTTCATGTGTCAACCCTTGCTAGAAGAATGTGACCCTAGTGATGTCATAGAAGAAGAAGAGAATGACGATGATTTGGAGTCTATTGTGATGGATAGTTGCTTTAACTCAGAGCAGCACTATCTAGAAGATATAGGAGTGTTCACCCAGAAAGAAGAAGAACCTCTCACAAGTATTAAAACAGTAAACTCAAAGGATGGAAGTGAGAGTAGTCAAAAGAAAAAGAAAAGAAAAGTAGTGAAACAAGAAGAGGAGGAATCATTGTTTGAAGTACCAGAAAACTTCAAGAAATATAAAGTTGACGACCGCAAAATTTTGGTACGAATGCCTAAGAGAGAGGCCATCATAGGAGAATCATATGATAATAAAGAAAAGACCAAGAAGATTGTAGTGACCATTGAAGAGAACGAAGAGAGATGCACATATATAGGAGATGACCTAAGTGCAAGAGAAGAAATGGAGCTCATAGCTCTATTAAGGGAATATAGGGATGTGTTTGCATGGCACTATAGAGACTTGAAAGGGGTAGATCCAAGAATTTGCTCTCATACTATCCCCATGACTGCTGATGCTAAGCCCACCAAACAGAAGCCCTACACATATAATGATACCTATGCAGCCAAAATAAAAGAAGAAATTGATAGGTTGATTGAAGCTGGATTCATCTATGAGATTGAGCATACCGAATGGGTGTCCCCCATTGTTGTGGTACCCAAGAAGAACGGGAAGTTGCGAGTGTGTATTAACCTTAAAAAAGTTAATGCCGCTACGATTAGAGATAGTTATCCACTTCCAATCACAGAACACCTATTGGAGCGTGTTGCAGGCAAGGAAGTTTATAGCTTCCTTGATGGATTTTCAGGTTACAATCAAGTAGCCATTGCCCCAGAAGATCAACACAAAACAGCTTTTGCTACAGAGTGGGGAATCTTTGCATTTCGTGTGATGCCATTTGGGCTCACCAATGCACCTGCAACATTCCAAAGGCTCATGTGTCATGTCTTCAAAGAGTTCTTGCGAAAGAGCTTAGAAGTGTATGTGGATGATTTATGTGCTCATTCCCAAGAAAGAAGGTTTCACATCCCTGAGCTCAGACAAATCTTCAACAAGTGTAGAGAATATCGAGTGTGTCTGAACCCAGAAAAGTGTGTGTTTATGGTGCGTCAAGGTAAAATCTTAGGTCATATTGTTTCTAAGAATGGAATCTCAACAGATGAAGATAAGGTACGAGCCATAGCGGAGCTACCAAGGCCAAGGAATATTAAAGAGGTACAAGCCTTTATGGGCCATTGTGGATACTACCGTAGGTTTATCCACATGTACGCAATCATAGCTAGACCCCTTTATGCCTTGTTGTCTAATTTTGAGTGGAACGACGAATGCGAGAATTCTTTCAACGAACTGAAGAAACGTTTGTGCATGGCACCAATACTCACCACTCCTGATTGGAATAAACCATTCCATGTCCATGTGGATGCATCCAATCATGCCATAGGATGTGTGCTAGCACAACCCACAAGTGAAGGAAACTTAGATTTGCCCATAGCATATGCTAGTAGACAGCTCACTGCAGCTGAACGGAACTATACCACAACTGAGCGAGAGGGCTTAGGCATGGTATATGCTGTGAAGAAGTTTAGACACTATTTATTGGCCAACAAGTTCAAGTTTTTCACTGATCATCAAGCTTTGTTATATTTGGTCAATAAACCTTGCAATACTGGACGCTTAGTAAGATGGTTCCTCTTACTAATGGAATATGACTTTGAAGTTGTTGTCAGGAAAGGTAGAACCCACCTTCGGGCAGATCACCTTTCTCCCATCACTTCAGGAGAGTCACTGCAAGGAGTGTTTGACGAATTACCCGATGCTTATCTGTTCAATTTAGAAGTTGTTCCTAAATGGGCAAATAAGTTGGTACCAGTCCTAACCTTTGGCCCTGCAAATAAGAATGTGAAAACATCACAAGAAGAAATTGTAAAATCACAAAAATATCATATATTAGCAGGAAGCATGTACAAACAAGATACTGAGGGTGTATTAGCTTGTTGTGTGGAGGATGATGAACATAGTAGTTGGTTGCAACAAGCCCATGAAGGAATGCTAGGAAATCACTATTCTAAACAACGAACATTGCAGAATCTAAAGCGTTTAGGAGTGTATTGGCCTAGCATGGACAAAGAAATACATGAGTGGATTAAGAATTGTCCAAGGTGCAGAGAGAGACCCCCAGTAGAGCATGCGACCCTTTATCAAGTGTCATTAATTCCAGATTGGAGTGCTCCATTGGTAGAGTTTATGAGATTGGGAAGATTACCCAAAGAGGCTAGTCTAGCAAGAAGACGAAGCATGGAGCAAGAGGCTCAAGGCTATGCCTTAGTAGGGGACAACCTATACCGAAGAGGCAAAGATGGTTACTTAAGACTATGCGTTCATGAATCAGACTATTTAAAGGTCTTAGAGACTGCACACAACGGTGTTGCAGGTGGACATTTTGGTCCTGACCGAGTGATCAAGACCATTCTATTCTCAGGACTTTGGTGGCCCACTCTTCATATGGACGCACATACCTATGTGAAGAAATGTGACACATGCCAACGTGCACAATATCCAGTGAGAAAAGACGAGATGCCCTTGAGGCCAATGATGGGAGGACGTGCATTTTCGAAGTGGGGCATAGACTTCATAGGTCCTATTAACCCCCTAGCTAGAAACTCCCATGTAGAGTACATCATTGTAGCCACAGATTACCTTACAAAGTGGGTAGAAGTCAAAGCCACAACAAAGAATGATGCTCAGACTACGGCTAAGTTCTTATTCGAGAATGTGTTCACGAGATATGGACTACCAATAGAGTTGGTGAGCGATAGAGGCACACACTTCTTGAATGAAGTCATTGAAAATCTTCTCCAAGAATTCTTGGTGATACATAAGAAATCTGCCCCCTATCACCCACAAGCCAACGGAAAAGCCGAGAGTACCAATAAGATCCTCTGTAACGTATTGACAAAACTGGTAAATAATAAACGCTCTGATTGGGACAAACAACTTCATCATGCTGTTTGGGCTTATCGAGTTGCCTACAAAACGGTACTCAACGCCACCCCATTTCAGATGGTCTTCGAATAGAACGCTGTGCTACCATTAGATTTCTTAATCCCTGCCTTAAAAGTAGCACAAGAGTATGAGTGGAATGGGCATGAATTGTCCTCTAGGATCTTTGATCTCGAACGCTTGGGTGAGACGAGGCTACGAGCGGCAGCAGGCATCTACGCTGCAAAGAAGAGGCAAAAGGCATACTTTGATGCACACATCAAGGATAAGGGATTGAAAGAGGGAGATCTAGTGTTGGTATACTGTTGAAGCTCAAGGTCAAGGACAAAGCATGGAAGCGCATCAAGGAAGTAGACACACAAGAAGGAGGAGCAAGTAGGGAGCTCCAAGAAGCACCTGTCAAATTTTCAGAAGAAATCCCTACAAAAATAGTGATTTTTATCACTAAAAACCATTGTAAATACCATTTTTCATTTTTGTAACTCCATTTTGTTCAAGCCGAGGAGTCCTCGAGCTTGAGGAGTATTAGATCTACCATCTTACCAATTTTCATGATTTTTAGACTCCGTTTGAGCCCCCAAATAAGCCCTGGAACCTATTTTTTAACTAGGCCGGACACTAGGTCTGGACAGGGCCAAAACCACTCAAAAACTATAAAAAGGGCTGGAGAGCTCATTTTTGGGGGTTAGCTTGTTGTAGATTTCAGTTTTGTAAGAGAGCTCTTTGGTAATCGAAGCTTTCCATTGTTCCACTCTTTGCTCTTACCTTGTGCGCGTGTGTGTGTATGTGTGTGCATGCTTGTGTGCTTTCACTCACGCACTTGTGCCATCACTTGCTCGCGGTCTTCATACCGGTCCTCACGTCTCCACGGATTGACATTTATGAGGTGTATCTCCTCACGTTGGTACTCACCATTGTGCTAGAGTGACACCAAATTTGGCGCCGTTGCCGGGGAGAGAGCTTGGAGGACGAGCGTGTGACGGTAAGACGTAGAGTAGCGACGTTGGAAGGTAAAAAAAAAAAAAAAAAAAAAAAAAAAAAAAAAAAAAAAAATCATCATTTTCAGTTCAGTTTTGAATTTTCCTTCTTCTTCATCTTCACCATCATCACCATCTACACCCACCTTCATCTTCTCAGTTTTTTCCATTTTTATGAGTACATTCACCTTGTTTTTACTTGTGGTTGTGAGCAAGAAGCTTAGAAAGGGTGCAGAACAGAGGCGCTGAAGAAGTGGTATCAAAAACAACAAAAAAATCTGAGTGAACAGCCGGACTAGACGAACCTGCACCAAGTATCGTGGGCTGCAGTGTTGAGTATCGCGGAACCTGCGCCAGCAATCGTGAATGAGCAAAAGAGCAAACTGGGTTGCACAGAGTAAGGGAAGGTGTTAAAGAAGATAGAGAGGCTCTCAAGGTGAGCAAACACCCATTTAATCTATACTTTCTCAGTAAATCAAGTGTGGAAAGGGAAACGATCTGCGTCAGGTATCGTTTGGTACTGACAGAGGTGAAAAAAGTGATTTGGGGTGATACAGAGAGTGAGGAGAGGGGAGAAGGACTAGGAAAACAAGGGCATCAAAACAAAACTTAAAAAATCTTGCAAAAATCTTGGCAAAGGGTCAAGTATCGTTTTGCTCCCGCGGTCGAGTATCGCGATACTTCACAAGTATCGTTTTGCTCCTGAGGTTGAGTATCGCGATATTTCCCATCGATCGGTATCGTTTTGGCTCAAGTATCGTCGATCGTCTCAGTGAGAGATCGTTTACCAGAGATCGCGATACTTGGGTGAGATCGGTATCGTTTTGCTTAGCGATCGTTTTGGTCAAAGATCGTAGATCGTTTCACTCAGAGATCGCGTATCGTTTTGAACCAAATATCGTCGATCGTGTATCGTTTTCTCCCGAAGATCAAGTATCGTCTGCGACCAAGTATCGTGTATCGTTTTCTCCCGAAGATCAAGTATCGTCTGCGACCAAGTATCGTGTATCGTTTTCTCCCGAAGATCAAGTATCGTCTGCGACCAAGTATCGTGTATCGTTTTCTCCCGAAGATCAAGTATCGTTTTGGTCCAAGTATCGTGTATCGCGTCTCAGAGATCGCGATACTTGCCAGCGATCGAGTATCGTTTTGAGCTAAGTATCGAGTATCGTTTTGTCAAAGATCGTTTTGTCCAGCGATCGTTTGCTCAGATATCGTTTTGTCCAGCGATCGTTTTGTGAGAGATCGTGTATCGTTTGGCTTGGAGGTCGTGTATCGTTTGGGGCTAGAGATCGTGTATCGTTTAGGGGAAGTATCAAGTATCGTTTTCCTTGAAATATCGTATATCGTCTGTTCAAAGATCAAGTATCGTGTATCGAGTTCCTCAAGTAACAAGTATCGTGTCCTATAAATGTCATATATCGCCTGATTTGAAGCATCTTCTGAGAGACCCTGTTTCCCTGTTTTAACCCCCAAAACCCTGAACTGGCATAACTTTCTCATACGAAATCCGTTCGGAGTGATCTTGGGTTTGTTGGAAAGCTCGTGAGGAGTACAACAAAAACATCGACTGGTTATGTTAATATTAATACCAGGATTATTAGATAGGGTATTTTGAAGTTGACTCTCAGGGAAACTAGAAAATCAAGGTGTTCCAAAGGATTTTGAGCAATATAAGAGAACTTTGGGACTAGAAGCCAAGGCTTATGAACCTGAGATCTGGCAGACACTTAGGCAAGGATAGACAAAGCATTAGGTCATCTGAGGCTAGTGTCAACCATACAGCCAAGTCTTGGGCTCAACAGCTTAGTGGTTATCCTTACACACGAAGTTCAGAAACCAGTGACTCTGAAATGTCTTTTGGCATGGAAAGACCCACACGCAGCTCAGGCCTTGCCTATTTACAGACACCAGAAGGTCCCTATAAGACCCAATTGGAGTATATCAGGACCAATCAATTAGGTGCTCGCATCTATGAGGATGGTCTAAGACGATCAGTGGTTCAACTCAAAAATCCTGACCAACTATTTGGACTTGAACACCCAGTGGTCAAGTTTGAAGAGGGTGCTTACATTGATAAAGAAGGAACCATGTATGTGGTTACCAACTTACCAGATAGGACAGATGAGTTTGGAAATATCATTCCTGAGAATGAGATAGGAGACCTAGAGCAAGGAGACCTAGGAGGAGAACCCAAGACCCCTAGAGGTAAGTCAGTCTTAACCAGAGTGCTCACTCCAGATTGGATTCCTCAAGATAATAAAAGCATAGAACTATTCGTGAATAAAGAAACGGAGGAAGCCTTTTGGAGATTTAGGCCAGATCAACCCAGCCCAGTAGTCACCATCTATGAATTCAAGGACCCAGAGTCACCAGGGAAAGCTGTCTACCTAGATCACACATCTCAGAAACTATTCTTGGTATCAGATCATGACAGACATGCTTACACCTGGCAAGGCGAATCAATTTTCCCTCCACCAAGATCTAATGTCTCTCAGGGCCTCCAAGGAGCCGGATCATCCAAGGCTCATGAAACCCAGAGAGAAAGAACTAGAGAGAGACCGGAGGTAAGCTTTGCAGACACTATAGGCAGAGACAGATCAGGATATGGAACGGAAAGACTGGAAAGGGAGAGACATAGAGTTCATAGGCATCAAAGAGATGATCATGATTTCCCATTGCCTAGACCACGAGAGCACTCAAGAACCCTTAGACCGTCTCAAGTGGTTAAGACAATGAAGAACTACTTTGATGGATTTGGAGATCCTTATGATCATGTGGCAGAGTTCAAACAAGTGCTAAGAGCTGAACAGGTTGAAGACTTATTCACCCAGTTCGAGGCATTTGGGTTGACTCTTAAAGGTACTGCCTTAGCTTGGTTTCAACCTCTAAACAGTCGCAACTATAGAGAGATAGGTCAGCTGCTAGAAGAATTCATTGTAGAATTTTCCAAGAGTGGTATCAGGCATAACACATCATCCTTGATCCACAGCTTCAAGCAGACACCCCAAGAAACAGTGCGACTTGCAGGAAGAAGGTTTAGACAGTACTTGGAAAGATGCCCTGTACCAGAATTACCCACATCAGCCAAACAGGTGGCACTGTTTTTAGATGGCCTATTGAGCACAAAATTAAGGTCATATGTATACCTGAAAGATCCTAGATCCATAGAAGAGTGTATACGGATGTGCATTGACATAGAAGACAACTTGGGTGAGGAATTAGGACTATCCAAACTCTATAAGGATTCTGATAGTTCTACAAGTCATACCTCTAGAGCCTCCACTGAGATAGATGAGATAGCTGAGCAAGTGGCCAAAAAGCTAGGAGTCCAAAATAGACAAATACCAAGGGTCACCTCAGTGAAGCGATGTTATACGTGTGGAGGAGATCACATGGCTAATGTTTGTCCATTGATGATTCAACCCCAAGGAAACCCTAATGCTCTATATTGCACCATTGAGAGAAAATACACAAATCATACGGCCCAAGATTGTCCCTATAACAGACAGGCTGTTAGACAAAATTATCAGCAACCTTACCAGCAGGTTAGGTATCAGAATCAGTACCAACAGCCATATTATAGGCCACAACAATATCAACCTCAATACCAGCAGCAATATCAGGCACCATATAGGCCACAACCAGTCCTAGGAAACCAACCGCCAGCTCCTGCCAATGTGATCCCAGTTAAATATACGATGGCGGAGGAGAACCATAATAGAGCATTGGTGCCACTAACCCCATTGGTCTCAGAAAATGATTCTCACGCTCATGGTTCAGACTACTTCCATGAAGATAGTCCACAGGCTTATTATATAGAGTCACCTGAGCAAAGTGAGACTTCTCAGTATCAATATGAGGCACCACCTATGGAACAAAATTGGGAGCCAGAATACTCCAATGTCATGTATACGAATCCAAATACTAGGCCCCAATTGAGACAAGTAAGACCACAAGCCCCTAGAGGACCATGCTTTAGATGTCAGGGTGATCATTTCATTCGTGAATGTCCCCACCAACCAGCTCTGGGACTAGGACAAAACATCACAATACAAGGCTTTTGTCCTGAGTGCGGCAAGGAACATCTTCCTAGAGAGTGTCCCAGGAATCCCTCTAGTGCACCCAAGGTTACACCCATCAACGTGGTAGGCTTAGTGGCAGATTCAAGTTCAAGTAGCAATAATGTGGCTCCTGTACAGGCAGTTACTAGGGCACAGGCTGCACAACAAGCAAAACCATCTGAGCAGTCGGAGTCAAGTGAGGCAGGAGAACCTAGTAAGAGGAAACCACGAACATGGAAGGATACCAGAGAGAAGGCTAATCGCAAGTGGAACAAAAAGCTATCCGAGCTAGAAGAAAGCCTAAGGGATACCAAAACAAAAATAGAAGACATTGCATCTCAAAGCCCCTCGCATGCCGAAGCTCCATCCACTCCACCTCATTCCACCCCACCACCCATTGTAAATAACCCACAACCAGGGTCTGTTCTTGCAGATCCAACCCCAGAAGGTTTGGACATGATGTTCAAGGCCTACCAGGCTCGCCTTCAAGAAGGGCCAACAGCTGTAAACCTAGACAAGAGTTACCCTAGAGCAGATTTAGAGATTGAACGGATGAAAATGTGCATGAAAATGGTAGAACAAGCTCAAGCTATACTTGAGACTAGTCAAAAGTTCAATCAGACAAACTCTGTCAAACCGGATTTGCATTTCCAAGGCTTACTAGAAAGATTAGAGCAGTTGGTAAACAAACCACAAGTTTCTTTACCTCCACAGGCTCAACCAGTTATTGGAAGAGGAAGCTCACCACCAATGGGAGCTTATGTTCCTAATTCTACGGATGCTGGAATACCTCCTTCAATTCAACAGTACTCTCAAGAGTTCTTGCGGGAAATACAGGAAGAAAAATGGGCCAAGGAGAAGGGTTATTCCCCTCCTATTCCTGAGATTGATGATCTTCATGATCAATTTCCCCAAGACATTCCGTCTATCTATGGAGACCAAGTAGAGCAACAAGAAGATGAAAGATTAGATTTTGAATCTAATTCTTTACAAGAGTTGCCTCATTACATAGGCCCATGGGAATCTGAATCTCTCCAGATCAGAGCTCCCACAATATTGGTAAGAAATGAAGACTCGGTGATTCCAAGAAACACTGATGTTGTGAAGAACACTAAGGTTCAATGTCATCTCACTGTAGAGGAGCTGCTCAAGGCAAAACCGGAGCTCTGGAATCATGTGAAGGATCAGGTTCCAGAACTTGAATCCAATATGCCAAAAGTAGGCTCTAAGCAAAAAGTTCCAGAGATACCTCTCGACAAGATAGGAGATATGAGCGAAGGTGAAGAAGGTAATACTTATCTTCCAATCACCTATCAAGGTTACACAACCAAAGCAATCGTAGATTCAGGTGCTGGTGTTGCTATTGCGACCACCTCCCTGTGGAAGCAATGGGGCAAACCCACATTAAGACCAACAAGAATGAAGCTTCAAATGGCAGATGGTCATTTTGAAAGACCTCTAGGATTGCTTGAGGGGATAACTCTAACCACTTGTGGTGTAGAGTTTGAACATACATTTGCTATATGTGACTTTGAAAAAAATAATGTCTACGAGATGATCCTAGGAAGACCCTTCCTACGACAATTGCAAATAGTACAGGATTGGGGAACCAACTCCTTGTACTTACAGCACTTAGGGGTCACCACTAAGGTCAATTTGAAGGATTACACCTTCAGAGATGTACCACCCCTACAGTGGAATCCTATCCACAAGGCAAAAGAAGATTCAATCTCTGTGCATTCTGGAAGTTCACCTGATCCATCCTGGCTGCATGAAGATACTCACTTGTGGATGTGCAAGGTCGCAGAGGAAGAGGAAAAGCGCCTAAAGGCGAGAGAAGAAGGAACTTCCCCAGGAGATAGACCAATAAAAGACCCAGCCTATACACCGATGATATTTCCAGATGAGGAATTTGAGCCTCATGGTTGGGCAGAAATCTTAGCTACCATGGACATAGCAGTCAATGAAGAACAATGGACACCTCACTGTGATGAAGAGGGTTATGATATTTCAGTGTTCATGTGTCAACCCCTGTTGGAAGAGTGTGATCCTAATGAGTTCATAGAAGAAGAAGAGAATGACGATGACCTAGAATCCATTGTGATGGATACTTACTTTGACTCAGAGGAACACTACTTAGAAGACATAGGAGTGCTAACCCAAAAAGAAGAAGAACCCCTCACAAGTATTAAAACGATAAACTCAAAGGAAGGAAGTGAAGGAGGTCAAAAGAAAAAGAAAAGAAAAGCAGTGAAACCAGAAGAGGAAGAATCATTGTTTGAAGTACCAGATAATTTCAAGAAATATGAAGTGGAAGACCGAAAAATTTTGGTACGGATGCCTAAGAGAGAGGCCATTACAGGAGAAGCATATGACAATAAAGAAAAGACCAAAAAAATTGTAGTGACCATTGAAGGGAACGAAGAACGATGTACGTACATAGGAGATGACCTAAGCGCAAAAGAAGAAGCAGAGCTTGTAGCTCTATTAAGGGAATATAGGGATGTGTTCGCATGGCACTATAGAGACTTGAAAGGAGTAGATCCAAAGATTTGCTCTCATACTATTCCGATGACCGCTGATGCCAAGCCCACCAAACAAAAGCCCTACACATATAATGACAATTATGCAGCCAAAATAAAGGAGGAAATTGACAGGTTGATTGAAGCTGGATTCATTTATGAGATTGAGCACACTGAATGGGTGTCCCCCATTGTGGTGGTGCCCAAGAAGAATGGGAAATTGCGAGTGTGCATTAACCTTAAAAAAGTTAATGCCGCAACGATCAGAGATAGTTATCCACTTCCAATCACCGAACATCTATTGGAGCGTGTTGCAGGCAAGGAAGTTTATAGCTTCCTTGATGGATTTTCAGGTTACAACCAAGTAGCCATTGCCCCCGAAGATCAACACAAAACGGCCTTTGCCACAGAATGGGGAATCTTTGCATTTCGTGTGATGCCATTTGGGCTCACCAATGCACCTGCAACATTCCAAAGGCTCATGTGTCATGTCTTCAAAGAGTTCCTACGAAAGAGCTTAGAAGTATATGTGGATGATTTATGTGCGCATTCCCAACAGAGAAGTTACCACATCCCTGAGCTCAGACAAATCTTCAACAAGTGTAGAGATTATCGAGTGTGTCTGAACCCAGAGAAGTGTGTGTTCATGGTACGACAAGGTAAAATCTTAGGTCATATTGTTTCTAAGAATGGAATTTCAACAGATGAGGACAAGGTGAGAGCGATAGCAGAGTTGCCAAGACCAAGAAATGTTAAAGAGGTACAGGCCTTTATGGGCCACTGTGGATATTACCGTAGGTTTATCCACATGTATGCCATCATAGCTAAACCTCTTTATGGGTTGTTAACAAATTTTGAGTGGAACGAGGAATGCGAGAATTCCTTCAACGAGCTAAAAAGACGCTTGTGCTCAGCACCAATACTGACCACTCCGGATTGGAGCAAACCCTTTCATGTCCATGTAGATGCCTCCAATCATGCAATAGGATGTGTGCTAGCACAACCCACAGGTGAAGGAAACCTAGATTTGCCAATAGCATATGCTAGTAGGCAATTAAATGCGGCTGAACGAAATTATACCACAACGGAGAGGGAAGGCTTAGGTATGGTATATGCCGTGAAGAAGTTTAGACACTATCTATTGGCCAATAAGTTCAAGTTTTTCACTGATCATCAAGCTTTACTATATTTGGTCAATAAACCTTGCAATACAGGTCGCTTAGTAAGATGGTTCCTCTTACTAATGGAATACGACTTTGAAGTTGTTGTCAGGAAAGGTAGAACCCATCTTAGGGCAGACCATCTTTCTCGTATCACTTCAGGAGAGCCACCGCAAGGAGTGTCTGATGAATTGCCCGATGCTTATCTGTTCAATCTAGAAGTTGTTCCTAAATGGGCAAATAAGTTGGTGCCAGTCCTAACCTTCGGACCTGCAAATAAAAATGTGAAAACAAGCAAAGAAGAAATTGTGAAATCACAAAAGTATCAAATATTGGCCGGAAGTATGTATAAACAAGATACTGAGGGCGTATTAGCTTGTTGTGTGGAGGACGACGAACATACTAGTTGGATGCAACAAGCCCATGAGGGACTGCTAGGAAATCACTACTCTAAACAACGAACATTGCAGAATCTAAAACGTTTAGGAGTGTATTGGCCTAGCATGGACAAAGAAATACAGGAGTGGATCCAGAATTGTCCAGTGTGCCAGAAGAGACCCCCAGTGGAGTATGCCACTCTTTATCATGTGTCATTAATCCCAGATTGGAGTGCTCCATTGGTTGCGTTCATGAGATCGGGAACATTACCCAATCAGGCCAGTCTTGCAAGAAAACGGAGTATGGAGCAAGAGGCTCAAGACTATGCCTTAGTAGGAGACAACCTATATCGAAGAGGCAAGGATGGTTACCTAAGACTGTGCGTTCATGAATCAGACTATTTGAAAGTCTTAGAAACTGCACACAGCGGTGCTGCAGGTGGACACTTTGGGCCTGACAGAGTAATTAAGACCATTTTATTCTCAGGACTTTGGTGGCCCACTCTTCATATGGATGCACATACTTATGTGAAGAAATGTGACACATGCCAACGTGCCCAATATCCGATAAGAAAAGACGAGATGCCTTTAAGGCCAATGATGGGAGGACGTGCATTTTCAAAGTGGGGTATAGACTTTGTTGGTCCTATTAACCCCCCAGCTAGAAACTCCCATGCAGAATACATTATTGTAGCCACAGATTACCTTACAAAGTGGGTGGAAGTAAAAGCCACGACAAAGAATGATGCTCAAACGACGGCTAAGTTCTTATTCGAAAATGTGTTCACTAGATATGGGTTACCAATAGAGTTGGTTAGTGATAGAGGTACGCACTTCTTGAATGAGGTCATTGAAAATCTCCTTCAAGAATTCATGGTGATACACAAGAAGTCTGCACCTTATCACCCACAAGCCAACGGACAGGCCGAGAGCACGAATAAGATCCTATGTAACGTATTGACGAAACTTGTAAATAATAAACGCTCTGATTGGGACAAACAGCTTCATCATGCTGTTTGGGCATACCGAGTTGCCTACAAAACGGTACTCAATGCTACCCCATTTCAGATGGTCTTTGGACAGAATGCCGTGCTACCATTGGACTTCCTAATCCCAGCCTTGAAGGTAGCACAAGAGCATGAGTGGAATGGACATGAGTTGTCTTCCAGGATCTTTGATCTAGAACGCTTAGGTGAGACGAGGCTACGCGCAGCAGCAGGCATTTATGCTGCAAAGAAAAGGCAAAAGGCATACTTTGATGCCCATGTAAAGGACAAAGGATTGAAGGAAGGTGATCTAGTGCTGGTTTACACGCTAAAGCAACATGCCCGCAAATTGGAGAAACGAGGATATGGACCCATGATCATTAATAGACTCTCCACTAGCGGTGCAGTGCAATTGGCCACTTTAGAAGGTGATATCCTACCAAACTATATTAGTGGATGCCGAGTCAAGTTATATCAGGAACCTCTTACAGAGGAAATGCTCACGAGACTCAACACTGCTAAGAAGCGAAAAGAAGAGGAGTTAAGGGTTAGAGAAGAAGCACAAGCAGAGGCAAGAGAGCGCATCAGAAGAAATAAGCTACGGCGGCTAGGCCTAGATGTCAACACAAAAGCTCCCAAATATCACATGGACATGTGCCAAAAATCAGGCATAATTACTTCTCACATAATTGATCGACGGCCCTTTGTGACTATAGAGGTAGGACAAGGAAAGAGTGTAAGGACTGTGAGAGCATTGGTTGACTCAGGAGCAGCAACTAGTGCAGTTAGACTTTCATACTGCCAAGACTTGCATTTGGACATCAAGCCCATAGAAGCCTATCTCATAGGATTAGGAGGCGTGGAAACACCCTGTTTGGGCGAGGTGGAACTTCCCATCTACCTTCAAGATGTTCCAATAAAAGTCAAAGTGCTAGTGTGTCATGATGAGGACCTCACAGAACCACTTGTCTTGGGTCAAGATTGGATTTACGACCATGCTGTCAACTTGAACCTAAGAAGTCAACTTCTTCAAGTGTGGGTATATAATCAATGCATTACATTAGAATTGGAGAATCACATGCCCACTGAAACTGACACCACACACTCTCTTTGTTCCTCTAAGGCTAATCTTCTTGAACAAGATGTTGTAGATGTCAAAAGCTCTATGATCCAGACGGACGCAAGCACGGAAGGACAGTCGCAAAGTCAAGATGAACCTTCTTCTTGTTTTTTAAAGAGCAAAGCATCCACAGGAGCTCAACCTCAGAAGCAAGCAAAACAGTGCAAGACAGCCAGTCTATCAAATAGACAAAGAGCCCTCAAGAAGAAAGAAGTGTTGGGCATGACACAGATCTGGGTAAAGAAAGGAGTGCAACCATCGACGTTGCCTCAAAGACTCCCACCCAACCAGATCGACCATGACAACAGAAGGACCAAGCACCTACGACAGGCTCAAACACGAGAAATCCAACTACTTTGGGTACCGAAACAATCGATGAAGGCCGACCACAATAAGGTACAAATTTGGGTGCCTAAAAAATTAGCTACAACTCAACACGGGCGATTACAGATGTGGGTACCCAAGAAGCTCTTACATACGCAATGGCCTATGCTCCCCACCATGCAAAAGGCCTCAACAAAGAAGCCAAGGGAAGCCAAGGATGAGGACAGAGCACAAAGACCAAAAGAAGATAAACTCAACCCTTCTACAAAAATAAGCAGGCACTCACCCAGGATATGGGTTTGGAAGCCAAAAGCACAAGCAACATCCACAGAACCAAGGGGCCAACCACACTGGATACCAAAGTTTGGACAGCATCCAAAGAAGAACTGGCCTGAGGTGATCTCTACAGGGCCAAATACTATTCCGAAATGGGTTCCAATCCGGAGGATTACATCATTTCGAGATCCGAAAGACACCTCCAATCAAAGAATTCATCAAGTGTACAAGTAACATCAAAAGCCTCGACCAGCAGCAACCATGTGCCTTTGGCATAACCTTGTCGTTTGCACCATTCAGGTCATGCATTTCCAAAGTATGCATCAATATAGGGCCACCTTACATGGCCGTGCATAGACACAATTGAGAAATCCCAGGCACATGAGACACAATTTTCACATGAAAAATATGTTATCGATACTAACCTCTTTCTTCTTGTTTGATTCCATTGTTCCAAAAAAAAAAAAAAAAAAAAAAAAAAAAAAAAAAAAAAAAAAAAAAAAAGAACTATGTGCTTGAAAGTGCTCATCAGCAAACTTCCAGCAAGGACATCCCTCAACAAAAAGGACAAGCCGACGGTCAAACATCATGAGGGAACCACAACACGAGGAGATGAAGATCAACGGACCCGTCACCATGGTAAGACGTGTATGTTTCAACAACACGATTAGGAAACCTCTTCGTCAGCATACCCTTGAGCACTTAGCTCAAGACCCAATCTCCTGCACCATACTTCTTGCCATGCATTATCCAAGTACGCATACGTAGGGCCACATTACAAGGCCATGCACAAGGCACATAATTTGTTCAACCCATGCACTAATGCACTTAACCATCATCCATTATGGGTTACAAGTACTTGGCACGAAAACTATGAAAGCCATCTTTGGAAGAATCAGAGGACATCACGGTGACCACTACAAGAACAAGGGAGCCATCCACCACCGAGAGTTGCTCACAATCAACATTGACCACATCCTTTGAGCAGTCAGCAGTTTTGGAAAACTCACAAATGCACCACCTAGATGGAATACAAGGCAGAAGTACGTACAATGGGACTACAAACTGCAAGAGATAACAGTGGCAAAGTGAAGAACCAGACAAATGACCAGGATACATTGGGAAGAGGGATCGCCCCTGTTGGACGCAAAGGACGCTACCTCTCAACGTACTACAGGGAACGACCACCACAACAAGGGTCTGTCAGGGACGACAGACTCAAGAGGGGGGGGAGTGTTGAAGCTCAAGGTCAAGGACAAAGCATGGAAGCGCATCAAGGAAGTAGACACACAAGAAGGAGGAGCAAGTAGGGAGCTCCAAGAAGCACCTGTCAAATTTTCAGAAGAAATCCCTACAAAAATAGTGATTTTTATCACTAAAAACCATTGTAAATACCATTTTTCATTTTTGTAACTCCATTTTGTTCAAGCCGAGGAGTCCTCGAGCTTGAGGAGTATTAGATCTACCATCTTACCAATTTTCATGATTTTTAGACTCCGTTTGAGCCCCCAAATAAGCCCTGGAACCTATTTTTTAACTAGGCCGGACACTAGGTCTGGACAGGGCCAAAACCACTCAAAAACTATAAAAAGGGCTGGAGAGCTCATTTTTGGGGGTTAGCTTGTTGTAGATTTCAGTTTTGTAAGAGAGCTCTTTGGTAATCGAAGCTTTCCATTGTTCCACTCTTTGCTCTTACCTTGTGCGCGTGTGTGTGTATGTGTGTGCATGCTTGTGTGCTTTCACTCACGCACTTGTGCCATCACTTGCTCGCGGTCTTCATACCGGTCCTCACGTCTCCACGGATTGACATTTATGAGGTGTATCTCCTCACGTTGGTACTCACCATTGTGCTAGAGTGACATATACACACTAAGACAACATGCCCGTAAGTTGGAAAAAAGAGGATACGGACCCATGATCATTAATAGAATTTCCACTAGTGGTGCAGTTCAGTTGGCCACTCTAGAAGGAGATATCTTGCCAAACTATATTAGTGGCTGTAGAGTCAAGCTATATCAAGAACCTCTTACTGAGGATATGCTAATGAGACTCAACACTGCTAAGAAGCGAAAAGATGAAGAGTTAAGAGTGAGAGAAGAAGCACAGGTAGAGGCCAGAGAGCGTATTAGACGAAATAAGTTAAGGCGATTAGGCCTAGAAGTCAACTCAAAAGCCCCAAAATATCACATGGATATGTGTCAAAAGTCAGGCATAGCGACTTCTCAGGTCATTGACCGAAGACCCTTTGTGACCATAGAGATAGGACAAGGGAAGGGTGCAAGGACGGTGAAAGCATTGATTGACTCAGGTGCAGCAAGTAGTGCAGTTAGACTTTCCTACTGTCAAGACTTGGGGTTGAACATCAATCCCATAGAAGCTTATCTCATAGGATTGGGAGGTGTGGAAACCCCTTGTTTGGGTGAGGTGGAACTTCCCATCTACCTTCAAGATGTTCCAATGAAAGTCAAAGCGCTAGTATGTCAAGATGAGAACCTTACAGAACCACTTGTCTTGGGTCAAGATTGGATCTATGACCATGCAGTTAACTTAAACCTAAGAAGTCAAATTCTTCAAGTTTGGGTACATGAACAATGCATTACATTAGAATTAGAGAACTGCATGCTCCTAAATCATGGCACCACACACTCTCTTAGTTCTTCCAAGACTAATCATATGAAAGAAGACGTTGTATGTGTCAAAAGCTCTATGATGCAGAAGGAGTCAATCGTGGAAGACCAAGTTCGAAGGCGGGTGGATCTTTCTTCTTCTCCAAAGAATCAAGTAGCCATAGTAGTGAGTCCACCACACAAGCAAACACAACCGTTCACGACAACTGCTACATCAAATAGAAAGACACTATTCGATAAAAAATCAGTTCCGAGCATGAAGCAGATATGGGTACGCAAAGGAGAGCAACCACCAGCCTTGCCCCCACAAATCCCATCCATGCACACCAACCAGGCCAGAAGACGAAGGAAGCAGCTCAGACAAGCTCAATCACAAGGTATCCAACAAGTTTGGGTGCCTAAGAAGTTAGCTGCAGCTCAACAAGGGCAATTACAGATATGGGTACCTAAGAAGCTCCTACATCCACAACAACCTTTGTTCTCCCACATGCAAAAGGTTTCAACAAAGAAGCCAAAAAGAGAAAAGGGTAAGAACCACGTACAGAGACCAAAGGAAGATCAAATCAGCTCTTCAACATTAGTAGGAAGACATGCAAAAAGGATATGGGTTTGGAAGCCAAAAGTGCAAGTAGCCTCCACCGAACCAAAGCATCAACCACACTGGATACCATAGTTCAGAAAGCATCCAAAGAGAAAGACGCCTGAAGTGACCTCTACAGTGCCAAATGATGTTCTAAAATGGACTCCAATAACGAGGATTACATCAGTTCGAGACTCAATGGATACCTCCACCAAGGTCGGCATCAACCTCCGCAAATAACATCGAAAGCCTCGAACGAGCAACAACCATGTGCTCCTTGCACAACCCTGTCTTTTGCACCATTCAGGTCATGCATTTCCAAAGTATGCATTAATATAGGGCCACATTACACGGCCGTGCATAGACACACTTGAGAATCCCATGCACAAGAGCACAGTGACATATGTCAAACATTTCTATTGATACTAACTTTTGTGTTCTTGTTTTGTGATATCCTTTTCCTCAAAAGAAAAAAAAAAAAAAGGGAGAAAGAAAAGTGGGAGAGAGCTTGTTCCCAGGTTTGGCTTATGAAACATGAATGAGTCATGCTTAGTTGAAGGTGGAACTGTTGATTACTATGCATTTATCAATTTGGATAGAAGTGTGTCTCGGCTAGCAGTGAGATTATTGCTGCCTTATCTGGTAGATGACAAGCATTTGGCATGAACATGGCATCTACAACTATGATTCTCTCTTACCATGGTAGGAATGAAGAGCTTGAAGGTCCGCAACTTGAGTGATGCTTAACTACTTCATGTACCAGAGCATCCAAGGAGATATCTGCAAAAGCATTAGGGGAAAAAGTGAACCCTGCATGGGCCTTGTAAGGATTCCTAATTTTTAGGGATTAAAAAGCTAAATCAAGGTCATTAAGGGGGCAAGTGAAACCACTAGTGGTATTCTCACATAAAATATTTATTTCTTACACTACTTTATTTCCATTATGAAAGAGAATAATTGTGGCCTTTGGATCCTTGAAAAGAATGGCCAAGATTAAGACGTACGTGCATAAGAGAGAGAGGACTTCTGACAAATATTAGGCGTGGGGAATCTAATGATCACTCTCTGCAAAGTTTTCAACGCTTGGATCATGGGTAATCGGACGAACCGCATTTGGGGCTGAGCCATATTTCGTGGGTATTCTGAGCCCTTAGATCAGGGCAAGATCGGACGGAAAACCGTGATTGGGGCTGAGATACAATTTCTGCACATTTTCGACCGTCCGATTATCTTGGCATCCTATGGAGCACAACAAAAGGCGCGTTTTCATCATGGGCAAGCTTTTCAGCCATTAGATCATCATTCAATCCGATGGCTACAAGTGAAGGCGCCCAAAAAGCCTGGCATTTAAGCATAGCCCTCCGATCGTAGGCCAGATCCAAGGGTACATATTCGAAGGCGCATTTTTGAAGTCTCTCTTGATCTCAACCATCTAATTTCAAGCACATCCAAGGGTCCAAATGCGATGCCGCCTTGACTTTTGCCATTGAACCTCCATCATTGGATCCTTAAGCCAATCCAAGGGCTCTAGTTGATTGGGAAGCTTTTCAAAACCATTCAAATGGCTGAAACCATGAGTTCAAGGTGGTTTTCTCTACTTTGACCACAAAAAAACAAGGGAACCCTATGCCGAGCCTATGTGATTAAGGGACTAGACTGTGTCCACCACCCTCTTCTCATTGGTCCATCACTAAACACTCCTTAATCTAAAAGGCCCATGCAGGGTTCATTTTTTCCCCTAATGGGTAGTTCTGGAGGAGAAGACTCCTGCATATGGTGAGCTAAAGAGAATATGTGAAACTCAGCTTGGTGTAGTTACCCGATGTTGCTTGCCAAGGAATATAAAGCAATTCAATTCTCAGTATTTGACAAATGTTGCTTTGAAAAGAGGAGAGAGGATCCACCACTCAAAAGATCTCATCAGTGGACAATCAACATGGACATTCATCAACAATGTTCCATCCCAAAGGCCGAGTGTACAACACGAAGAGACAAACATCCATCAACCTTCTCCATGGTAAGTATCTTTACTCTGGAAACACCATAACCATGATAGTTTAGGAAACCTCTTCGTCAGCATACCCTTGAGCACTTAGCTCAAGACCCGCAATTTTTGCACCATACTTCTTCCAATGCATTTCCCAAGTAAGCATGCGTAGGGCTACATTACAAGGCCGTGCACAAGGCACATACTTTTTTCAACCCAGGCACGAACACACTTACCCATCATTCATTATGGGTTATGAGTAGTTGGCATGACTGCTCTCAACATCATCTTTGGAAGAGCTAGCGGACGTCATGGGAACAATATCCATATCTCGGAAGCAAATTGAAGCCAGTAGTTGCTCCAAATCACTCTTGACAACCTCTTTTGAGCAACTTGCAGTTTTGAAAGCTCACAACGACACATTCTTGCTGGAATCCAAGGAACCAGCTCATACAACGGATGGACACCACCTCTCAAAACACTACATAGAACAGCCCTTCCAACAAGGGTCTGTCAGGGACGACAGACTCGAGAGGGGGGGGAGTGTTGAAGCTCAAAGTCAAGGACAAAGCATGGAAGCACATCAAAAGGTGGACACACAAGGAAAGGGAGCAAGTAGGGAGCTCCAAGAAGTGTATGTCAAATTTTCAGAAGAATCCCCTACAAAAATAGTGATTTTCATCACTAAAAACCATTGTAAATACCATTATCTATTTTTAGTAACTCCATTTTGTTCAAGCCGAGGAGTCCTCGAGCTTGAGGAGTATTAGAAGTACCATCGTACCAATTTTCATAATTTTTAGACTTCGTTTGAGCCCTCAAATAAGCCCTGGAACCTAATTTTTAACTAGGGCGGACACTAGGTCTGGACAGGGCCAAAACTAGTCAAAAAACTATAAAAAGAGCTAGAGAGCTCATTTTTGGGGGTTAGCTTGTTAGAGAATAGAACTTTGGTAAGAGAACTCTTTTGCAATCTAAGCTTTCCATTGTTCCTCTCTTTGATCTTCCTTTGTGCGCGTGTGTGTGTATGTGTGTGCATGTTTGTGTGCTTTCACTCACGCACTTGTGCCTTCACTTGCTCGTGGTCTTCATACCGGTCCTCACGTCTCCGCGGATTGATACGTAAAGGAGGTGGTGCTTACACTTGAGCTACAATCGCTGCCTTAGTTGCTACCTTGGAGAAATCCTTAGGTGGGTAAGTGCTCACTTCGCTCACACAAAAGGAACAAAGCTTTTGCATCAAAACACTATGATACCAGTGAAGTATTTTGATGGTTATGCAATATATTGAACACTCCTTCTCAAGATCTCCACAATGATACCCTCAAAGTAGAAAAAATGAGCTCCAAGCACTGCACATAGTAGTGTGCACAAAGGCTACTAAATATGTAGAAAAACACAGTACACAGGGAGCACAAAGATAGATTTCATAGGTGTTACAAATGAGGTTGAACTTACAGTCTATGGCTGACCAAGCCACTAAATGTTTTATTAAGGAACATATACAAAAGTGTATGGCGGCCATTTGACCTTTCACATGGACACTGACGATAACATTTCATAGCAAGTATGTCATACTACTATCTTCCTTATAGGTTTCTTACTCTCCTTAAACTCTTTATGGTGTTATAGCACTAATCAAGACCTAATTTGATGAACAATTCAATCAAGAACAAGTTGAGGACATTGACTCCATAGGAGGCTCAAGTCAGAAGGGATAGCACATAAATAAAGGAGAAAGGCGTTAGAGAAGCAGAATGAATGGTACACTAGAAATTAGGAGGATTATTTGGTTTTTAGGTAGATAAATCCTCAAGTCTAGACATGCAACACTTTTGTGCATTCTTGCAAAAATTAACGTGGGAAATATTAGCATTGCAACTAACAAATACTATTTTGGCAGAGACGTTCGAGTCAAAATGTACAAATCATCTCATATAGGCATTGTGTAACAACATTTTTAGTATTTATTTTAGTGTTAGGGGGGCTTGAAAACTTACACAACCCATTAGGCACCAACGATATGAATGGATAAAATTAGCACAAGCCAAGATATGGTATCCACTGTATTAGTGTATACATATAGTTAATTATGTATGTGTATATAGATATGCATGCACATATACATATGTATGTTAAGAATACATGTTGAAATGCATGTTATTGTGAAAGGATTAGCTAAAGTATGTATGAATGTTTTTACAAAATTTATGTATTAAGTGAAGTATTGTCTGAATGCCAGTGTGAATGTATCGATGTATTTTTGTGTATAAAACAATTTATGTGATTTTTAGTATATATATACATATTTACAAATGTAAAAATATACATATTTTTACACAAGTGTATTTTAATAGTGTGTATATGGAAACAAATAAGTGTAAGATAAAGTATAAGTATCTATAATTAATTCTAATAGGTTATGCATTCCATCAAGACTATTAAGTGTTCTATGCATTAAGAATTTGATCAAGTTTTCGAATGGAAGTGCTCTAATAGCCCGAAATCAATGAAAAGAGGAGTTATAAGCCAGTCCTCACGACAATATATAAGAGGAAAGGGTATAAGTATGTATGTATGCATGTATGTGGATATGAAAGGAAGTTGTGATTTTAATAAGGGTGAGGGGCAGCAAGAGGGAAGGTTAATAGATGAGCATGCATCTATCTATCTTATAATTTGATTAGAAATCCATGTGGGAGCATAGCATGATCTTGTACAGTATTATCATGAATTGAAGCATATTGATTTTTACCATACATTGTGTATTTGTTCTCTTGTGGGATTGGATCCAGAGCTTATACCACTTGAAGATCCAACAAATTCAAGATTGATGATTCAGCCAGATCTAGGTCTTCTACGAGCTTGGAAGAGGCAAAATGCTGATGCATTATGTGCAATTGTCACTAGTGTAAGTGATTATGTGCTTACTTTAGTTCAGCATACTACTAAAGCACATGATGCTTGGGGCATATTGGCTCGTCAATATGAGACCAAGAACCACACTAGGATACATAATTTAGAAAATCAGTTGGCAAATGAAAAGCATTCTGATTTTCAAAAGGCTGAAGATTTTATCAAATTGATAAAAACATCTTCAAGATTAATTGGTTGCAGTTGGTGTTGTTATAACACCAGAAGAGCTAGCTTGAAGATGTGTACGTGTTCTTCCAGCAAAGTATGATGGATAAGTAATATCCCTTAACACTCAGGTAAGACCAACTCCCCTTACATTTGAAGAGTTTTCTGCTATGCTTTTAGAAGAAGAGATGCGGCTAAAGAATCGGCAAAGTACAAGTGATGCTGCATTCTCAGCAAATGCAAAAGCTAAAGGCTCTTCTAATGGATCAAAGAAGAAGCCAAAGAAGAAAAAGTTCACAGGAAGTTGCTTCTATTGTGAAAAGAAAGGCCATGCCATGAAGGATCGCAGAAAGAAGCAAGATGATGAACGGAATGGGACTGTAAAATCATCATGGAAGAACAAAGAGTCTGCAAACAACACAGAGTTGGAACTTTGGGTAGCTATTGAAGAGGTTTGCTCATCTGCTCAAGCTCGTGTTGATGAACCATGGATTTTAGATAGTGGAGCTTCTCGCCATATGATCAGTAAAAAGGATTGGTATAGTTCCCTAGTGCCTCTGCGTGAATCCATCAATGTAGTGGTGGGAAATGACTCCAAGTGTCCAGCCGAAGGAACTAGAACCATCTTTTTTATCACTTCTCCAGGTGTTGAGAAAAAGTTATCCGATGTTCTCTATGTACCTACACTTAAAAGAAATTTGTTGTCAGTTTCTACAATAACAGATCGTGGACTCGAAGTTCACTTCAATAAGAGTGGTGCAGAAATCATGGATTCATCAGGTAATGTTATAGGTAAAGGCATACAATGGGATAACTTGTATGAGTTAAGTGCTTTAACTGCTATAGAAGATAAAGATGTAAGCAGGTTATGGCACCAACGATTTGGGCATCTCGGATTTGCAGTTTTGAAGGAGATGCAAAGAACAAGGATGGTTGCTCATTTGCCTGCATTTTCAGAGTTGCAAGAACCTTGTGAAGCTTGTATGATGGGCAAGCAACAACGACAGGCATTTCCAAGAGAGACCAGCAATCGATCTCAAGCTCCTCTAGAGTTGGTACATGCTAATCTCTGTGGTAAAATGTCTACACCTGCTTTAGGAGGATCTTTCTACTTTTTGCTGTTAGTCGATGATTATAGTAGAAAGATGTGGGTTTATTTCATTCAAGAGAAGGCTGGTGCTTTTGAAAAATTTAAAACGTGGCATAAGTATGTGGAAAATGAATCGAGAAGGAAACTAAAGAAATTCAGAATAGATAGAGGAGGTGAATTCTTGTCAATAGAATTCAATAATTACTATAAGGATCATGGTGTGAAAAGGTAACTTACCACAGCTCATACACCTCAACAAAATGGCATTGTTGAGCGTAGGAACAAGACAGTAGTTGAAATGGCTCGTTGTATCTTAAAGGCTCAAGACATGCCTTATTCATTCTAGGCAAAAGCAGTCAATACAGCAGTCTACATTCTCAATCGAATGATAGGTTAAAGTTAAGGAGGAGGAAACATCTGATGGAGAAATTTCCTCAATAAAAAGCCAACCAGTTGTAGCTGCACACCGTAAGCCACTATCGAAGTGGGCACAACAGCTCTTTGATTATCACAATCCACATGTAGATGTACCAGAATCATCCTCTGATGGATTACGAAGATCAAAGAGAATAGAAGAGCAAAGAAGAGCCTCAGAACACACTGTTAACATGGCTCTAATGGCAGATATCATGGGCTCGATAAAGGAACCTACCACCATTGAAGGAGCTCTTGATGATCCAGGTTGGAGAGCGGCAATATAGTTTGAGTATGATAGTATACTCAAAAATGATACATGGGATCTAGTTGACTTGTCGCCAAAGAAGAAGGTAATAGGTACTAAATGGATTTGGAAAGCTAAGTATAAAGCAGATGGAACATTAGAAAAGTATAAGGCAAGATTAGTTGCACAGGGTTTTTCAGAGATCGAAGGATTTGATGTTCAAGAAACTTTTGCACCAACAGCATGCATGACAACTATTCGGACGGTACTTGTAGTAGCTACACAAAAGGTATGGCCTATTTTCCAGATGGATGTCAAATCTGCATTTTTGAATGGTCACCTCAAGGAGGAGGTATATGTATCTCAACCACTAGGTTTTGAGGTGCCCAATTCAAAAAATAAAGTTTGTAGGTTGAAGAAATCTTTGTATGGACTTAAGCAAGCTCCACGAGCTTGGTACCAACGGATAGATAATTTTTTCAAAAATATGGGTTTTAAAAGAAGTACTTTTGATGCTAACTTGTATGTAACGAAAAGGGATAGCAAGCTAGTTGTTGTCATTGTATATGTAGATGATTTGATCATTACAGGAGATCATCAGGAAGTCATCAATCAGATCAGCTTGGGAACTGAGTTTGAAATGATAGACTTAGGTCTACTCCATTTTTGTCTGGGAATTGAAGTATGGCAAAGGAAGGATGGCATTTTCATCTCACAACAAAAATGTGCCAAAGAAATTCTCAAGGCATTTGGAATGATGGATTGCAAATCAACTAGCACACCTATGGAGGTAAATCATAAGCTATCTATGGATGATAACATGCCTGTTGTAGATGCTAAGAAGAATAGGAAGCTTGTTGGAAGTCTTATTTTTCTGTGCAACACTAGACCAGTCATTTGCTATGTTGTTGGAGTGTTAAGCAGGTTTTCCAACAAACCTAATGAGATTCACTGGAATGCTCGAATGCGAATTCTAAGGTACATTGCAGGAACCTTGGATTTTGGTATTTTTTATACCACAGGTGATACACTTCAAGTATATTGTGATTAAGATTGGGCTGGAGATTGTGATTCTAGAAAATGAGTTTCTAGATACTGTTTCTCACTTGGTTCAGGAATATTTTCTTGGGTAAGTAGGAAGCAACCAACTCTCGCACTCTCCACCATTGAAGCACAGTACAAAGTAGCTTGTTTTTCTTCTTGTGAGGTGTTGCAGAGCAAAGAGGCACAAAAGGGGAGCCCCAAAATTTTTTAATTAATGGGCATATTTTTCTTCTTCAAAATCTTAGGAATTCCCTAAAAAGCCATGTAAATGCACTAGAGGAGTCCTCTAGATGCATAATCTCAAGTCATTGTAATATATTTCTTGTAAAATAGTAGGAGAACAGAGATTAGTCAATAAAGTGCCGGTCACTTGTGTGAAAGGGCCATTTTTAGGGCACATGTATATAAGTCACTTTGTGACTCTTTGTAAAGACTTTTTGCCATTGTGAAGAAGGAGAGCTCCTGAATTTTGAATTTGCTTCTTTCCTGCAGATTTTGATCTCCTCCATGATCTATTGTGTGTGTGTGAGGCTTGAAATGTGTGTGTAAGACTGATACCCCTCCCCAACTCTTTTGAGCTGTTGTAGTGTGTGTGTGAGCAAGCACGAGTTGTGGGGTGAGTATGTGTGTTTCCTACCATTCACTATTTATATCATAAATGGAAGCACAGTTGTCAGAATTGAGTGAAAGCACGTCCAATAGAAGTGTCTCGCCGAGAGCTTCGAAAGGAAACTGCTATTGGCCATATTCGGAGTTCTGAGCTGGGAGATATCCTCGATTCAGTGAAAACTACTGTAAGTGGTATCGGGGCAAGCACTTTCAATAGTTAAGTGAGTTAGAGAGGTAGGTTAGTCTTTTCTCATGCATAATAGCTGAACCACTTCACTTTCCATCAAATATGTACACGTCATCATACGTTTGGTTAGGTCGGTTCATCAGATTGATAATTAAGCGTGTGTCAATCCACCACTATACACACGTGTGGCAAATGAGATTTAGTCTCTTTGACACAAGTCCCTAAGACTTTGTGACTTAGGAACACACGTTTTTGGTGCCGTTGTCGGGGAACACACTCGACCAAGGTGCCTTCGTGATGATTATAGTTCTAGAGTGACAAAATCATACTTGTAGGAGTGAATTCGTTTAGTGGCAAGTAGTCTGACGCTTCAGCACTTGTTACTTCACATCTCGGAGGTGTGTGTAATGAGTTTTTAGGTTTAGGGTTTGGAAAGAGAGAGAGAGGAGAAAGAGGTAGGGTTAGGCTAGGAAGAGAAGTGGAGTAGGAGTAAGTCAAAATTATCAAGAAAAATTTCCAAAAAAATCTATAAATTAGTGTAGTTAGGCTTCAGTTACTGAAAACTATAAAAACCAAAAAATAGAAGTTCATTTGACACTTGCTTCAGTTTGGTATCGTCTGAGAGCAGCGACTGGTATCGCCGGTTTGGTATCATGCAAATAGGGCCCCTACACTTACTTAGTGAGCTCAAGGCTTAAACAAAGCAACCTAAAGGTAAGTTACATTCAAACCTTAATCCCAAAAAATTTGGAAATTTGCACTTACACGTGATTAAAGTCCCGGATGGTATCGCAGGGTGGGACACAGTGTTTTGAGGAAATCTCTTTGTGAAACAGGGGTGTAGCCATCAAGAAGGGTGAGAGAAGAGCCAGCGGGTGAAAAACTTTTTGAATTTGGAGGTGATTTGGTTGGAGTATCGTGATCGGTTGAGTTTTTGGTATCGCGATACCAAAAATTCCCTTGTATCGCGATACTCGCCAAAGTATCGTATCGTCAGTTGCCAGTTGTGGTATCGCGATACCATTTTTGGTATCATATCGCCTAGTTGGTATCGCGATCGTGATTTGCCAAGTGGTATCGTATCGCGGTCCACTTTGGTATCGTATCGCGACCCTTCTGGTATCGTATCGTGAAAACGTTTGGTATCGTATCGTACACCCACGATCGCATTGCCGACTCTTGTGGTATCATATCGTCTAGTGATGAGGTATCGTACCGTAAAAAGTTAGGTATCGTATCGTGCAGTTTTGAGGTATCATATCGCCAGCTGCACTGGTATCGTATCATGTGACTCTTTAGTATCGTATCGTGTAGTCCTTTGGTATCGTATTGCATGTTCGAGTGGTATCGTATTGCATGTTTGAGTGGTATCGTATCGCGTGACTTTCTAGTGTCGTATCCTCTAGTCCTCTGGTATCGTATCGTGGATTTCCCAAGTATCGTATCGTGATCATACATGGTATCATATCGTGACAAAGACTAGTATCGTATTGTGTCCTGAAGTGGTATCGTATTGTCGACAACCTGGTATCACCTAAGTGCAGTATCACCAAAGTGGTATCGTCCAGAACACTTTGAGCATTTTCAAGGGTGAAATTGAGGCATTTGAGGAGCCACTTAGGGAGAGTATTAGAGGTCAAGAGAGCCCCAGGAGGGTGGATGAACTTGAGGTCAGGAAGGGTTCTAAGTAGCAGGAGAAGTGTCATATCATCCGTAGGAAGTACCGCTCAGGTCAATCACCGCTCGATCTATTCAGATACCTCTAGTGACTCAGAAGAGGAAATATCCATGGCCTCAGAAGACATGCAAGGTTCTGCTCCTGTAAGAAACTTCATGACCGCAGTGGAAGGGGAGTACCGCACCTCCTTGCAATATGTGTCTACTAATGCCCAAGAGATTCCTATCTTCCTGGATGGGTTAAACAGGTCAGTTGCTAGGATGATGACCTCCACCAGTGTCACAATTGAGCCCAAGCCAACTGTCAAATATGAAGGAGGGATGTATGTGGATAAGCTGGGTCACATCTATGTAGTAACAGAATACCCAGATTTGATCAATGAGAGGGGAGAGTTAGTAGGACAAGAAAACTCAGGGAGACCAAACCCTAAGGAGTTAGTGACTAGCCCTAGAGGCAAGTCAATAGTAACGCGAGTCTTGAGAGGGGACTTGATACCTCAAGATGACTACTTACTAGAAGTCTATTTGATCCATGGATCAGACTTGTTACTTCAAACTGACTCACCGACTCAAGGAAGAGAAGAAAGTACGATGATATTTTACGAGCTAAAGGATCCGAAAGACGAGTCTAGAGTAACATACCTAGCCAAGAACCAAGGAAGGTATTGGCTGGTGGACGCCATAGACAGAGCTCGACTGAAATACATGGGATTGCCTGTATTCCCTCAACGAGAACAGGCAACCACCTCTTAGAACCCCTTCGGAATGCAACAAGAGGCAGAGCATACGATGTCGGGACAAACAAGCCAATGGAGTGTTCCAAACCGAACTCATGTGTAATTCACAACACCTGGAGTGCAAACACACAATCAGACCCAGCCAGGAGTAGGTAATCAATACCGACCACCAGTAAGGCCACGACAACCAATAGGAGTGCAGCCCGGAATACCCCCAATTAGACCAGCAATCCTCGCCTTCCCAATAATGCCTAGATAGCCTGAACCCATAAGAAGATTAAGACCTATTTAGGTGGCCAAATGTGTGAGGAATCACTATGACGGATTGGGAGAACCCTACGACCACATTGGTGAATTTAAACAAGTTCTAAGAGCTGAACAAGTGGATGACTTCTTTGTGCAGTATGAGTCTTTTGGACTCACCCTCACAGGAACAGCTCTGACTTGGTTCCAGCCATTAGACCCCAAGCAATTTGGAAATATGGAGAAATTCTTTCAAGAATTCATAGGGGAATTCACTAAGAGAGGGATTAAACACAATTCTTCGTCTTTAATCCATAGTTTTAAACAGAACCCTAATGAAACCATGAAAACAGCTGCCCAAAGATTCAATTAGTATGTGGATAGATGTCCTGTAGCAGAAAGACCTACGCAGCAAAAAATGATATCATTGTTTTTGGATGGATTAATGAATGGGACTCTTAGAACGCTAGTCTATGTGAAGAGGTTATAGACCCTGAATGAATGTCTTCAAGAGTGTATCGACCTAGAAGATAATCTAGCAAAGGATCTCAAGAGCACGCCCAGCCCCACTAAACCAGAAGACTCTCCGAGTACGATTACATCTAACTCCAGTAATGTGGAGGAATTAGCGGAGCTGATGGCAAAGAAATTAGGAGTCCAAGGACAGAGAAGTTACCAGCATCCACCCCTAAGAGTACCCATGTTGCGAAGATGTAGTCTATGTGGAGGAGATCACCCCACTCAGATGTGCGTACGAGGAGGAATGGAAGTGCCTCATACCTACACCTACAATAGACAGCCTTATCAAGGAACAGCCTCGTATTGTCACATAGAACAAAAATACGCCAATCACACCACGAAAAATTGCCCATTCAATAGGCAGACTCGGTCTCTACAATCACCTCAGTATCGGCCATATGGATATCCATCGAGAGAACTAGGAAGGGAGATCCCTAGGTATAATCCTTACCCAGGACCAGCAGGAGCGCCTAGGCCATATGAACCAGCACAATTTGGAAACCCTCAACTGGTGTTAGGAGCACAACTGCCACTTCCTCAACATGTGGTATCAGTCAAGTACGCGCAACCAGAGGAAAACCTAGAAAGAGCCATCGTGCCAGCATCACCTATGACCAGCTTAGAGTCGACAAACCCAGGTTATGAGCCATCTCAGGGAGAGTACTATCCCTATGACACTAACATGTCTGAGTACAAACAAACTTATGATCCACACTACTACGAGTACGAAGGGTATGACAATGTCTATGGACCAGAGGTGGAGACACTATATACCGCACCTAAGGCTCAGGCACCCTTAAGACCACCCCTCAGACCACCTATGCCAAGAGGACCATGTTATAGATGTGGAGGAGACCACTTCATCAGAGAATGCACTCGGCCATACAACCAACCACCTCTTAGGACATGGGAAGGATATTGTAGTGATTGTGGTAAAGAACATCTCTTCAGAGATTGTCCTAAAAATCCTAATAAGACCCAAGACATAGCACCTATTAATGTGATCGAAGTCATAGAAGCATCAGGAAGTGACAAGGAATACACAATACCATTGAAGGCGATCACACGAGTGCAAACGAAAGAGAAGGAAAAACCATGAGCAAAACCGGAACAAAGGAAGGGTAAAAACCTAGAACCCAGAATTCAAGTTGTGGAAGATTTAGAGGACCTACACGAGAATACCAAAGCAACGAAGAGTCAAAAGTGGGAAGAAAGGAGAGAAAAACTTAAGGAAAAATGGATGAAAAACAAAAACCAGGAAGACAAGAGACATACGCGCAACAATAAGACATCAAAAGAACCTGAGATTCAGGAAGAAGTTTCTGTTCCACCACAGTCACGAGAGTCAGAGAAGTTAGGATCAATTCTAGCTGACCCAAAACCGGATGATTTAGACATGTGGTTGAAAGCTTACCAAGCTAGAATCAAGAATGGACCAAACTTAGAACAACATGAAAAACTTTAACCACAAGGGGAACTAGAAAAGGAGAGGCTGGCCATTTGCAAAAAACTCATAGAGGTAGCTCAGGCCACCCTAGAAAAGACCATCCCAGCCCTCCCTAAAACAAGAATGCCTGAAACTCAATATCAGAGTTGTATGGAAACCAAAGACTTGGAACCAGAAGAGAGGAGTGAAGGGAAAGAATTACCCAATACACCTGGAAAAGCTATGTACATCACCCCAGACTTAGAAGTGGGTTGTCTAAAAGAACTGTGGAATAGAATTCACGAAGATCAATGGAAAAGGAATGGAGTTGTAAAACCCCCATTTGAGGAATTAGACGTGGAAGATTATCAACCCCAACCAAACTTAGAGGAAATATATGAAGAAGTTTCGAAACTAGACTGAAATAGAGAGGAGACTCATAGCATTTCCACCTTACGAAGAAAAGGAAAAGGACTCTTAGATAAGAGTTCACACAACTTAACTAAACCAAAGAAGGCCAAATTACAATGCCACTTGACTGTGGAGGAACTACTTTGCGTTAAACCACACCTAAGGGAAACAAATAGCGGGACAATTGGAGTTAAATCAAGAGAAGAATGAGAAGGAAAACAAGAGAAAGGAAAGCCCACCTAACATACAAATCCCTATGGATAAGATCGTAGAATTTAGTGAAGGATATGAAGGTAACACGTGCCTACCTGTCACTTACAATGGCTATATGACCAAAGCCATATTAGACACTAGAGCAGGAGTAGGTATTGCAACCAAAGAAATTTGGGAGAAATGGGGGAAACCTGCTCTACGACCCACTCATATGAAGCTTCAATTAAAAGATGGCCATGTGGAGAAACCCTTGGGAATATTAGAAAAGATCAAGCTAACCACCTGTGGAGTTGAATTTGAACATACCCTAGCTATCTATCAATTTGGAAAAGCAAGTAATTATGAGATGATATTAGAACGACCCTTCATGAGACAGCTTAGGGTAGTACAAGATTGGGGACGAGACTCATTATACCTTCAACATCAAGGAAATACCACTAAGATAAACTTGCATACTTTTGCATATCGAGATGTACCCCCACTACAATGGAATCCTATACACAAGGAAGAAGATGATCTATCTATTCATAGCGCTGGATCAAGCGATCAATCATGGATGCATGAGGCATGAAACATTTGAACCGCGTGGATGGATGGAAATCTTAGCAACCTTGGATGTATGTGTGAATGAAGAAGTCCTGATGATGAATGAATGTGTGGACGAAGAAGGCTATGATGTAAATTTGTATATGGTGGTCTTACAAGAAGTTGAAGCAGGAGAAATAATGGAAAAGGAATGGAAAGAAGAATACGAGAGCATAGAGATGAAACCAGAGGAAGCAGCCCCATAGTACCAAAGCAGGAGGAAGGTGCAAGTAAGATCGAACCAGACCCCGATCTTTTTGAGGTTCCGGAGCATTTTAAAAGGTACAAAGTTGAGGAGAGAAAAATAGCTATTCAAATGCCTAAAAGAGAGGCAAGAGAAGGAGAAGCTTATGACAATAAGGAAAAAACAAAGAAAATCATAGTGACAGTAGAAGACGGGGAAGAACGATGTACCTACATAGGAAAAGATGTGTCCACAGATGAGGAAGAAGAATTGATACAGTTGATCTAGGAATATCGAGACGGATTCGCCTGGACATACAAGGATCTCAAGGGTGTAGAACCCTCCATTTGTTCCCATAGAATACCAATGACATCGAAGGCAAAACCATCTAAACAACACCCTTACACATACAAGGAGGTCTATGCTGCCAAAATAAAAGAAGAAATAGACAAACTATTAACGGCAGGATTCATTTATGAAATAGAACATACTGAATGGATATCACCACTAGTGGTTGTGCCTAAGAAGAACGGAAAACTCAGAGTATGCATTAACCTGAAAAAGGTCAATGCAGCCACAATTCGTGATAGCTACCCAGTACCCATCATTGACCATCTATTGGAAAGAGTTGCAGGAAAAGAAGTCTATAACTTCTTAGACGGATTCTCTGGATACAACCAAGTAGCTATTGCTACTAAGGATCAACATAAGACCGCATTCTCGACTGAATGGGGAGTCTATGCTTTTCGAGTGATGCCTTTTGGACTCACTAACGCGCTTGCTACTTTCCAAAGATTGATGTGTCATGTTTTCAAAGAATTCCTGAAGAAGAGTATGGAAGTGTATGTAGATGACCTATGTACATATTCAAATCAAAGGCAAGACCACATTCCTGAATTGCAGAAGATATTTGATAAATGTCGACAATATAGGGTCTGTTTGAATCCTGAGAAGTGTGTCTTCATGGTAAGACAAGGGAAGATCTTAGGACACATAGTGTCTAGGACCATAATATCTACAGACGAAGACAAGATCAAGGTCATTTTAGAACTTCCTAGGCCGAAGAATGCGAAAGAAGTGCAAGCATTTATGGGACATTGTGGATACTACCGTCGATTTATCCACATGTACGCCATAATTGCCAAACCCTTGTATGGATTGCTGACCCAATTCACTTGGACTAATGAATGCGAAAAGGCATTTAACGAGTTAAAAAGGTGGCTTAGCACGGCTCCAATCCTGAAAACACCGGATTGGAACAAGCCTTTCTGTATTCATGTGGACGCTTCAAATTACGCAATAGGATGCATCTTAGCTCAGTCGGCAGACGAAGGAAAGTTAGATCACCCAATTGCCTATGCGAGTAGACAACTGAATCAAGCTGAAAGAAACTATACAACTACAGAGCGAGAGGGATTAGGAATGGTCTATGCAGTGAAAAAATTTAGACACTATCTCTTAGCCAACAAGTTCAAGTTCTTCATAGATCATCAAGCCTTATTGTACCTAGTTAATAAGCCTTGTAACGCGGGAAGACTTGTGAGATGGTTTCTGCTATTGATGGAGTTTGACTTTGAATTAATTGCGAAAAAGGGAAATACCCACGTAAGAGCAGATCACCTCTCTAGATTAACACATGGAGAACCACCAAGTGGAGTACTAGACGATTTGCCAGACACTTACCTGTTTAATTTGGAAATGTGTCCAAAGTGGGCAGAGAAACTAATTCCGATACTCACTCATGGCACACAACACTCAATCAATAAAGAGAGTAAAAAGGAAATTTTGCAGTCAAGGAATTTACACATTATTGTGGGTAGTGTGTACTATAAGGAATCTAGCGGTGTACTACTGAGATGTGTTAAGGAAGACGAACAAATGAAGTTGATTGAACAAGCCCATGTGAACAAATGGAGGACACACAAAGGAATTCACGGAACTCTAAGAGAATTGAAACGATTAGGAGTATAGTGGCCTGATATGCCTAAAGATGTCCATGATTATGTTAGTAACTGTGCAGAATGCCAGGAGACCATCTCGGAGGATCATACATCCTTACCTTTCTCAACAATAGCACCCAATTGGAGTAAAATGTTGGTGAAATTCCTAAAGACAAGAGAACATGAGGAGGGAATTAGCTTGGCAAGGAAGCGATCCCTAGAGGAAATGAGCAAGGACTATGTAGTCTTGGGGAGACAATTGTTCAAGAGAGGAAAAGATAATCAGTTAAGGTTATGCGTACATGAAGGAGAATACTTACCCATATTAGAGATGGCACACGCATGGGCAGCAGGAGGTCATTTCTCAGCTGAGAGAACTATAAAAATGATCCTCTTTGCAGGCTTGTGGTGGCCCACTCTACATATGGATGCGGACACCTATGTACGAAGTTGCGAGACCTACCAAAGGGCTAAATACCCGATTCGGAGAGATGACATGCCATTGAGACCTATGGTCTGTGCTAGAGCATTTTCCAAATGGGGTATTGATTTCATAGGACCCATTAATCCACCAGCCAAAGGATCACATGCCGAATATATCATAGTAGCCACAGATTATTCGATAAAATGGGTGGAGGCAAAGGCTACTAGAAAGAATGATGCTCAAACCACTTCTAAGTTTCTTTTTGAGCATATATTCACTCGTTTTGGATTACCAATTGAGATTGTGAGTGATCGAGGAACGCATTTCATTAATGAAGTGATAGAGTCTTTAATGAATGAGTTCTTAGTGATCCATAAAAAATCAGCCCCATACCACCCTCAAGCCAATGGTCAGGCGGAAAGTTCCAATAAGGTGTTATGCACAATATTGACAAAGATAGTCAATAATGGGAGGTATGACTGGGACAAACAATTACATCATGCAATTTGAGCCTTCCGAGTCACTTACAAGACTGCCATTGGAACTACCCCATTCAATCTAGTGTACGGACAGAACGCAATCTTGGTGATCGATTTTTTAGTGCCCACTTTGAGAGTAGCCTAACAGTATGAATGGAAAGGACATGAATTATCCAAGCAACTAGACCAAATTGAGAAGCTGCATGAGACTAGAATACAAACGGTCGCAGGGATTTATGTGGCCAATAGAAGACAAAAGGCATATTATGATGCACACATAAAAGCCAAGGGACTACAAGAAGGAGACTTAGTTCTGGTCTACACCTTGAAGCAACATGCCAAGAAATTACAAAAACGTGGATATGGACCTCTAATCATTAATAGGATTTCCACTAGTGGAGCAGTTAATCTAGCTACTCTAGATGGAGATATTCTTCCTAACTATATAAGTGGATGTCGAGTAAAACGATATATGGAGCCATTGATAGATCAAATGCTAGCACGCCTCGTAGGTGTGCAAAATAGGAAGAAGGAGGAAGAACAAATTAGAGAAGAAGCACGACAATAAGCCTTAGAACGTATCAAGAAACGGAAAGAGTGGATAAGGCAAAGAGATGAATGATATCTACAAGGAGAAGAACCTATTCCAATGGCTAATTACCAGGTTCATAAGTCCCACATGACCAATGTCAGCATGTCCCAACCTTACTTAAACCTAGGAATTAGAACAACGGGTTATCAACTGATAGACGCGTTGATAGATTCAGGAGCAGCACGCAATTGCATATGAAACACGGTCATCCTCGATCTCCGAACGATTCTAACACCCACGAAAGCACATCTGATAGGTGTGGGAGGTCAAGTTATAACATGCATTGGAGAAGCCATAGTATCCCTCCACCTAGGAAATTCAAGTATGGAACAACGAGTTCTACTGTGTAAAGATGAGGATCTAATAGAAAACTTGATCCTAGGACAAGACTGGATCATTGAGAATGAAGTAAGTATCCACCTAGCGCAAGAATACATTTCAGCCAAAATAGGGCACAAGGAAATCTTTAGTCTATTAGGAGAAAAACCCTTACATAAACCAGGAGTCATCAGAGGGGCTGAACCAATCGTGCAAGAGCACATAGAAAATGATTCTAGCACAAATCAATCAGAAGCAGGGCTGATAGAAGAAGGGAATTCAAACCCCGATGTATCCAAGGAGAAAATAGATTCGTCCCACTTCATTGGTGAACAAAAGGAAATCGAGGAGGACAATACTCTTAAAGTCTTCCATGAAAAAGGGCGCTCAATAACTGGGAAATCCACCATCAACTACCCGCATTCAGGAAACATTAACTTCAAATGGGTTCGCAAGGATCGAGTGAAGGAATCAGAGAACGCAACACTAGCACATGTCATTGCTCACAAGGAGGCAAAGGTGAGCAAGAATTCTTCTTCACCGAAATCAGAACCAAAACAACTCTTGCAAGTGTGGCTTCCTAAGCCTTTGATTGAAGCTCAAAAAACACGGCAACAAATGTGGATTCCCAAGAAGGTCAGACAAGCGGCCATTCAAGAGATAGACAAGCATGAGGAAACATTATATCGACAAAACATTACCATAAGGACTAGCGAGCTTTGTCGCAGATACCTCAAGAGAAGGAACCCCAAACCTCTGATAACAAAAAAAGGAAGAGATACACTTGCAGCACGGCAAAATGAGAAAAAGACAAGGCTTAAAACCCCTACCACAAAATGGATCTGGAAACCGCAGCAATAGAAAGGAATAGAACACCAGAATCAAGAAGATTTTTTTTTGCACTCATGAAGCTTCCAATGCACCTAAAGTATGCATGATAGGGCCACATTACGAGGCCAAGCATTCGGCACATGATTTACATAATAGAATTAGTGGTGCACATTCTCCAATGGGGAACAGGTCATAGCTTCTACTCCCTAGGAATGGACCTACTATGTAAATAAATAAATGCTTCGGCTATGCTAATTCTTATTTCTTTCAGGAAAAAAATGAAAAAATATATGCGGTAAGGGATCTACTTATACAAGCAAGGGGCACGGAGTGAGGCAACGAACGAGATGTCACTACAACACACATCACTAAAGACATGTGTTCCATAGAAGCTAATGCTCTTTTCATTACAAGTGCAGATGGCCTCTGAAGATTCTGAAGCAACCATCAGGAGGAAGTGATGGAATTCCCTCCACAGAGCATGATTGAAGCAAAAGGACACTGGTTTCGAGAGGATCAACCAGCTGGGGACTATCTATTCCTAGTGACCATCAAGATCATGGACACGGATCATTAGTTCCCGGTGATGTCCCAAGATTTTAAAGTGATACATGAGCTCCCATCTACCATTGACATCATGAAGAAAGCGGGCATTCACAAATATTTTGAATTACCAATCTACAAACCCGAATTTCAAAGATGCATGCAAGTTATGAATAAGTTACAGCCAGCACTACATGATCCATTGGTGCCAGAGGCAAGAGTGATGGATGCAGTAGGTGAATGGGTCATAATTCAATTTACACATGATTTAATCAAAGAAGCTTTTGGATGGGAGAAGGATGGAATACGGTATTAAAAGAAGAAATTCGAGGGGCAAAGACCAGGACCTTTACTGACATTAATCGCATTGATATTGAAGAAGAATTAAGACTCATTCATCAACACTTTTGTTTTCCTAACATGCATAGATACACTGCTCCTTAGAAGATCATAGTCCAGATGCTGTCACACGCTATTAAACAAATTGGGAATCAAATCAATATGACTCTTTATATTCAAGAGGCTATTAGAGGCAAAGAAGTAGTGGAATCACAAGAAGTTCCTGAACGGCAGTGTAGCTCTGACCATACTGATATATCATGCCTTGGGGATTAGTGAGCATCTGCAAGAAATGCCATCATCGAAAGCCATTGCCAAATACGCAAAGGTAGCTACAGTCCTGAAAAAGAAAAAAGGGGTAAAGATCATTGAGGAGGCAAAAACGAGCTCCCAACCTAAAATGAGAGGTACAAAAAGACTACGAGAAATGATGCAAGCGGAAGCAGAAGTCCCAGCCACAAAAAAGGCACATGTGCTTTCGAAGACAAGAATTGAAGAGCATCGACTGATTACCGAAGAAGAATTAACAAGAGCCTTGGAAGACACACATCAATACACTGAAGGTGAAGTAAATCTATCCGTGCAAGGGCACCATTACCAGCAAGCCCACCAAGATATGGAAGTAAAAAAGAGGCTAACCAAGGTGCATCGGAACGGGGAATTAGGGTTGGTAATTTCAAGCTCATCTTCAGATGCACAAGAGGAACCAGACACCTCTTTATTGAATACAGACATTCGAGGTGATTCCAAAGATGATGGACAATGGGAGGAATTAAATGAAGTGAACTACAATGTAGAAGATGAGGGCATGAAGGTAAATCACACTCCCATCAACCCCAATCAAGACACCGCAGGCAAAGAGGTATCCCAAGACAGAGTACATGTCATCAAAATAAATGAAACATCTAACATTCAAATCTAAGAGACTAGGCTTGCAGGAGAGGGATCATTCAAGAATCCCAAAGAAGAACCAAAAGACACTATGGTGGAACAGTCAGAACCCTTCACACCAATAAGGGTAGTGGCAGATCCCTCCCCTATGGATGTTACATTTCAAGGGAGTGCCACAAAGATAATCAATATAGAAGAAGAAAGCAAAGAACCGGAGGTACAACTACAAATCAGACAACCACATAACGAGATTATACATGTGGAACACGGAAAGGATGTACAAACAGGGGAAGCTCCAAGCATCCCAAAAACGTGGTTGAATGTAGACATCGCTCAACGCAAGCGAGTGGTTCAACATATGATCAAAACTGCTATGGATACACAACAATTAATGCTTGAGGCTGATGCTGACTATGACAAAGCAATGCAAGAAAAGCATCAACTTCACGAAATGGGTAAGAACATTTCAGCCCAATTGATTCTAACACAAGAGAACATAACACATAAAGAGAACAAAGTCCAAGAGGCCAAGCAGCAGTGTCAAACACTAGAGACAGAAAATCAGAAATTGAAAGAACAACTAGAGGAGTTACTAAAGAAATATGATGCTAGCGAGGCCAAGAAAACATGGATGAATGCAAGAAGCAAGATCCTAGAATCACAAATAAAAATATACATGGAAGAAGCAGAGAACTTAAGGAACAGAAACAAGGAGCTGATGACAGCTCTACTATGTAATCAACCTATAGAAGCTCAGGAAGTGCCAGAAAAGGACACAACGACATTGGAGGAAAAGTTAGCTAGGCATGAAGATCAGCTCAAGTAGGAGCAGGCCATCATTGCAGAATGGGAGAAGAGGTATATGGATGATACCGCGGCACTAAGGAAAAAGTGGAAGATAGCCAAAAATCGGTATATTGCGCAATGTAAAGAAGATAATGAGCAACTCGAAGTCATAGGACAAGAGCTCCTCAAAAACAAAGAAACAATTATGAAGGCTACCCATGAAATCAAAGGCAAAGATGACATGATAAAGCAACTACAAGATCAACTAGCACAAAAGGCAACAGAGGGGACACTAGTAGTTCCACACTCCACAGCGGCTACTGAGGAGATTGAGGTACGTCCTCTCTCTCCCCCCTTACATCATTCGTCGATAAGGGAGGAAACGGAGATCCACTCTGAACATACTCATTGGGATATTGCAAAACTGAGCCGAAATGAGAGGGCACTACTGGTGTCCCAACTTACATAAGATTTTGAAGATCAAGTGGTCAAAGTCATGAAGGAAGCGAAGATCGACAGCAAGAATCTGGAACAAATAATGATACCATTCAACGTACCATATGGTTTACTTAAAGAACAAACAAGGCAATATATAAAGACAACAACCAAGAAAGAGCCAGACTCTAACCTCCAGTTTAGCATGCAAACATTCACCTACACTCAAGAGGAATTTGACAAAGCCGACTCCATATGGAGGAGGAAGTTCTTGGAGAAAAATCCAACCCTAAGGGTACACTGGGAGTAATCACCATACATACTGTAGGTAAATCCATCCTTTTGCCCAGTACCCAGAAGATGCTCCTGGACACAATTTTGGGAAGGTTAGTGCCAGGGAAGCATCAATAATCAGTGGCTAAACTATCCTATGCCACTGTATTTAGATCTAGCTATTAAGATGACCAATAAGATTTTGAGCATGTTACTTATAGTTATTAAAATGTTTCAGCATGCTCAATATACTTTCTTGAACTTCATCGGCATTAATCAGGGACCCGACGCCCTCATTTTTTATCTATCAACTATACCGAGCCGATTAACACTTATGGCTATATACTCGAGGCTTATGTTTTTGCCAAGCACTTACATGCGGACGTTTGAAGAAGCATTCTTTACGAGATTTTTTGAAATCGACTCCGAGATTTTTGTAAAGATGTCTTCAAATGTTAATGCTAGGATGGTGGCCTACGAATTGAGTTTCTTTGCAGACCATCGCCAGGCACTAGATGATGGAGTCAAATCAAACCAATGGAAAGAATTTATGCTATGTCATGCAAATTTGCTAAATCAACGAGAGCAACAAGTCATACAGACATACTCACGTCGCCACAAAAAGCCTGTCGGGGATGATAGAGTTCAGGAGGAGGGACATGTGGAAGGGGAATCAAGCAAAAAGAGAAGAAGAAGAAAATCAAAGAATAAAGTTTCTCAATAAGGAATGAAGATTATCAAGAAAAAGAACAACTCTCTGCCCAAAGCCCCGCAGGGGCACACATCAAGAAACAACACCAAAGATCTAGGTCCTGAGGAGTGGAATTAAAGAAAGAAAACAACGAGGACATTTCATGGGAGGTTGCACACAGCTTCCTCATCCACTAGGAACTGGCGGTGAAGTGAAACAAGTCGAGGAGAGAGACAACACACAAAGGACTCTTCATCGGATAAGATAACCAATTGTCTGAAGGTCCTAGGTGTCTCCTCGTCCACAAGATGCGTGCGGTGAGAAGAAATGGAACAAGTCCTGAACGATGACAAAGAAGATTTAGAAATGGGACCTTTAAAATGTAATGCTCTCTTAAAAGAGAGTAGAGGTCAGCAAATTAAGGCGTGCAGTGGCAGAAGGTAAACAGGCTCAAGACAATACAACGAGGGAAGGTATGTAAGTGACAAGGGAGGATCAAGGCCAATAAGTATCCATCAACAAGTGCAAGAAGATATCTGGCAGATCCTAATCCTTCCACTGATGGCGTGCGCGGCAGCCCCACTTAATACAGCAACCAAGATTTGTGATGTACGGAATACCAAGGGGGTTATAGAAGCAAAGGACTAAGTTCAGATAAAATAACAAACTGTCTGACAGTCCTTATCGCTTCCTCGACCACTGGGTGCGTGTATTCAGGAGCCTGGGATAAGCAACAAAGAGAAGCAAAAGCCTGTCAAGGGACGACAGAGAAAGAGGGGGAGAGTGTTGCAGAGCAAAGAGGCACAAAAGGGGAGCCCCAAAATTTTTAAATTAATGGGCATATTTTTCTTCTTCAAAATCTTAGGAATTCCCTAAAAAGCCATGTAAATGCACTAGAGGAGTCCTCTAGATGCATAATCTCAAGTCATTGTAATATATTTCTTGTAAAATAGTAGGAGAACAGAGATTAGTCAATAAAGTGCCTGTCACTTGTGTGAAAAGGCCATTTTTAGGGCACATGTATATAAGTCACTTTGTGCCTCTTTGTAAAGACTTTTTGCCATTATGAAGAAGGAGAGCTCCTGAATTTCGAATTTGCTTCTTTCCTGCATATTTTCATCTCCTCCATGATCTATTGTGTGTGTGTGAGGCTTGAAATGTTTGTGTAATACTGATGTCTACCCCTCCCTAACTCTTTTGAGATGTTGTAGTGTGTGTGTGAGCAAGCACGAGTTGTGGGGTGAGTGTGTGTGTTTCCCGCCATTCACTATTTCTATCATAACTTGAAGCACGGTTGTCAGAATCGAGTGAAGCCACCTCCAACAGAAGCGTCTCGTCGAGAGCTTCGAAAGGAACCCACTATTGGCCATCTTCAGAGTTCTGAGCTAGGAGATATCCTCGATTTAGTGAAAACTGATGTAAGTGGTATCAAGGCAAGCACTTTCAGAGGTAGGTTAGTCTTTTCTCATGCATAATAGCTGAACCACTTCACTTTCCATCACATGTGCACATGTCATCATACGTTTGGTTAGGTCGGTTCATCGGATTGATAATTAAGTGTGTGTCAATCCACGACTATACGCACTTGTGTGGCAAACGAGATTTAGTCTCATTGACACAAGTCCCTAAGACTTTGTGACTTAGGAACACACGAGGCAATCTAGTTAAGAAGAATTCTTGCAAATCTAGGCTTTCATCAAATATGGCGACTTTACTCAAGTGTGATAATCAAAGTTGTATGGCTATTGCAAAGAACCCAATATTTCATGCTCGCACCAAGCCCATAGAAGTACAGTACCATTACATTCGTGAGCTTATTGAAGATGAAACTGTGGAGCTAGAATATTGCCCAACAGAGGCGAATTGTGCTGACATTCTCACTAAAGCACTTCGAAGAGAGCAACTCAATAGGCATCTTCAAGAGATGGGCATAGGACCGAGACCTACTTGATTTATCATCGTTAAACATTGAGGGGGGGTGTTAGTATATGATCAATGTCTACCCCTCATGATTGTATGCACATTTTGTAAGGCCCCCATTATGAGGAGAAGCCAAGCATGCATTACCCAATTGATGGGAATCCCAACTTGCATGTTGGATGAAGGTCATATTGGACATGTAAGGTATCGTAAGGAAAGGGAGTTACCAGGGTCCCCAATTGTGGGGTCCGAGGCAGCGCTGAGCAGCCTCGGCTAGGGGGTCCAAGGGGGCCAGCGTGCCCCCTAGCTATGGGGTCCCAAGGGGCCAGTGGGCCCCCTGGTGGAGGTCTAGGGGCAGCGCCCCCGGCGCGATGATAAAGGGAATATTCCATGGAATATTCCCTATCAGAGTTAGAGTTCATTTATATTTCTTAAGTCAGTTCAACTGGCCTAAGCCGCATATGGAAATTATGCGGGTGATGGCCGCCCATGTATAGCCGTCTACGGAAGGCCACTCATGATCCTATATATACATGACTTCTGCACTACCTGAGACATCGAATTGAGCCAACATACCTCTACCTTGTATCTCCCTATCTAGAGTTGTCTAGATCACCATTTAAGCTCTACCTTGAGAGCATACGCGTGGACAACGCCATCATCTTTGTACTTGTTGCTGGTAGAAAATTGTTGAGATTCTCCTATATCTGTTATCTTCTCTACTACTGCTCCTGTGTTATATTGCGTAACTATTGTCTTACAGTTTTATCCTCATTTCAAAGCCACTCCTGTAGTCAAAGTCACCATCAGAGTGATAAATTGTGAGCTGAAATTTCATCACTCATTTTAGCTTATCTTCACATATTCTTTTTCTTTAGTGAAATGGCAGGCAGCAATGACTTGTTTGGCATGCTTCAAGCTAAAGATAAGCTTGATGGGACCAACATCTAATGTGGTCTTATATAATGAAACATGTTCTTGTTGCAAAACAACTATGAAACATAGTGGTAGATGTAGATCGAAGACCCGCAAGTTCTTCTACTTCATAGTCTACTATCAAAGATGGAACTTCTTCTTCTAGTATAGTGGTTACTCCTCCTCCACCTACACAGAAGCAACTTAGATGGGATGGAAAATATGCTCAAGCTTATGCATTGATTGTGCTTTCTGTGAAGCATCATATAGTTCCACACATTTGGTCAAGTTATACATCAAGACAAGCATGGAACACTCTTGCTTCTTTGTATGTCATGCGTAATGAAACACATGTTGCATACATGAGGAAGCAACTTGAGGATATATGTATGGTTGAAAATGAGTCTGTGCATATACATGTGACACGCGTAAGAACTTGAAAGATTAATTGGCAAACATAGATGAGATTATTTGAATGCATCACTCATCTCTACATTGTTGAAAAGATTACCAAAATCTTTTCAAAGCTTTACCACTACAATCTATTAGTTGCAAAAGGGAATCCCAATATGTATGCATTTGATAAGATTGTGTCTCTTCTTTTGCAAGAAGAGGAATCTAGAGTGAATAGGATTTCGATTGAAAGAACACAAGCACTTTCTATATCACAAAAAGAGAAAAACAAGTATGGTTAAGCTTTAGGTTCATCAAAACCAAAGCCTCAATCTTTCTCTTCTACTTATTCCTCTAATGATGCTGATTTGCAAAAGAAGAAGAGATAAAAATATTGTCAAAAGATTGGTCATACTATTGATGAGTGTAGAAAGCTTGCTAAGTGCAATGAAAAGAAGAAGGAATCCGCCATGTCTATTGTTGAAAATTCTTCAAGTGCAAAGAATGATGAAGTCAACATGCATCAAGATTTTTGGGCATGTGTTGTTACATGTCATTATGATGCATCATTGCATTCTAAATGTAGGGTTGTGAGTGAGGCTGATTCGGATTAGTTCTTTGACAATAGTGCTTCAAAGCACATAACTTCATGCAAAAGATTTTTACCATTTTTGAAAGATGCATCCAAAGGAGTGCATATGATATGTGCAAACAACACCTCTTCACCTATCATTGGAGTAAGAGAAGTTGAGCTTACGGCTGATTAAAATGGAGGTGTGATTCTCTTGAAAAATGCAGTGTATGTACCCAATAGCAAGAAGAACTTAATTTTAATTCCATAGATTGTCAAATTTGTACTTCATGTACACTTTGTTGATGATAGGTGTATGGTTCATGATTTCAGCAATGGTGATATTATTATGATGTCTGATAAATTATGTAATGGTTTGTATCATTTGGATATATACAAGAGGGCTTCCTCAAATGCCTTGGTTTCTCATACTTCTTCCATGGCTGAAATGGAGCTTTATCATGCTCGTTTTGGTCACTTGAACTTTAATAGTTTGCTTTATTTGCAAAAAAAGAACATGGTTATTGGTTTGCCAACACTTGAGTCCATCATAAAGCATGCATGTGAAGGTTGCATTCTTGGAAAAAGGCATTGTGCTTCTTTTCCAAAAGATAGTCATACGCAATACTACAAAAAAATTGTAACTTGTTCATAGTGATGTATGTGGTCCCATCAAGACTCCATCTTTTGGGATGCACATATATTTTGTTACTTTCATTGATGATGCTACCCGACATACATGGATGCATCCTATGAAAGCAAAGAATAAGATATTTTCTTGCTTCAAAGCATTTTTAGCTATGGTTGATTTTTTTTTTTTTTTAACAAGCTTTTGATTCTATGCACATATCATGGTGGTGAATACATGTCACATGATTTTAATGCTTTTCTTCATGAAAGAGGAATCATACCAATGTATGGTGCCATATATACCTCAACAGAATCATGTTGCCGAGCGTAAAAATAGAACACTCCTTGAAATGGCACAATGTATGGTTAAAGGAAAGCACCTTTCCGACAAGTTTTGGATGGAAGCAATCATGTGTGTAAACTATGTGTTGAAATCACTATCCTACAAAAGCATTGAGAGTCATCACCCCTTATGATGCTTGGAATGGACCTATAAGCCTATCGTTAGTCATATGCATGTGTTTGGTTGCTTGGCATATGCTCTTCTACCATCACAACAACATCACAAACTTGATGACAAGGGAAAGAAATGTATGTCTGTTGGTTATATTGTTGAAAGTAAGAGATATCTTTTGTACCATCCATTGACAAACATAATTATTGTGAGTTGAGATGTGGTATTTGCTGAAAATTCAGTTTTCCCTCTACGTGAATGCTAAAAACAACCAACAATTAGCTCACAAGATGTGTTCCATATATCTCATGTCTTTGTTCAAAAGTATTGCATTGGACTATGGCCATGTGGATCAACTAACTGACGCTCAAAGGGGTATCAAGAGTGCATAAACTATGCCAAAGTGGCTGAAACAAACTTTGCAGGACAACAAATTGAATGCACCTTTACTTGGTAGAAGAAGATCAAGCTCTCGCCATGAGTCAAGTAATTTTGTGGATTATTCTCTTATTGTAACAACATGTAAGGAAGAGCCACTTACTTTTGAAGATGCATGTAACAATCCACATTGGATGAGTTTTATGCAATCAAAAATGGATTCCATACATAGGAATGATACTTGGGAGTTATGTGAATTGCCAAAAGGAAAAAAATTCATTGGTAGAAAGTAGGTTTACAAGATTAAGAGAAAGTCAGAAGATCACTACAAAGTTAGATTGATTGCCAAAGGCTATGCGTAACAATATGACATTGACTATGGGAAAACTTTTATACCTACTTCATGCATGACTACCATTCATACCGTAGTTGCATTGGTTGTCCAACCAAGTTGGAAAATACATCAGTTGGACATATAAACAGCTTCCTTGAATGGTGATTTGTAAGAAGAGGTTTATTTGAAGCAACCTCCTAGATTTTCCATGAAAGGGAAAGAGCATATGGTTAATTGGCTGCATAAAGCCTTGTATGGTCTCAAGCAAGATCCACGTGCATGATATGAAAGAATCCATAAGCACTTGATTGCTCTTGGCTTCATATGTAGTCTGATTGAAAGCACACTCGATGTATCTAAAGATGGGGCTGATCTTACTGTGCTTGTTCTTTATGTTGATGATGTACTCTTGACTGGGTCATCTGATGAAAAACTTGGGATCCTTATGGTTGATTCGCAACACACTTTTGATGTCACTTATCTTGGTCTTTTAAGCAACTATCATGGCATCGTGTTTCTACCCGTTGAGGGGGAAATTTTTATGCATTAAGCAAAGTATCCTGAAAAGTAATTCAATGTTTTGACTTTAAGGATTGCAAGCCAATTTCTACACCAGTTGAGACATGATTTAGGTTCTCAATTGAGGATTCCAATGATGCATTTGATACTTCTCTTTATCAACAAGTTGTGGCATATCTTATATATGCATGCAACACAAGGCTTGATATACAATATGTAGTTTCCTATTTGAGTCGATTCATGCATAGCCCTGACACTAAGCATTGGCAAGTAGTGAAATGTGTGTTTAGATAGCCCAAAGGCACTTTGAGTTTAGATCCTTTTACCGCAGAGATATTTAGCCATCCTTGCATGCTTTTACCGATGGTGATTGGGCTAGTTGTTATGATACTCGTGTGTCCACTAGTGGTAATTGCTTTTTCCATGGAGACTCGTGCATATATCGGTTGAGTAGGAAGCAATCTACAGTACACACATCAAGTTATGAGGTTGAGTACGAGGCAATCTTTCACAGCTATAGTAGAGTGTATATGGCTGAGAGGCCTATTGATGTATCTTTGCATTGAGATTGATGCTATTACGCATATTCTCACTGACAGTTAGAGTGCATTGGTTGTTGCATGAAACTCGATGTTTCATGCATAGAACAAACATATTGAAGTTCATTATCACTATGTGAGAGAGCACCTTCATGCAGGAGATATTGATTTGGTATACATGCCTACACAAGATAATATGGCAAAAATATTCACCATAGCTCTGTTGATATATTTAGGTAGTGATATGTGTAAACACTCTAGGACCACCGGGGCACTTTTTTCCCTCTTTAGGAGGTTTTTTTTCCCCAAGTTGTATATACACCTAATGCCCTAATGGATTACTTATCTTTGTAAATTCTAGTGGTAATACATTCCGTATTGTGTGTTGTGCTCTAAGCTTCTTCTTCTTCTTCTTTGTGGTGTTCGTGTGCTTCCACAGACCTCGAACGCCAAGAATTAGTATCAGAGCAAGTCGCTGCATCATCTAGGACATTATCGAGACCCCTCTAGTCACAATCTCAAAATTGCATACTCATTGTGGCTAGGAGATCAAAGCAACTTTGTTGTATGGTGCCAAAATTGCAATCTGAGCTTGTTTTGGGCTCTGAATGCACTATTGTAGTCCTTGTGTAGTCTATTTTATCTTTTTGCACCAAAGATATATACAGGTTTTATTTCGCCAGTATAAGCGTCTTAAAGTATGCTACAGGTTTAGCGAAACTCGTTAGTGTAGCTCTGTTGATCTTTTTTGGATATAGTCATTCATCTGCATCAGGGTATTTTAGTCAATGGCCATGGTTGAAAGCAGTGATGTATTTCATACGTTGGCTGTTGAGAATCAGTTGGATGGTATGAATTATCCATTGTGGGATTATATGATGTGTCATGTATTGGTCACAAAAGGACTATGGAATATTGTGCAAGGTGTTGAAAAACATCCTATTACACCTGCAAATATAGGTATTAAAGATGATGCAAACGGTGTTGAAGATGAAAATATTCTTCATGTTTGTGTTTGTGTTGTAGTTTTTGTTGCACCTACTACAGGGCAAATTCATTGGGATGGCAAAGATGCTCAAGTACATGCATTGATAGCCTTCTCTATCAAACGTGCCATTATTCCTCACATTCGCTCTTGCGAAACAGCTAAGGATGCTTGGGATACACTTATCATATTGTACCACGCTAGGAATAAGGCTCGTGTTGCTTACCTCCGAAAACAGTTGGAGAGTGAGCACATGAATGAAGGTGATTCTATGGATAATTTTTTGAAAAAGACCAAAGACTTAAAAGAACAATTTATTTTTGTTGATAAAGTTATACCAGATAGTTCACTTGTGCAGAATGTTTTAAATGGTCTTCCTAATTCATATCAGAGTTTTGCTTTTA